>CM053568.1:63062153-63160732 GCA_028646485.1 Cryptoprocta ferox
TTTTCTATCTCTTCCCGTTTGAATTTTGGTTGTGTATGTCTGTTAGGAATTTTTCCATTTCTTCTAGGTTGTCCAGTTTGTTGACATATAATTTTTCATAGTATTCCCTGATAATTGCTTGTGTTTCTGAGGGATTGGTTGTAATAGATCCATTTTCATTCGTGATTGTGTCTATTTTGGTGCTCTCTCTTTTCTTTTTGAGAAGGCTGGTTAGAATTTTATCAATTTTGTTTATTTTTTCAAAAAACCAACTCTTGGTTTCATTGATCTGTTCAACTGTTTTTTTGGATTCTATATTGTTTATTTCTGCCCTGATCTTTTTCATTTCTCTTCTTCGACTGCGTTTGGGGTGTTCTTGCTACTCTCCTTCTAGTTCCTTTAGGTGTGCTGTTAGATTTTGTATTTGCACTTTTTCTAGTTTCTTGAAAATAGGCCTGGATTGCAATATACTTTCCTCTTAGGACTGCCTTTGCTGCATCCCAAAGAGTTTGGATTGTTGAATTTTCATTTTCGTTTGTTTCCATATATTTTTAAATTTTTTCTCTAATTGCCTGATTGGCCCAATTATTCTTTAGTAGGGTGGTCTTAACCTCCATGTTTTTGGAGGTTTTCCAGACTTTTTCCTGGGATTGATTTCAAGTTTCTTAGCACTGTGATCTGAACGTGTGCATGGTATGATCTCAATTCGTTTATACCTATGGAGGGCTGCTTTATGACCCAGTATGTGATTTATCTTGGAGAATGTGCCATACGCACTTGAGAAGAAAGTGAATTCCCTAACTTCAGGATGTAGAGTCCTAAACATATCTGTCAAATCCATCTGGTCCAATGTGTCATTCAGGTCCGTTGTTTCTTTAGTGATTTTCTGTCTGGTTGACCTATCCATTGCTGTAATTGGAGATTTAAAATCTCCTACAATTAGCACGTTCTTATCAATAAGATTGTTTCTGTGATTAACTGTTTTATGTATTTGGGTGCTTCTAAATTCGGTGCATAGATGTTTATCATTGTTAGCTCTTCCTGATGGATAGACCCTGTTATTACTATATAATGCCCTTCTTCATCTCCTGTTACTGCCTTTACGTTAAAGTCCAGCTTTGTCCAATATAAGTATGGCTACTCCAGCTTTCTTTTGACTTCCAGTCACATGATAAATATTTCTCCATCCCCTTACTTTCAATCTGAAGGTGACTTCAGGTCTAAAACGAGTCTCTTGTAGACAGCAAATAGATGGATTTTGTTTTTTTTATCCATTCTGATAACCTATGTCTTTTGATTGGAGCATTTATTCCATTTACATTCAGTGTTATTATTGAAAAATATGGGTTTAGATTCATTGTGTTCTCTGTAGGGTTCATGCTTTTAGTGGTGTCTCTGGTGACTTGTGTTCCTTGCAACATTTCCTTCATAGAGTCCCCCTTAGGATTTCTTGTAGGGTGGGTTTAGTGGTGATGAATTCTTTCAATTTTTGTTTATTTAGGAAAACCTTTATCTCTCCTTCTATTCTGAATGATAGGCTTGCTGGATAAAGGATTCTTGGCTGCATATTTTTTCTGTTCATCACATTGAAGATTTCCTGCCATTCCTTTCTGGCCTGCCAAATTTCAGTAGATAGGTCTGTAACCACTCTGATAGGTTTCCCTTTGTATGTTAGGGCCCTTTTTTCCCTAGCTGCTTTCAGAATTCTCTCTTTGTCTTTATATTTTGCCAGTTTCACTATGATATGTCGTGCCGAAGGTCGATTCAAGTTACATCTGAAGGGAGTTCTCTGTGCCTCTTGGATTTCACTATCTGTTTCCTTCCCCAGATTGGGGAACTTCTTGGCTATAATTTGTTCAAGTACCCCTTCAGCAACTTTCTCTCTTTCTTCTTCTTCAGGAATTCCTATGATACGGATATTGTTCCATTTGATTGTATCACTGAGTTCTCGAATTCTCCTTTTGTGCTCCTAGATCAATTTATCTTTCTTTTTCTTGGCTTCCTTTTTTTCTATAATTGTATCTTCTAATTCACCTATTCTCCTCTCTGCCTCTTCAATCCGTGCAGTGGGCACCTCCATTTTATTTGCACCTCATTTATTGCATTTTTTAATTCATCACAACTATTTTTCAGGTCCATAGTCTTTGTAGCAATAGCTTCTCTGATGTCTTCCATGCCTTTTTCAAGCCCAGTGATTAATTTTATGTCAATTATTCTAAATTCTTGCTCTGTTATGTTGCTTATATCTGTTTTGAGCAATTCTGTAGCTGTAACTTCTTCCTGGAATTTCTTTAGAGAAGAGTTCTTCCATTTCGTCATTTGGGCTAGCTTTCTGTCTCTTATCAGTTTTAAAAGCTTGTTATGCACTCTGCACCTGTGAGAACTGCACTATTAAAGGAGGCTCATTGACTGTCCAGGGCCTGTCCATTCAAGAAGTGTTATTTTAATGGTGTTCCTTGGTCTCTCTTGTTGTGCCTTTGGTTATTTTATTTCCCTAATCATAGTGATATTTGGCGCTCTCCACCATATGTACTTTGGCTTGTTTCTTGAAGTAACCCTATGAGGCTATCTTCTTAGTGGACTCTGTCTCTTTTCCTCC
Organism: Cryptoprocta ferox; assembly: GCA_028646485.1. Classification (NCBI taxonomy): domain Eukaryota; kingdom Metazoa; phylum Chordata; class Mammalia; order Carnivora; family Eupleridae; genus Cryptoprocta; species Cryptoprocta ferox. Next base: position 63,064,732 of record CM053568.1, read on the forward strand.
CAGACTCTTGTGGTTCAGTGTCTTATGGCTTCAGTCCTTCTTTGTTTGAGAGATGTGGGTGGGCGAAAAAGTACAGAGCTTCCTACTTCTCCACCATCTTGCCTCCAGTCCCTCCAGAATATAAAATTTATACAAATTTATATGAATAAATAATAGGCAAAGCCATAAAAATAAGAAAAGACATGAACAGGAATTTCATAGAAGAAGAAATGTGAACAGCCTGTAGGAAGTGAATAGGAAGTGTCTGATCTCATAACTAAGGGATATAAACATTAAAGTCTAATGAAATATCATTTCTCACATCCCAGATTGGCAAACACTTAAAAAGTCAGACAATACCAAGTGTTGAGGACATGAAGCAACAGGAACTCTAATACAGTGCAAATGGCAGTATAATCTGGTTCAACCAAATTCAAAATAGTTTAAATAGGATTTTCACATAGGGTATGTGCACGTGGATATTCACATGCCTTATGGACCTATATATACATGTATGTGTGTATATAGGGAATATACACATAACTATGGCTCAGGATTCCATTAGGTATCGATACCAGAGAACTTCTTGTATATATGTATCCAGAATCATAACAAGAATGTTCACAGTAGGTTTATCCAAAATAGCAAAAACTAGAAACAACACAAATGACCATGGACAATAGATTAGATAAACTGAGATATATTCATACAAAAGACCACCATATGCAATAAAAGTTAATGAACTTCAACCACACACATCAATATAGATGCATCTTACAAACATAAGATTAACAGAAGGGAACACATTGCCAAAGAATTCATCCCATGGTTTTATTTATGTTGGATTCAAAGAAGAAAAAACTAAACAATTAATTTTCTTAATATAAAGACAGAATTTAGGAGTCTTTGTCTCCTGGAGGTGGAAGAGGGAATGTAATCAGGAAGAGCTGTCTTAGGCAGGAATTGACAAATGTTACCTGTAAAGTGCCAAAGAGTTAAAAAAAAAATTGGCATTGTGAGCCGTATGCTCTCTGTTGCAATTAGTCAAATCCACTGTTGTAGCAAGAAAGCAGCATAAACAATGTGTAAACATGGGGCTATGGCTGTATTCCAATAAAACTTTATTTACAAAAACATGTGGCAGGCTTATTTGACCTGTAGCCCCTATCCAATGTATTAGCAATGAATTTCTGGATATTCAATAAGTATTATTAAAAACTATACATACCCACATACATACATGTATATATGTTGACTATTTATATATACCATATTACATTCTTTTAAAAATAAGTTAGATGTATTTTTTAAAAAATATTTTTCTAAGAGACACTAGCCAAAAGTGACCATGTTGATTTCTTAGGCAGACTTTCAGTGGTGAAAGATCTCATTGCTAAAAATTACAGTAGATGGGACTCAAACCCAAACTTCACCCAGTGTGTGGCACATAGGACACATCAATGTCTGGTATTATTATTATTATTATTATATTATTTCCCAACCATCCTAAACCTTGGTACCATTCTCCCATGGAATTCATTTACTTCACACTCTGCTTCACCTTTGTGGATGGGAAGGGTCTTCCCTCTGTGAAGACCAGATCATCACCACAGCCCAAGGACACCTTTGAATGGTATCCAGAATTGGACTGTTTGGTCTCAGTTCACAGCTCCAACACGTAGTAACCACATCCCTTTGGACAAATTATTTCAATTCTCTGGGTCTTAGTTTCTCCATCTGTAAAATAGGAACAAAAATAATATGTACCTCAGGGCTGTAAGGGGAAATAAATAAGTTAATACTTATTTGTTTATAGGTAAAATGCTTAGACTATGTAATGCTGAATGTTAATGTCAATGTCAAATATAAAATGCTTAAAACAGCGCCTGGTGCATAGTAAGCTATACATAAATTGTTCACATAAAATTGGTTAAGTTTACTCTATGAACACCAGCATTTTAAAAAATTTTTAATGTTTTATTTTTGAGAGAGAGAGAGAGAGAGAGAATGGGGGGGAGGGGGAGGCAGAGAGAGAGGGAGACAGAATTGGAAGCAGGCTCCAGGCTCTGAGCTGTCAACAGAGACCTCAACGCAGGGCTCAAACTTGTGAACCACGAGATCATGACCTGAGCCAAAGTTGGATGCTTTACCGACTGAGCCACCTAAGTGCCCCAACACCAAAATTTTTAATATTGGTTCTTGTCACTGTAGTGACAGCCTCCCTTAGAAATGGAGAATTTATGTGACACATTTCCTTCTGGTCTATTTTATAATTGGATCCTAGAAATCCAAAGATGTAGCCTGGAATGATGAATCTGAGTTTTATTTTCATGTATTCTCTCTCTCTCTCTCTCTCTCTTTCTTTCTGCCCCCTTCCTTTCTTATTTTTCTATTATTTTTCAGTACAAGTATGATAAAAATTACTCACATCTGTTATTTATCTTTTCATCCATGGGCAAGGCAAATGTGTATAGTTCCCTCAAGATAACAGGAACCATATGGAGTCCATGGAATTATATGTATTATCAGTTTACAAATTCAAACTTTTCCAAAGATTGTCCACAAGCAGCTCAGGCTTCTTGGGTGCAAGAGTTTGCTCTGTAATGTTTATATTCGGCAAACATATTGGTGTAAAACATGCTTGCAGCTGGTGTATCTTCAGAGGGAAGGGGCTTAAAGTAGTTCCCAGCGGTTCTCAAAATTTGCTGTGCATTAGAATGGCTTCGGGGCGCTTTTAAATATCCCTATTCTCACATCACACCCCATATCAATTAAATTAGAATCTGTCAGGTAGAACCAATGTCATCAATATTTTCTTCTTTTTTTAAAAAAAGGTTTTATTTTTAAGGCTATTCCAATGTGTAGGTAGGTTTAAGAACCAACAAGAGCTTAGGGTGGGGGATGGAGGGATTTATTTGGCCAGAATAAGGGAAATGCTAAAAGAGCGAAACACATTTTCAGTTGGAGCCATTTTTTGCCATTAGTTCGTGTAAAAATTTCTTCCAACTCAAGTTGCAATTAACACCCCAAAAGTACTATATATCTCAAGAATATCCTTCTCAAAAGCAGTAAGCACCGATTTGACTAAATCCAGAGGATTTAATCTTTCTCTATTAAAAAGAGAGAGAGAGAAGAAACTCAATCCATTCATTCAATTTTCAAGTCAATTGCTATTCATTCAACAAGTTACATCCTGAGCTTAACACAAGTTCTGTGTCTGTTAGGCTAATCACATACAGTTGGCCTTCAAACAGAGATCAGAAGGTGACATACAAGGTAAGTTCCAGACACCAGCTGGCTCCAATTCAGTGTCTTGGAAAGACCCGTGCTGAACAGTGGGTCAATTTTCAGAGGATGGCCCACTGGACGCCGCTTAGAAGACAATTTGCTTTGATCTCAAAGGGCATTTTCACTCTCATGAAAATCTCTGGGTCCCATAGCCCCCTACAATGGTCTCAGTGTCTACAGAATCCTTTCCCGAGTTGTCTTCTTGTTGCAGAGAAACAATGAGGCACTTGAATTTACTACGAAGAGCTGTGTTGCCATCAAGAACTGGACCCCTTATCTTGTTGTTGTTGTTGTTTTTAATCGAAATAGTATTTCAAATAGTAGCTCCCCTTTGATATGTACAGTTGCCTTGCTGCATAGAACCGGTTCCTGATTGCTTCAGGTAAGTGATTTCATCAATTACAGATTATCTGTAAAATGAGGAACTGTGCTTCGAAATAATATAATCTCTAAAGCTGCTTCCAGGTAACTCTAAGATTGTCTGATTTTGAGCATCTAGAATTTGCTTTATGTAGCATTGCTGAAGTCAGATAAAAAAGGTTCAAGTACCAATTTCATAACTTATGGTGAACAGTTTACTTATTGCCTCTGGGTGTCAATTCACACACCTCCAAAAAAGAGCTTATTATTACAGTAGCTCCCTTGGATGGTTAAAAGTGTGGGTCCTAGAATCAGGCAGCACTGTCTGAACCCCAACCACAGCAGAGTTTAAGTTACATAAACTTCATTTCCCCTTGCTTCATTTCCTTTGCTTTCTTACTTTTCCTCCACCTGGAAATTCTAGGAATCTGCCTAATGGAATAAGTAATAAATTATAAATAATATAAGTAAGTAGAGCCCCATCTTCTGCCCGCAATGTGGTCATCAGGGGACTTTTTGTGGGGATCATAGTTGCCTTCCATAATGTTAAAGTAGAAAATCACAGTTTTATCTTGCATATTATAACTAAATAATCCATTTCTGGGTAGAGGGAAAGTAAGAAAGTAACTTTGGGATCTCAGTGAAGCATGTGGAATGCGCACACTTACCAATCCCTCATCTTCAGGTCCCCTTGGAAAAATAGAGAAAAACATGTGTGCAAGAAACGATTGAAGAATGTCACATAGAATAGAAATCCTGAGGAATTCCTATAAGATATAGTGCAAGTGAGGCAGGTGGAAGACGAGATCCACTAAGTCTGCATGAGAAGATGCATCTTGTCAAGAATAAGCCCCCAGTCTCTAAGTGCCTGTGCCAAGGAGAGCCTGGGGTACATCATTTGAAGAAGAGTTTCATTCTATCAGGCACCGAGTGCCACTTGGAGTAAAGACCCCATGAACATGCTTCTCCCACTTGCCCTAATGTATGAAAGCAGCAGCAGGCGGTGACCTGGGAATTCCAGGGTGCAGCTTTGCCGAGAGCAGGTGGAGTCTAAGCCTCAGCCATGGAATCAGGGACAAACAGGGAAAAGAAGCTCATTTATGTCCCTGGCTCTGATTTCTTCCTTATTTCTTCCCATTTTCCAAAGCTCTGTATTAGCAAAGTAAAGTTAGAGAAAACCTCATCTTCTGCTTTTTCTTTTTACCTAAGCCACACATTGCCTAAGAAAATCTTCCTTAGTTTTTCCAAAGAGGTGAAATACAAATTTCCTCTGCCTGAAGGAGCAAATGGAAACAAACTGCCAGATTTGGTAAAAGGCACAGAAATTTAAAATGTCATTTAAGGTTCTAAGGAGTCAGAAACAATGTCCTCTCAAGAAATAGAATTTCTATCTGAAATATGTCAGGAAATGAGCTCAAAAAAGCCTGTAATTCATACTTTTTATAGGATTTAGGAAACTATTAAATATAGAATAAACAATCAGCAAAGGGAAAAATTTAATTTGAGAAAGCAGTAGACTTTAAATTATGGATATATGTATCCATAGATATAAATATATATCCATATATATGGATATAAAATCCATATATATTTATAAATACATATGAGTATATATCCATTTATATAAATATTTATTTATATAAATTTAAAGACTAAATAATGGCAGTGAGAAGCTAAGAGTATATTGCAGCAAAGAAAATCAGTGATACACAAACCTACTTTAAGAAAATTTTCTATAGGTGGCTCAGTCGGTTGAGCGTCTAGCTCTTGATTTTAGCTCAGGTCACAATCCCAGGATCGTGGGATTAAGCCCTGCATCAGACTCCATGTTGAGCATGGAGTCCACTTAAGAGTCTCTCTCTCCCCCTGCCCTTCTCCCCCAGTCATGCTCTCTCTCTCTCTAAAATGAAAAAAGGTTTTTTTAATTAAAAAAAGAAAATTTTCTAGAAGAAAATACAACATAGTACCTATTTTTTATTTGCATGACAAAACTCTAAAAGTTTACACAAAACAAAATGAAAGTAGTTAAATATTATGGATAGTGCTAGTGATAATGGGCCAATGGAAATGGAATTGGAGAGAAACTTCTGCCTAAGAAAGAAACTTCTGTAAGAAAAACTTGGGTTTTAACTTTTGAACAAAGTGAATTAGTTACATATTTGAAAATATACTAAAACTTTGATGGTTCTATAACATGCTATTCAGAAATAGTAAAGTCATAGCAGAAAAAAAGATGACTTTTTAAAAAACATTTTTCAAGTTTATTTATTTTTTAGAGAGAGAGAGAGAGAGAGAGAGAGAGAGAACTGAGTGGGTGAGGGACAGAGAGAGAGGGAGACACAGAATCCGAAGCAGGCTCCAGGCTCCAAGCTGTCAGCACAGAGCTCCATGTGGGGCTTGAACCCATGAACTGTGAGATCATGACCTGAGCTGAACTCAGCAGCTTAACTGACTGAGCTACCCAGGCACTCTAAGATAAAACTTTAAAGTGGCTTCTGGAGAGAGTAAGTACCAGTACTGTCATTTTTTAAATAAAAAGCTTATAGCTTTTGACTTGTAAAACTATGCATATATGTTTTTATATTAAAAATGAATAAATAAATTAAAAAGTCCTCCCAAAAATTGGAAAGAAAGAGAAGCAAAGACCCAGCAGGAAAGAGAGCTTTGGATATTACCAGGAGAAGAAAAAGCAGATGGAAAGAAAATAACCAAAGATAAGATAGAAGAAAATTTATCACACTGAAGAAGCATTTGTGATAGTAAAGCAGATGAGCCCACTGAATATAAGCCAAAACATACAAAAAGGGACAGACACCTAGACAAATCCTAGGAAAATATTGACATTTCAGAGAGGATATAGGCTGGCAAAATTCTGTTCGACAATAATAAATCATGGCTGTTTCTTCTTTCTTTCTTTTTCGGTCTTCAGTACCAGCAATATCTTAATGGCCAACATTCATGATTTGCTAAGATCCAGGCAGTGTGCTTAGGGTATATATGTGTCTTCTCTGGATCTTGAGGACACTACCATGAAATAGAAATCTGAGTATCTGACATGTTACACAATTTTCCCAGAAAATCAAAACCACCAGCTGAATTCACTCACTGGGACTCAGTGGTCAGTCTCCTCATCACTGCATTTCATGGGCATAAGAAAATAAGCAGCATCCCTCAACCTCAGCAGCACATTAGAATCTTCTAGAAATCTTTTTAAAATCCTGAAGCCCAAGCTTCACTCATAAAGAGTCTAACTTAATCAGTCTGAGGGTAGGGCCTGGCTATTAGATTTTATCTAATAACACTAGATTCTAATGTGAAGCCAGATTTGAGAACTGTTCTTTCAGAGCAAAATTTAGGGAGTTTTGAGAATAAAAAATTATGTTCTAAGCAGACTCAGGAATAGGTGAGGTGACTGGACTCTTAGAGGCAAAATTTAAGAGAACACCAGAAAATTCAGTAATTAAGAGAAACAACATTTTAGTGCAAAATTAATAATAATAATAATAATAATAATAATAAATGATAACCCATGATGAACAAATGTCACAAAAGTGACGTATGACAATGAAGGGGTCCAATGCTTCATTTGCATGAGTCACCTCACCCTAATCTTGGCCCTGACAGGTCCTGTCTTTATTTAAATTTTTGATATTTTGTGTATCATGGATTTCTGCATTAATTTTGAGTTTTTCAATACTGCATTAAAATATTATGTTCTTGATTACCGAGTTGTTCTGTTCTGTTCTGCTTTGTTCTGCCAGAGTAATAGGGAAAAGTATATCCACTCCATTTTCCTGCATGTCCTAAAGTTTTATACCTAACCAAGCAATCATTTATAAGTGAAAGCAACTGAAAGGCATCTTTAGGAATGATAGGTGTCAGAAAGAATATCATACATATATACTTCAAAAATTGCTCAGAGAAATACTACAACTTATTTAAGTGTGAGGAAGAAATAGTATTTCCTTCAAATACTAACAAACAAGGAAATTTAAAAAATCTATAAATTTGTCTAGATAATTATAGTAAATGTAGATATGAAGCATAATGCAAATATAAACAGTAAATCTTGAAATAGAAGATTATTAATGTAATGTTAAAAGAAATTAATAATCTGTATCCCAAATCTGAAATAATATCAGTAAAAAGTAGCAATAGAAAATTCAGGGAAAAAAGAAAATCAAATCAAATGTATGTCAGAGAGGAAATGAAGAGATTGTATTTTGGTGTCTACAGTTTTTTTGAGTTGAAATTCAAAGAACATAAAATTAATAGTTAAAAAAATGTTTTTAGTTTATTTATTTTGAGAGAGAGAGAGCACAAGCAGGGTAGGAGCAGAGAGAGGGAAGGAAAGAGAGAATCTCAAGCAGTCTCTACACTGCCAGCACAGAGTCTGATGCGGGGCTCAAACTCAGGAACTGTGAGATCATGACCTGAGCCGAAATCAGTAACCAGACACTTAACTGACTGAGCCACTCAGGTCCCCTCAAATTAATCATTTTAAAGTGAACAAGTCAGTGGCATTTAGCACATCCACAGTCTTGTGCAAACACCACCTCTACCTAGTTCCAAAATGTTTTCATATCCCAAAGGAAAACCTCACACCCATTTAGAGTTTTGCCCCCATTTCCTTACACCCAGGCCCCAGAAATCACCAACTTTCATTCTCTCAGTGGATTTACTTGTTCTGGGTATTTCACATAAATGGAATCATACCATACTTTTTGTGTTTGGCTTCTCACACATAATGATTTTATCCGTGTTGTAACATGTATCAGCACATCGTTCTTTTTTATGACTAATATTCCATTGCATGTATATACAACATTTTATTTATCCATTTCTGCATTGCTGGACATTTGGGCTGTTTCCATATTTTGGCTATTGTGAATAGTGCTGCTATGAAGATGCATGTATAATGGGATTTGTTTGAGTATCTGTTTTCAAACTCTTAGAAGAAGGCATAGAGGTATATCTTAATGATTGTGGATTTGGCAATGGATTCTCAGATGCAATACCAAAAGCACAAGCAACAAAAGAAAAATTGATAAGCTGAACTTAATTAAAATTTAGAACTTTTGTGCTACAAATGATAGCATCAAGAAACTTAAAAGATAATTTACAGAATGGAGAAAATATTTGCAACTCTGGGTACAAGGGATTTGTGTCCAGAATATATCAGGAACGCTTATAATTTAACAACAACAGACAAACAACTCAATTTTTAAAATGGGCAAAGGACTTGAGCACATATTTCTTTGTAAAAGTTATAGGAAGAGCCAAAAAGCACATGAAAAGATTCTCAGTATCATTAGTTACTAAGGAAATGCAAATTGAAACCACAATTTGGTACCACTTCACATCCACTAGATGTCTAGCATTAAAAAAAAAAAAAAAAAGCAAGAAGTAACAAGTGTTGACAACTTGTGGAGAAACTGGAATCTTCATACATTGCTGGTAGGAATGTGAAATGATTCCATCACTATGGAAAATTGGCCATATGATTTAGCAATTCCACTCTAGGGTATATACCCAAAAGAATAAAAAACAAATGCTCTCTATAATTTAAATCATGAAAATTTATAGTATACTTTTAGGTAAAAGTAAACAGCTAATAGAATAAGCACATAGGATTTTTACAAAGGAAATTTACCAAAGCACATAAAATAGGGGGAAAGCCCCCCAAAAGACTGAGGTTGACACAGCAGGTATCCCTTAGAAAAATGAACGTAAATAGATTAAGTACCCCCCATTAAAAAATAAACAAACAAAAGTATTATCAGAGTGGCTCAACCAACATGCTTCAACTATATGTTTGTTTATTCTTATAAAAGATGCATCTAAAATAAAATGATTTATTAACAATAAAAGGATGGGCAAAAATATTTTGGGCAGCGATATTTTATTTTTGTTTTCTAAAGCTTCTGAACAGCAAGACCACTTGCTAGACCACCAAGGAACTATCAGCTACTGAATAGGCAATTTGGGGGAAATTTTAAAATTATAAGAACTAGAAATAGTCTCTCAATGCTATAACCACCCGATGCCCAAAAACCTGGTCAACTGAAATAACTTGTGACAATTACTCTGCGGAATATGGTGAATATTGTTCAAGTCAAGGTTTATGCAGATAAAACAGAATCAGATGTTACAGAAAGAATTGCATGGTCTTGGATATTTGGTTGGGAAAACTGCCTCACAAGTGATAGCAAAAGGATCTTGTTTCCTATGTGATTTGACCTCATTCATTCATTCAGCCAATTATGTAGGTGTCCATGCAGGTCACTATGCTAAACTCTAGGAATTCAACAGTGAACAGACATTGAATTCAGATAAGATCTGGCCTTCTAGTTAAAGGAAATATTCAATAAACAAGGAAAGGACAGAATAAATAAAATAATTTCGGATGATAGGAAGTGCTACTAAGAAAATAAAATAGATTAATGGGTTGGAAAGTTCCTGAGAGGCGGCCACTTAGCTTTGGTGGTGAGGAAAGCCTTCACTGAAGAGTCTACTTTTAAGCTGAGGTCTGAATGCAAGAGAGAGACGGGCTTAATACAGAAGGTATTAAGAGATATATTAAAAGAACAGAGAAAGGTCATCCAAGTCAAAGGGGAACAGCAGGTCCTGAGACAGCCTTTTGGACCAATAAAAATACACATGCCCCTTTCTTCCCTACAAAGATCAAACTTACCCTTTCTTCAATGGAGATATCCAAATGTCCCATCTATTTACTGCATGCAGCTCAACATCCATGACCTCTGGGTGATATGCAAGTCTCTCCAAAAGACCCAGTCTTGGTCTCTTACTCTATAAATGAAATGCCAAAGTGTTTGCTCCTCCAACCCAACACACTGTCATAGAATGCAATGGTGGGGCAGAGGTAGGACAACTACTAAACAAACTCAGAAAAGGAAAACATGAGAAACATACAGCCACACTAGTTCATGACAATGCTGGAATCTTGCTGCATGGGCATTAGAAAGGCAGATTCATTGTCCTGACAGTGATTTGACAGTGATTCTGCCAGTGGATGGAGCTCCCTTGTCAGTTTCTCTCCAGAGTTCCTCCAGAGACACACCTGAACTTGCAGGAAGTGGAGACTATACTCTCCTTGAGAACTGTAACATTCTCAATAGCTTCCTACCGCTACAAGTTTAGGAGCCCAAGGGTTGTTTTATGGCTTCAACAGGTCTCATGGGGGTTTTTGGCAACATAATTTCCTCAAACACTCAGAAAGCCTTCAATCAATCTGCTGTCATGCGAAGTTCTTTTACAGACATTATTCTTATATGTGCCTTATCTGCCAGACCTCCTCTGTCAATCCACCTTAAGTCCTTCTGAATCAAGACTTAGCTTACATAGATAGAAACACCCTTAACCTAATTTTCATTGCAAGCCTTGCATTCTTACGGAGACTCTGTAACAGGAAGGCCTTTTAGTCTTATTTCCTACTTTTTGGAGTCCAGAAGCAAGTGGTTTTTCCAACTCTGCAAGACTTTTAACTGTTAATTGCAAATCGACAAACTCTTTCCTCAACTCACCTCTTTCTTGTAATCTTCATATAAACAGTGAATGTAACAGAAGGCAACACACCATAACATTCTTTCTAAGACATTCTTGTTTTCAATAGGCTCAGAAGGCAGTCATCTGCCTTCTAAGTTATCACAGGCAGCAATTTTACCAAAGGTTTTGTTACTGCCTAAGCAGGATCTCCATCTTTCTCCTCCGACTATTTTTTTGACTAAGTCAACACCACCTATTTTAAGTTTGTATCACAACAACATTTCCTTTCAAGGCCCCAGTAATGGCAGGCTAAGTTGCCACAGGAAGAGTCTGGAAGTAGATGGCAGTCTACACTAGAATTTGCAGTGAAAATGGTACGACATGGTCAAATTCCAGATTAAATTGAGAGATAGAACCAATAGGACAGGCTGATGCCTCAGATATGTAGGGACAAGGAAAACAGGTAAATACCGGATTGGGTTTGGGGTCTACCTAATCAGATGGACAGTGGTCTTTTCTGAAATGGAAACATCTGACATTTAACCTGAGTGAGATATGAAAGACAAAAAGGACCCCAACCAAACAAATATTTATGAGAAGAGTATTCAAAAGGAAGAAGGAAGGTAGCGGGGAAGGGAAGAAGGGAGGAAAGGAGGAAGGGGGAGGGAGGAAGGAAGGATGGAGGGAGGGGGGAAGGAAGGAAGGAAGGAGGGAGAGAGGTGAGGGAGGAAGGAAGAGAAACAGTAAGTGCAGAGACCTTACAAATAAAAGAACTTAGCTTATTCCTGGATCAGAAAGAAGGTCGGTGTGGCTAGTTGAGTGTTAGTGTTCTTGTTTTTCTTTCTTTTTATTAGCCACTGAGGGGAAAAATGTATTTGCCATCATTAAAACTATAAAAACTAATTGATGTACATGTATGACAAAACAGTTGTGAGATATCAGTTTTAACACTGGCTGAAATTGTTCTATAATATAAAAATGTTTGTGGGGTAGATAATTTAAAGTTATTTTTGAAGGAGTCATACAGTTCTAAATTATTTGGGGAACATTTTATCAGGGCCTCAAATAAGGCAGGCATATGAATTGTTGCATATGCTTTTTAAAATAATGAAAAAGTATTACACTCAAGTCCTCATCTACTAGAAATAGAATCTTAACTAGGAAGTTAAATTCTTCAAGTAATTAAAAATTGATCATGTTAAAATTTGATATTTGAATCTAAAAGTCAGCAGAAGCTTAATTTATTTTACCTCTTATATTTCAGTGTTGGCCAGAATTTAGCTGAGTCGAAGTACTTAATTGCTGAAATTGGAGGGCAAAACCCTACAGATAACATGGAGTGTTAAAAACTATAACACTGGGCCTAAGGCCATTGAACATGTCAGGGGCAGATAGGAGGAGGGTCTCAGAGGCCAAAACTTGGTGTGGGGGAGCTGGCTGACATGAATCACAACCACCAAATCTTCATGTCACATCTGCGATGTTAGTATAGACCCTGCCCAAGTAGGTTTCTACCATATTGAATTATTTTTGGTACAAATGCCCACTTTCATATGCTAAATAAATGTTCAGATTTTTCCCCTTCTCTTTGAATAGAATGTTCCTCTGGCCTAATGTAGACAATCACCATATTTTGTAGTCACAGAAAACCTTTTATTCATGAGATTTCAAGAACTCAGGCAGAATAAACAACTCTGACCATTTCCCTAGGTCCCTGAAGTTCCAACTGCATGGGAAAGTTCAGTTTTCCCAGGGCAGTACTGGGCCAATTTAGATACCAGCTTGCCTCCATCCTTTGTCTTGTTTTGTTCACCTCTTTCATATTGGAAAATATGCTGAAGAGCTGTGCAGCACACATTTTCTTCTAGGAAGTCTTTTTCCATTAAAATGAGTGTCCATGGAGAGTCACCTCTTCTTTGAAGCCTTTCCTTATCATTCTTCCCAATTTGCCCCAACTCTGCAATGTCACCCAGCACCCCCAGCAGAATTAACTACTTCTTCCATTTCAACCTCCATTTACTTTGTCCAAATCTTTACCACAACTTAGTGAGGATAATGAGCCTTGCAATTAGGAAGATCTGGATGTGAATTGTAGCTCCTGCACCAATCAGGTGCATGCATTGGGTTTCAATGTGCTTATCTTTAAAATAGACATCACAACAGGACTGACCACAAAGAATTATAAAGGTAACAAGAGACAGACAGTGCTGGTAAAGAAGTTAGGACAGTACCTGGTGCGTGAAGTGTACAGTCACTACAACCATCGATGGTAGTGATCCAGTAGTTTCGCTGATTTCATCATCATCGCTATCACTACTATTTTGCCAATTTCAGTAACTTTTTCCATTTACTTGTTCATGTGTCTGTCCCTGCTAGGCTGTCTGTAAGTTTTTTTCCTCTACATTCTCAGCAACTTATAATACAGGAGCAATCAACAAATGGCAGTTTAAACTCAGTTCCAATCTTCCTTTTCTTGCAAGCTATTTGTCCATCAGGGACACTGATAGATCTGAAATTCAGCTTGAGCTAAAAAGAGAGAGAGAGAGAGAAAGAAAGAAAAAATCTACTGAGCTCACAGCCAAGGGAGGAGAACAGAAGAACTTCAAAGAAGAGCTTTAGTTACAGTTAATAAAAATCACCTAACTCTTAGTAATGAGAACTGTTTATCTAATACTTTTTGTCTGAGTTGCAAGATCTTCAAATCCAATTCATTTTACAATTTTATTTATGCCTATTGGTAAAATATCATGGAATCTCATTGAAATGGGATTTTAAAGCCCACATTTAAAGGATCGATGCAATGTATGAATTTCCTCTGTAACAACTTCAACACATGCTTAACGGAAGCTTCTATTTGACAAGGTCCTCACTGCTTCCCTAAAGGGCCTGTATATTAACAACTATAACAAATCTAAACTGTATGATTACCACGTGTTTACTAAGTGACAGGCACTTTCTAGACGCTTTACATATGTTATTCATAATTCTCAGAGAAGTTCTAAAAAACAGACATCATAAAAATCAGTAACACTTCTGGTTGCAGGTAAGAGAACATTTAATGTGAGTAGTTTAAGCTTTAGTCATCATAGGATAGGAAGTATCAAGATAGGTAGATGAGTTCCAAGGACTCATTCAGCAATTACAGAATGTTACCAACATTACCTTAGAGCTCTTTCTAGCCATCCTGCCTGCTATATTTAGCATATTGGCTTCATACTTGTGACTGTCACCTCATGGATTCAAGATGACCTCCAGTTCTGTAGGCATGTCCACCACTAGCAGCCCAAGTGGGAAGCAACAGACAAATGTCTTTCTCCCCCTGAGGCTCTAAGACTCCCCTTTCCATTTTTTGGCCAGAAATGTTTTTTTATATATGCCCGCCCTAGAGCACTCCCTGCTGAAGGAGAACTGCTTTTTACTGCTATCTTAGATCAATTAGAATTTGTCCATTGGGCATGGATCTTCCCTGAGCCTGAGAGATCTCTGCTAGTTATCTGAAGCCAAAATCTAAGTTCTGTTTGTAGAGAAGAAAGTACTAAATGGCTGTTTGGTTAGAAATAAACTACATCCCAATTATTATCACCAATTTATAGCTAAAAATGAGATCTCAGAGAAGTTAAACAATATCTTCAGGATTACACAGTTCACAAGTGGCATACAGGATTTCCATCCTCAACACCACTACTGAATTAAAGAATCTTTAAAATATCTGAGGCTTGCAAGAAAAGAGAGAAACCCCTCATAATCAGGGCATTCCTGGGAAAGCAAAGACAGACAAGATTCAGGAGAAAAGTAATTTTTTAGATACCTACTAGGAGCCTGGCATTTTACTTTGTCTCAATAAGGCCACTGGTTTTACAAAGAAGGTGTCAGAAAGGTTAGGTAATTAGCTCAAAATTACATACTATTTCAATGTGGTACAGTAATTTGAAACCAGGCATCCTAATTTCTTAGCCCATGACCTTTACAGGTTGCTGCCCTATTTGCATGAACACACAAAATAGGATATTTGAAATCAAAATGTACACCATGATCTAGAAAGTCTGAAATCAGGCAAAATATTGCTGGGAGAAAAGAGGGAAAGAATAGATGGTTGCCTGAGAATCTCTTTCTCCCTCTAATTGACTGGTCTTTTGTCTTCAGATTACACTGACAGTTCTGATGTCCAGTGAACTGGTCCCTCAGCAACAACTCTGCTTCCAATAATTTCCCATACACCTCACACAATCCAAATTTTACTTATTTAAAAAGAGCCACATGTTTTTACCCATGTGAACCAGTTGGTGGCTGTGGGGGGCTGGTGGGGGGGGGCTGGTAGAGTGACCCAAGTCACCTAAATTGTATGGTAACTCTTGCCTTCTATCCTGACAATTTGCCTCTGAGATGTCGTCTGGGTCTGAAAGTGGAAATTAATTTTGAGCTGAGCCATGTTAATAATGACTTCTGCAAAGCTCTCGCTTCATATGCAATTCTCTGAATGGGAATTCTAGAGAACTAGCATAAGGTGAGTGATAAGAGGTTCAAAAAAGAGCCAACATCAAAGTATCTTTTGAGAAGTTTTATTGGGGGAAAGATTGAGGAAAAGTCTTCCATATCCCAAGGCTTTGTAGATACATAAATGTTTAGAGGCAGGTAGCCTCAGGTTTGGAATGCCAGTTTTGCCATGTACTGGCTCATAAGTATCAAGTTATTTAATTTCTCTGAGTTCTTTATTTGTCTAAACAAGGTTGTCAAGACTGACCTGCTTATTGTTTATTGTTGGTGGTCACAAAGTGAGGCAAAGCTCAGAACCTTGCCTGGCACACAGCAGCTGCACAGTGCCATCCCTCCCCTAGGTTCTCTTATGAACTGGCACATTTCCACTCACTTAGACCAGGGCTAAAAAGCAGACCTGCTCTTAGACCATGAAGAAAATTAAGGAAAACGGAAGGCCTCTTTAACATTTGGTAGTGATCAGATACGAGAACCCGATGTCATAGGTCAGATTCTGACATTACTGCTAAGGGAAGCCAGTTGCCTAGAAGTGGAAAAACTGTCTGGCAATTAAGAAAATTTATAGATATTTCTCAAAACTCTTGGGGGCCTGGGTTGGGGGAGAGGGGAAAACAGACATCTCTGAGCACAGAGATGTGAAAAACAAGGAGACAAAGGAAACAAAAGCCAAAGAAATATTTTGTGAGATGTTTCTAGTTGGGACTGCAGGCACGATGCTTTCTGAGTTTTTTTTGTTTTGTTTTGTTTTGTTTTTTCTTCCTCTGTCTGCTCAGCCTAGCCCTTGGAGTCAGAGGGAGGCTCATCCTCTCCTCCCTTGTTTTTATCTACCAGCTCCAAAGGTGAGATTTGAGAACTTTATTTTTTCACGGACTTAGATATTTCTTTCTCTATTCCAGAAAGCAGATGTTTTTGGCTCTGCCTTGGAAGAAAATGCCCTTTCTAAAATATCTATCTATCTATCATCTATCTATCATCTATCTGTCTTCTATTTATCTACTTATATTTCTCTTTCTCTTCCCTTTCTCTTTATCTCTCTGTCTCTTTGAAACTTTGCACAATTTAAATATATTTTATCCAGGGAATATTTCTATTTGGGGTTTCACTTTGGTTTCATTTTTCCTTCTTTGCATAGATTTCCAGCTTAATAGAGAATGGCTGGATACTGTAACTTTTTGGCACAAATAGAAAAAAAAAAGGCAGTTCTTTTCCAGAACCAAATTGTTTGCCCTCTTTGTCTTGATGGTGCCACCTGACCCCCCAGGGAAGGGTTGGATTTCTCCACATCCATCACGCCCACAGAGGCCATGTCAGGAGCCCAGCCGGGCCTCTCCCTGCCCATCTATAGCTGATTATTCAGTACATTGTGTGCTGAAGACCAGAGCCTGTGACGGAAAAGGTGCATTCCTGACAAGCTGCTCAGGACACTAACCCTTTTGTGAGCCGGCTCTTTTCTTTCGTTCCCATATCTATGACCTTCCATCACTGCTCAGAACCATTTCAAGTGTGAGCTTGTAAGGTATCACTTTTTCAAAAATTTTGGCCTATAACCATTGGCATTCAGATATGAGTAAAAAGATATGTTGGTAATAAAGCCAAGCATAACAATTAACGCATTAGGATTCCGAAGTGCGTTTTGCAATACCAGATCAAGTTGCAGCTGATGTCAGAGCTTACGTGTTGTTAATCTAATAAAAGTGCACAGGGATTTCTCCGAACCTTGGCCCTGCATATATGAAAATGCTGGCAGAACATTTAGCATTTTGCTGGAGCTCATCATCTGCCATCTTGAAAGGGATCTAACTTGATTTATATCCTTTTGAAAATTCTCTCCTTAGCTGAAGTCAGGTTTAGATAAGTCCTTAAGGGGGCAAAGGTTTATCTGATCAAAATCAGAGCCCTGTGTAGGCTTGAAAATTCCCTACAGGCACCAATGCCAGTATTTGGGCTAAGAGCTTGGAAGAAATGGAGGAATGGGCCAAAACGATTTCATTGCTGAGATTTTTCATTTTTCTTCTGAAATGAAGAAGTCCATCTTTGCTATCACACATGAGGAAAGCATGAAGCTAGCTAGATTCCCTTTAATGCCTTACCCTACTTAAGCTACTTCTGAAACAGGTATCATATCCAAGCAGAGTATGAGGGGTCTCACACTCGATGTCTGAAGGGCCACATAATAGGGTCATATGGAGATGGTGTGAGACAGTAGAGTGGTGGCAATAGAGGCAACCAGAATGAGCATGCTCTAAGAGGTCAGCCACCATTCTACCCCCCAAGGATGCAAACGTGGCAACATTTTCTAATACTTTTTTCAAGAAAAGTCAGAAATACTGACACATAAGTGGAATCTTTAAATGTTTGCAATTAATTCAAATTTTCCCCCCAAATTCTGTATGCATGCAAGAGTCTGACTGCTGAATTTGTCCCATAGAATCTCAGTTTTTAACCTCCGCAACAGACCAGGACTTGGGAATTTGTCTTTAATGGAACAATTTGGGGGCTCTATGAGCAGGAAGTTACAGTGACCTTTTCCCCATGACATCCTGGAGAATCTGTTACTCAGTCCTTCTGCATGCAGAAAGATCCAAGCCGAAGGCTACTTACTCACAACGCAACCTGTGGGCTTTTCCAGAATAGTCAGCACACCTTGGAGATTGACTCAATTACACAGTTAATCATTTTCCATGGATACTGTAACAAATTACCACAAATTTAGCAGCTTAAAACCACACAAATGTGTTACCTCACAGTTCTGTAGGCTAGAAGTCTGACACCATGTTCACTGACCTAAAATCAAGACGTGGACAGGGCTGCGTTCTTTTCTGGAGACTCAAAAGAGAATGTTTCCCTTCCTTCCCCAGATTTTCCTTGACTCCTGCCCTTCCTCCATCTTCAAAGCCAGCAGTGGTGGGTGGAGTCCTTTGCACAAGACACCACTCTGAGCATGCTTCTGTCCTCACATCTCCTCTGATTCTCTCTGCCTTCTCTTCTACTTTTGTGCATCCTTCTGATTACCATGGGCCCACCTGGATAATTCCCCTGCTGTGAGGTCAGCTGATTAGCAGCCTAAATGCCACCTCACCATCTAGTCTAGCATTTCATGGCTTCCAAGATTGGGATGTGTACATCTTTGGGAAGCCAGGATTCTGCCTTCCAGACAAAGAACAGTCTATGGAGGTGCAGAGGCAAGGAGCTGAGGTTGAGGCTGTAGAATGGATGAAACACAGGCCTTTAAGCCTAAAGGAATCCACTTACCACTGATGATCTGGGAAGCGCCCCTCCCACAATGGACAACAGCAAATTCCTGGTGACTGAGGATCTGCTTGCATACCTACTCTGAGGGTTACTAGAGCCTTTGCTTCTTTGTCATCATTCCTTCTCTTGAGTTTCTGAATCATTGGTTTGTTCTGGAGTACCCAAACCAGAGCACAAGCAGCCATGAATGGTGCAAGGATATCACCAAAGGATAGACACGGTGCCAAGTGATCTCCATGTCTGCTTCAAATGCTGGGTTTTTTTGGAAGTGTGCCATGACCTTACTCTCCTGTCACCAGTTCTGTATCTCATGGGGCATTTCAGGTTAATATTGAGTTCTTTTTGCATTGGAATCACAAGAAATTTTCTTCAACTCTATTTCCCTTCCCTAATTTTCTGAGGCTCACTTTTGTCTTCACAATTTATCCACTCACTTTGCTCCTTTGCGTGAAAAAAAGACACAGATAACAAATGTCAGTTCCTGTCTACAACCAAGGGCTTAGCTTGGTTTCTTTTTGTCCTTGTTTGTTTGTTTGTTTCTTTACTACACTTTTAGTGAATGGTTTCACTGTAGAACTGTGTTAGGGCTGGAATGTGGAGACTAAGAGAAGATTCCAGAATGAATAAAATTCCCCTGTCCCTCACTCCCTCACCAGGTGTACAACTGAGTGAAACAGGTGACACAGGAGAAAGGATGACTGGGTGTGGAGAACAGAGAATTTGCCATGGGTGTTACAGAGGGAACTAATGAGTTTTAAAGTTGGTCTCATAATCTGTTCTTCTGCCTTGAAATATCATATCAGTGCTGTAATTGAATGGAGTAAGTATTCCAAGTTAGGTGGCAAATGCCAACTTGTGAAATTCAAGAGACAAAAATATCCTATAAAAATACAACCACGAAATTGTTAATGTTAGTTGTGGATGTTGCATATAGGTCACAGTACTGCAATTATTTGAAAAAAAACCTGTCTTCCCTTCTAAGTGAAACTTTGAGGAAGAGACAGATCCTAATTTACCTTATGTTTCCAAACTTGAGTCAGACTTAGTACAAACATGATTTGAATTCTGCTTGGTACTACTCTGAATTCCATTCTCCTTGCCAACATATGACATCACGAGAATGTGGTGGTAGCAGAATTTTGGCTCCCATGACCTTCACCTCCTCAGGTTATGTCTGTGATTATATTATGCAATTAAGGTTGATAATAAGCTAATCTTAAGATAGACTCTTCTGAATTATCCAGATAAGTCTATTGTAATCACATGGCCCCTTGAGCACAGAAGACAAAGACAGAAGCAGCAATAGAAGAATCAGAAGAAGAGATGGACAGCATAAGGAAATTCATGCTCTTTCTGGTTATGAGATATAGGGACCATGTTCAAGGGATGGAGTGGGGAGTGGCCCCCAAGAGCTAAATGTGGCTCCGGCCAGACGCCAGGAAGGAAATGGGGACTTCAGTACTAAAACCACAGGAAACTGAGCTTTCTGTCAATAACCCGAATGAGCTTGGAAGTGGATTCTCCCTCAAAGCCTTTCGAAGGAACACAGCCCTATTGACACCTTGATTCTATTCCAGTGAGACCCATGTCAGACTTCTGACTTACAGAACTCAGAGGTAATAAATTTATATTGTTTTAAGACACTAAGTTTGTAGTAATTTGTTACAGCAGCAATAAGAAACTAATACAAAAAGCATTTATAGATCCTGGAAAATCATTCTCTTAACCACTACATACCTGGTCCCTCTAAAGAGAAGTGTTTCCTCCCTCATCTTAGCTATGGAGCAGCTATTATCTGTTCTTTTCATATGGTAACCCTAGCATTGAGACTCCTAATAATGGTAGCCCCATTTCCTTGTTGGTGTCTTTTCTGAAGAAGTTGATCGGAAGTTCCTTGAAAGTAGGGACCAGGTATTAGTCATCTTTATCTCTTGATGCATAAAGCTTCAGAGAAGCCATTTGTTTCTGCCAAAGAGGTGTTGAAAACCCATTTGGGAAAGAGGTGGGAGTAGGCCCAGCAAAGGAGCTGATTTTCAGACTTGAGTTTACAGTGGGGAATCCAACACTCTGGTGAGAGTGATAAGCTCCAATCAACCAGGAGGGACATTGCCAAACCCAAAGGGGAACCAAAACAGGCAGAGCAACTACCCTAGATATCCAGAGCCAGGAAATGAAGGCAGGTACAAGTTGATCAGGAGCAGTGTGAAAGGGGCTGGAAGATTACTTAAAACATCTGCTGGATTGACCTTCTGAGCCTGCTAAGATATGACTGGCCTGATTTATATTGTTTTAAGACACTAAGTTTGTAGTAATTTGTTACAGCAGCAATAAGAAACTAATACAAAAAGCATTTATAGATCCTGGAAAATCATTCTCTTAACCACTTAACCCTTAAGAGATCCAGGGCAGCATGGATGATATGAGTCCAGAGAACACCATTTCCCTAGCTGGCAAGTGGCAGCCATCTTCCTATTACCACGTTGACATTGAGATATAGCTTCCAGCTGAAGTATTAACTCTAGCATTCTAGAGATTAACTCCACCCCTCAAAAAACTCTAGAGTCCAAATTTACACCTAATGAAGCTTGGGTGGGCCTTGCATTACCTCACTTCATTCCATAATTGAAGTCCAAAGTTTCAAGAATAATATATATCCTGTTCCCCCCAACCTTACCTGCAACATACATGCCCTTGGCTTTAACCTGGAAAGTTCAGTTGTACAGCCTACCTTCCATTTGGATCTCAGCTAACCCTGAGAGCCCTTGTGGTTCTCTCTCAGAAAATACAGATCATCCCCAAATCAAACTTTTCAGCTTACCAATCCCAAGTGGTAGCCTCTCCAGCCAAGTCACCCTTGGAAACATATTTTAAACTCTTTTAGCAGAGAGAAATATTTGGATCTTTGCCTATTTTGCAAAGGCTGAGCATCAGATTACACACTCAGAGCTTCTATTTTTTTAATATTATGTGTCTGTACTATTTAAACATACATGGAAAACAGTATTTTTTCCTAACAAACTAAAGCTTGCTGGCGCCAGCTTTGCATTGGTGACTGTGACCGTTGTATGAGTGGTGTCAGTGGGCCACAGTCAGAGGCCTCAGTGAAATAGTCTGAATGCACAGGATGGAGCCATATTGGGACATGGAATGTGGGCCTTCCCTCTGCTTTTCTGGAAAGTGGGATAATTACTGAACTTACAGAGACTTTCCATTAATTACTCAAATGTCACATCTTGTGTCTCACGGTAGTCCACGGTAGGTCCTCAGATACTGACATATTATTCTCTTTATATTTGCAGAGACTCTTTTTAATTAGGCAATTTTTCCTTTCTCTAATCCTTTTTTTAAATTTAAAGAACATTCTTAGCCCATGTATGTAAGCCATGTAAGCACGTGTGTTTGGGGACACTTCATATTTTTCAAAGGGAAAAGAGAGATTCTTTGAACATATTTTCCAAGAGTCTCAACTGATTAAGAGTCTCTTTTTCCTTTCATGTCTGTGAATAGTTTGCAAATGCTGTGCCCAAAGTCTTTTACCCCTAGATTCGATATAGCAGTTATCAGCACAGACTTCACTTGGGAACTGGAGGCCATTTGAACAGCAGCTGCACTGTTTGCAGCTCCACAGTTCAAGTAGGAAGAGGGAGTGGAATAAATTAACAATACAAATAATATTTCTGAGGTTTTTAAAACCAGTTAAGCAAACAAACTAATTCCAACCCCTTCAGATGAATTATTAACATTCTAAATTCTTTTCTTAATGTTTATTTTGTTTTATTTTATTTTGAGAGAGAGAGAGACAGAAAGACAGAGAGAGAGAGAGAGAGAGGAGAAGGGGCAGAGAGAGAGGGAGAAAGAATCCTAAGCAGGCTCCTCACCCTCAATGCAGAAACTGACACAGGGCTCGATCAAATGCATTGGGAAATCATGACCTGAGCTGAAATCAAGAGTCAGATGCTTAACCAACTGAGCCATCTGGGCAACCCATAACATTCTTGATTCTAATAGTACATTTATTATTTTGCTTTATTGAGCTAGACATTTCAATTTTCCCTGCTAGAAAGCCCCTTATTAACATACTTGAAATTATATCTACCTGAAGTAAGTAAAATTACATATCTCAAATAATTGGGGGTTTTTCCTTAACTGTTTCTTAATTTTTTAATATTTTTATTATGTTTATTTATTTTGAGAGAGAGAGACAGAGTGTGAGCTGGGGGAGGGGCAGAGAGAGAGGGAGACACAGAATCCAAAGCAGGCTCCAGGCTCTGAGCTGTCTGTGCAGAGCCCAACACAGGGCTCGAACTCACAAACCATGAGATCATAACCTGAGCCAAAGTCAGATGCTTAACCAACTGAGCCACACGGGCACCCCTCTTCACACTTTCAACCACTCTTTCACCCCATTTACTGATCTTTGACTCCATCTTTAATTACAGTAAAAAGCTCTTTGGCTTGCTTCCTCCCTTTCTTTCCACCAAGAACTCTATTTTTACTTCTAAGGGCCTTAATTTTTCTTGATAAGTGTTGCAAATTCCCCTGTATCCTCAGTCCTACCTGATAGGCAAGATGTGTTTTATAGAATGGCTATAGATATGGATGGGCAATAGTCAATTGGACCAGCAAAGTCTTTCTGTGCCATGCAGTCCAGCCGATGTTCTCAGAAGGTAGGCTTGCTTGCTTGTCACAAGTGCAGGAAGTCACTCACATTTTTGGTGCACCTACTACATAACATTCCATGCCAAGCACTTTGAATGAATTACCTTATTTCATCCTCCCAGATCTCCTATGACAAAAGTACCATTGTCCCGATAACTTCCTTTTCTACTTAGAAGAGCAGAAATTTTGACCAAGGACCATATGATCCCAAAGGGCATGTGAGCATATGTAAAGGAATCGGTCTCTTAAATCCAATGAAATATCCACAACATCTTTAAAAGAAAAGCAGAAATAACTTCATAAGCCAACTACTGCAGTAGAACTGAATATGTTGTTGAATTTAAGAATCTCTTACAAGTAGTACCATACACAATCATCGCAGTAAATAGTTTTAAGGAAAATGATGATAGAGAGCCAAAGAGTATTGTAAACTGAATATTTTAGAGATACTCAGATCGAGATTAAGTCAGGGGATTGTTTCCCTTTTCCTTTTTGAGAATTCCTCAAGGGAAGTTATGTTCTGATCAGCCCCTAAATGGGAGTGGGATGGTGAGTCACTGCTTTCCAGTAAGTCTGGCTGGGTTTGTAGTAGTGATGGGAGAAAAGCATTGCTAAGGTCACCTTTAGAACTCAGAAAGTCACCCATGTCCAGCCTCTCCCCCCACCACCTCTGAGTTTAATGACAGAGATACTGCTCCAACACATTCCGGCCATATTCCCTCTGCCTGGGGAAGCCACTTCTGCTTCTATGTCAAATGTCGTAAAGCATTGTTCCCTGGGTGGCTCTCCCTGCTTCCTTGAACATGACATCCCGTCATTTCTGTCCACCCACCCAACTCCATGTCTGGAATCTCTGGTCTTCATGTTTACTCCCTACTAGATGTCAAACCTTCTGAAGGTAGACACTGTGTCTTTTCCACATGGCATCCCCTTGGCTTCATTAAGTCATTTTGCATGTTATTGGAATGAATGACTCTCATTTAAACCCACTCTGAGGTCCATAAACCCATATTTAAGCAATAAAAGTAAGAGACAAACTGGCAAAAATGTTTCCCTTGCTGACTGATTTTTAATTGGACTATGGAATTCAAGAACGCTGAATGAACTTCTTCATCTATAAAATGTGAGAGTTGGAATAATGGACTGTTAAGCCATGTAAACAGATAGAAAGAGCTAGAGCCAGGGATTGATTCTTAATCTCTGGATTTGGCCCAGTTTTCCTTATATCTCAGGTCCAATGGGGTTCTTCATAGCCTATCCTTGACTTTGTAGCCAAAGTCTTAGCAATGTGAATTCCAGTAAGGCCTTTGAGTCCTAAATCCCCAATTCCAACATTGTATAATTAATTTTGTTTGAGTAAATGATTATCACCAACATTACAATTCATATATGAAACACTGTCAGATGCAGACTACAGATCGTGTGGTACTGGAAACAATGAAAAGAAAAACGTTTTCCTTCCTTCATTTCTTCCTTCCTTTTACAAACTGTGGCTATCTATGCGTCAAAATACTCTTGAGGTGTAAGATGCTATCAGTAAGTAAACATCCACAATATCCTGAATATAAGTAAACATCCACAATATCCTGAATATAACATCCAAAATTAAAAATTTTTATCTTAACAAAGGAAATATATGTGATCCTAAGAAGAGTCCATAGTTATCAACGGTTAGACTCATTATTGTCTTCTAGGTAAAAGAATGTATGGACTCAACCTATAAATTAATCACAGGGAACAATAAAATGCATTGCAAAACCAGAATCACTGAATGCAGATAGAATTTCTTTAGGCCCAATTTTGTCCTGCAAATAACAGGAAGAAAAATGTCACTTCAGAGGATATCATAACCAATTTAAAAGAAAGACTTCCTTCAATATAAAATCAAAGTGTTTTACAAATGAGAAGATATTTTAACTATCTGAACTTCAGGCAGATGGAGGGAATGTATACAGTGCACAGCTGTCTTTACACTGCCCTTTTTGTTACTATTAAAGTGCAGTAAAAGAGACCTATCCCTGTAGGAATGAGATATGTTCTTTTTTGTTGAAGAGAGTTACACTCTCATGATTTCCCACAAAACAGCTGCAAAAATACCTACAGTAGGGCATCTGGAATTCTTAAAAGTGGCTTGAGGATTCGTGGCTAATGAAACATTGTGAAATAACACTCACCATGTTGTAAAAAAATACCCTTAACCATTTATTGGCATTCTTTAAGACAAAAATGAAAGGTGCCCTAAGCATAGTTGCCCAGCTTGATTAGAAGAAAACACCAAAGTGACAAAGACATAGTGTGAATAGATGCCTTGCCAGAAATAGATCTTGACATAGTGAGACATTTAATTCTCTTAAAGGTTATGAGGAACAGCGTGGTAAAATTCAAATGTGATAGCTGTAGCTTAAAGCGTTTGATCAGATTCTGGGGCATCATTGGTAATAACTTACATGTTCTTAATAAAATGTGGTTTCCTACAGAGACCAAGCCCTGTTCCCAGAAAAAAAAAAAAAGAGGGAGGGAATTTTCTTAAAGATGTTTTTCATTCTTACCTCTCACAAAAGAGGACTATCAAAATGAAAGCAGTGGCCCTTCCATGAGAACTTGGGTGAAATAAACCATGTATTGTTCCATCTTAAAATGAAACATCTGGCTGATTTAAGAAGAAAACTGGCTTAATTATTCCTGAGTATCTAACAGAGAGGTTAACTTCACATTTTCTGTGTCTTTCCAGGGTGGACATGGAAGAAAAAAAACTATAAAGTTATTTTTGACTCAAGAAAGTAGATCTGGAGGTAATTTAGTGAACACAAATTACCACTGACAAGGGAAGAAATAATTTATTCTCCTGGTGAGTCTTTTTATATGAGTGAGCAGTGTGGAGCTGTCAGCAGGGAAAAGTCATTGGATGGATTTAAAGATAATTGAAATCCAAGTCCAAAATCTTGTAAGATATCCAGGATATCATATGAAGCTGAGAAGTCTCATTTCCAAACTGAAGCATGAGGAGGAAGTTATGAGATATAAACTCAGGTGCAGGGAAGTTTACAGCCAGGAGAGAAACAGGTTAGAAGGATAGCTAATTCTGATGTATTTCTCAACAAATTCATCTTTTAGCTACACTTTTGGTTTTTTTCCTGAGTCCTCAGTCTAAGGGTCTCTTCTTACCAGAATATTTACAGGTGTCTGCCAGGAAGTCCTTCCTCCACTCTTCCTGGGTGCTCCCCCAATGGCTCCTTCCTTCATTGTGGACTTTGGTCAGTAGACAGAATCCACGTGGAAGAGTGTTGCCCCTTCTCTGATGGAACCAGAGGATATGGATTGGATGGGACATTGATTTGATTCTGGCCACACTTCCTTTGAATGTCCTTTTTCCATCTTCTTTACATGGGCATCACTCACCACTGAGGAGCTACAAGGCAGTTACATCCTAGAAGCAGGAAACTTCTAATTGTGCTCTAAATATGTCTGCTCCCACAGTTTAGGGGAAAGCACCTATAGCTGGAGGGAAAAGCGCCTTCACAAAGGATTTGAGACTCACTTAAATTATGAATCTTGACCACCCAGCCCACACTTCCCTCAACCATTTCTTCTTCTAATATCCATGATGGGAAACTCCACATACCTTTTGGGAGGACCCAGTCCTCCTCCCAGGCTCCTCCTGGACTCTGGCCTCTTCTCCATCTAGCACTCTATTTCCTCTGGTTTCAAAGAGTTACTCTCTGAGCTGAAGGGGCAATAAAAGGGATTGTGATTGCTGGTCTTTGACATTTTAAGTCTTCAGAATAAGCCATCTACTCCCTTTACATGATGGTGCCACCATTGATTTGGACATGTATATGTCCATTCTCACAAGAATACATTTTATTTTTTTAATGTTTATCTATTTATTTTGAGAGAGATAGAGAGAGACTCCCAAGCAGGCTCTATGCTGTCAGTGCAGATCCTAAGGTGGGGATTGATCTCATAACCTTGGGATCATGGCCTGAGCTGAAACCAAGAGTCAGACACTCAGCTGACTGAGCCACCCAGGTGCCCTGAGAACATACTTTAAATCATGGAAAGAGTATCACCTAAGCTTATGAGGAAGAAGAATAATTATCAGACTGATCCACAATTTGCAAAGCTGCCTCTTTCATGATGGAGTTATATTTCTCTGTGTTATGCAGAGCACCATTAATGCCATAATGTTTCCCCTCACCTCTCTATCATCTACTAAGAATAACCACATAAGATGGATTAAAACACTGCTTCTTTTCCTTCAGTGGATGTTTCAAGTTTCCAAATAACTCAAATTATTTTTCTTTACAGTTATTTATTTATTTATTTTTGAGAGAGAGGAACTGGGGGAGGGACAGAGAGAAAGGGTGAGAGAGAATCCCAAGCAAGCTATGTAATGTCAACACAGAGCCCAACTCAGGGCTCAATCTCACAACCCTGGGTTCATGACCTGAGCTGAAATCGTTAGACACTTAACTGACTGAGCCACCCAGGTGGCCCTAAAGTTAATTTTCAATTGTAGTGCAAAAAAAAGAAATGAATTGTATAATTGAAATGAATATATTTGACATTATTTCAGAAGCCAATATTAACTTAGGGGCTCAAAATTTTGACAAAGATGAATGCAAAATGCTCAGGTGGCTTTAAAATTATGCTGGCTAGCAAATCTTTAAAATGAGCTCTATTAGGCATGAGTAGGTGGCTCAGTTGGTTAAGCATCTGACTCTTGATCTTGGCTCAGGTCATGATTTCATGGTTTCATGAGTTTGAGGCTCACATTGGACTTTGTGCTGACAGCATGGAGTCTGCCTGGGATTCTCTTTCTCCTCTCTCTCTGCCCCTCCCTCACTCATGCTGTCTCTCTCTCTCTCTCTCAAAATAAATAAATAAACATTTAAAAAAATTAAACAATTATTAAAACAACATAAAATGAGCTCTATTAATGGGTACTTTTTACTTTCAAGAATAAAAACATTCATTCCTAGCCATGGTTTTGAGTTGTTTTGATAGATCTTTCCAAGAACTGTTAAGGAATTCTCAATTTTTAGTCCCTTGAAAAAGAATACAGGTATTCATCACCCAATATTTGATTATTTTAATGGGGAATTAGAGGTGTAGGTGTTGTAATGTTGTAACACACTTAATAAAATTAATTCCAGGATCCACAAGTCATGAAATTGAGAGAAGCTTCTAGAAGAGGTTATAAATAAAGTAAGAGGGCTTCTCATCAAGACAGGACCTCAGGACTTGGACTCTGAGGTGTAGCCTTCCAAGGAAAGGAAAAAAGCTTTACACATTCTTTGGACCTATCTTCACTGTTTTAAAAAACAGAACAAAAGAAAGCTCTAGAGCCAGAGGGTGGGGGAGGGGGGTGGGAGAGAATTTTAAGGAAATGATGATGCATAGAGATAAAAAGAAAGAACATCTGCTAGATAATTAGCAAATTCTTTCACAAAAAGAATATTTAAAACTTTAAAGTTTTCAACACCATATAGACCACATTGTTTTCAAAAATACTGTTTACTATTATTTTCTACTCTAAATTCAGTAAATTCAGGGACATCTTTAAAAATCAAAGTAGGGGAAGGAGTGAGAAAAAGTGCCTTTCTCTGTAACTGTCATCTAAAATCTCAATCTATCATGAAGTTTTGGTATTTTGTTTCCAATGAAGAAGTGAAATTCTTTAAAAATAATTTGCCAGGTTGCCTCATTCAATCTTGCCCTTGATTTGAAGCAAATTAATTTGATATCTGAAAGTACTACTTCTTTTTAAAGTATCTCTTTATTTTTGACAGAGAGAGAGAGAGCACATGAGCAGGGGAGAGGCAGAGAGAGGGAGACAGAGAATCCTAAGCAAGTTTTGTACTATCAGCACAAAGCCTGATGTGGGGCTCAAACCCACGTACTATGAGATCATGACCTGAGCTGAAATCAAGTCAGATGCTCAACCAAGTGAGCCACTCAGGTGCTCTGAAAGTACTACTTTTTAACAAACCAAATACTCTATATATTTTATCTCTTTCAGTTGCTAAAGAGAGTTAAGGGGTGAATTGTATTTGTGATCATGCAAACATAACAGGAAGCTGGGAATGGTTGAGTCTGGATCTAGCAGGGGTAATGGAGAACTGGTGGCCAATTAGCCCACAAGACTGGATTTCAAAAAGGAAAATGAAGGTAAGATAGGTTTTATACTTAATATTTTAAGAATAAAACTATACTTTAAGTACAAAAGGATAAGGAAATGAAGCCTACCTGGTATGTGAGCAAAGAAATGGAGAGAAACTTGAAGTCCTGCAGCCCATCCCCACAGGGCCAACAATGTAAGAAGGGCTGAGATCCCCATCCCTAAGGCAATAAGAAAAACAAGAAGTGGAGAGAAGCAGGAAGTGGAGAGAAGCAGAAAGCAGCTCAGGCAACATGAAAAGGCCATAGGTTTATCCTTTATTCTTCCCTGATTCTTTGTAACCCTTTCCTTCTTCCCTTCCTCTTCCCTGACTCACTCCTGTCTTCTTGTCATGCTTTCCTCTGATGCTGCACTGGGTCTATGACATCCTGTACTGAATCTGTTACTGCAATTCAACAACCTCTTCTGCTCTGAGGCCTGGCACAAGAGGGAGGTGTGAGTCCTGGCAGGGAATCAGAGAAGTATCAGGGAAGCGTAGTATAGGATTCTTGTTTAATTCCAAGCTCTCACTTTCATCTCCATGAGGAATTAGATAATTTTAGTTATGGCAGCCCTCAAACAAAAAAATCAAGATTTATAATAGAAATAAAAATTTTCATACATGTCCTTTAGTAAATCAAAATACATACAACTATTCGGTCAGCACAGTTCATTTGATTATCCTAACTGGTGGCTTACTTGCTCATGCAAATGTCATGAAAAGTTACAAAATGCTTTCATTCCTCCCTCCTTCCATGTCTTCCTCATCCTTACTAGTGAATTTGTTATCTTGTGTGTGGACCTTGCAGACAACGGACCTGAAAAAATATATATCTATTTTACAGATCTTCTCAACTTGTTTAGATCCCGGTTGCATAACAATCAACAAATTTTTATCTATATATCTGCTGTATGCATAGCAGATACCAACTGAACACTTGCAG
This sequence comes from Cryptoprocta ferox, assembly GCA_028646485.1. NCBI lineage: Eukaryota > Metazoa > Chordata > Mammalia > Carnivora > Eupleridae > Cryptoprocta > Cryptoprocta ferox. The sequence continues at coordinate 63,095,374 of CM053568.1, forward strand.
AATTGAAAGATCCTCCTTCCAGATCTCGCAAAAATCTTACATCAAGGGCAGTTCATGCACATATCAAATAATTCCTAAGCTATATAAAAAATATCATAATTGTATCTATTAAGGTCCAATCATGAAAATGGAAACCACTCTGGGTATATAAAATAAAAGGAATTTAATACCTTAAGTAGATGATAGAAGCTGAGAAGGAGAACCCAACATGGTGGTGCAAGAGATTGGCAAGAGCAGGAAGCTGCTACCTCTCTGAGGTTGGAGGAATGGAGAGAAAACTGTCATCTGAGTCCAAAATCAAAGTCATAGGAGGCAATAAGAATCATGGTAGCCCAGTGGGTTCTGGAAGCATGGGAGAGACATAGTTCTTGCGGGAGGATGTTGCCGAAGACAAAAAGAGAAGGCGGAAATACCCTGATTTCCACTTTCTTTCCTCCCCCACTAGCTCACACCAGTGTCTCCCATTAGCTAAACATTGCTGAAGGTCAGTTGATGGAGAAGCCTGGGAAACACAGGCTATGGGGGTAAACCTCCCAGTCATAGAGAACAGGGAATGGATCTGAGAGCAAAAGGCCCAGGTGTAGCACAGTGATGGAGTGTTAATATTAATACTGAGTGTGGAGGTTCCAGGGTGGTTCAGTTGGTTAAGCATCCAACTTTGGCTCAGGTCATGATCTAACGATGGTGAGTTCAAACCCCATGTCAGGTTCTCTGCTGTCAGCACTGAGCCTGCTTTGGATCCTCTGTCTCCCTCTCTCTCTGTCCCTCCCTCTCTCTTTCTCTCTCTCTCTCTCTCAAAAATAAATAAACATTAAAATATTAACATTGAGTGTGGAATAAATTCAAGAAAAAGCACTGTTATTCCTGACACATTATACCATAAGTGCTCAATACATTTTATGTCATACAGATACTTATATGTATATGTATATCACATATCAGGATGACCCAGAAGTCACCAACAAGCTCATATGCAAAATCAAGAAGAGGGGCATTTGAAATGACATCAAATAATTTTAGAGTTATTTCTCTCCAGAGTTGCCTAAACAGTCAAAAAGGATTACTCTATACACATGTGATGTTGTTGGAATCATTACCCTGAATCAAAGGCAGTGAACTACTTAATCTTCATCCTCTTTAGAAAAGCAAAGTTTGGCAGGCCTGGGAAACCGACAGCCTACAGAATGCTTATTTCCCACCAAGCCATTTTGCCCAGCCTTCTTACCAGTTCTGCAAGCTTATGGTGTCTGGTTTGTGGCTAGACCACAATTCTGACAGCACTTGGCAAGTGGGGGCTGTGCCAGGTTGACTTCACCGTGATGATATCACAGTTGGGTTGCCAGTCTCAACAGGCTGATGTCAAAGCCAGCCTATTCCTCCAACCTGCTCGGTCTGTTGGCTAAAATAATTGGCCAACATTAAGCGAGGGACTAAAGACTAAAGGATTATTTTAGGCACCAGTAGACTAGTTTCACAGTATCAGCTGCTCCAAGTAAGCACCTTAGACAATGTCACGTACAATAAGGCAAGATTTTGGAGTCAGACAGATCTAGCTCCAAATCTCAGGTGTTTTGCTTACTAGTCACATGGCACTGGGAATTTCAAGTCTTATCTGTAAAATGGAAGAAATGACGTTAAGATTAAAGAAATGGTGCACATGGAACCCCAGGACTCTGTGTAACAGAGAGTATGCATTCAACCAATAACACTATTGTAAATGTGAATGTTAAGTAAAAGAGAATCATTGATAATGATGATAATCCAGGAGCGCCTGGGTGGCTCAGTTGATTAATCATCCAACTTTTGATTTGGGCTCAGGCCATGATCTCTTGGTTCATGAGTTGGAGCCCTAAATTGGCAGTACAGAGACTGCTTGGGATTTTCTCTCTGTCTTTCTCTCTCTCTGCCCACCAGCCCCACTCCCAACCCACCCCCCGCTCATGCTCACTCTCTCTCTTTCAAAATAAATAATAAATAAAAGCTTTAAAATAAATAAATATTAATAATGACAATCCAGGAAGAAGGTAGTTTACAAGATGAAATATTGGCTCAACCATTAAGATAAAATTACAGTGTAAATGGCCCAATCAGTTGTCCATGTATGTTTAATTGATGTGTGCTTTCTTTGCTCAAGACAAAAATGTTCCCTAGACTCCTGATAGGTCAACTGACATTCAAGACCAGGTGTCCTGCACTTGCAGATGGAGGTCCTGGTCCATGAGGTCAGCAGCCCCTGCAAAGGAACACTCGAAACTGGGTCAATAAGTTGGAAGTCATTAGCAATCACATTACCCTTGATTTCATTGTTACTGAAAGTAACAGTCCTCAGAACGTTTTACTTTGGAGGTGCAGGTTGTACTGCAGTGGCTGTAATAACATGAATGCACTTATATTTGCAACAGTACAAATGTGGGGATGGCAAGATTACTGTTCCTTAACACCACCCTCTCTAGCTCCAAAATCCAAATATTTCCCTCCCTGTCTTTGTCCTCAGCCTCTCTGCTCTTCCTACTGGTATTTCTTCCACCACTTGGGTACTCTCATACACACATGAATTGCTCACCATGAAACGAGACACACTGAATTATTTGTAGCAAGGCATACAACAGGCCAGCCCCCAAAACATGATATACATCCAAGTAATTATTTAAAGGATTTTGTTATTTCAAAATTTGAGAAATCTGTGCATGAGAAGAGTCCAAAAAATCCAGGCAACTGCTTTTCTTGCAGGGAGCATGTTGACATATTCAGCAATAATTTCCAAAACACTATGTGATGTTTGAAGTTCTTTTCTATCTAGACAATGTGTGTGGTTTGAAAATCACATTGGTGCGGTATGTTTTCTTAGGTTGGCTTAATGTTAGGTGACCAGAAATAAAAAAAGCACATCCTTAAAAATCCCCTCTTCCAATGCCTATCTTCCGCAATCAAGGGGGTTCGTGCATTCCAACTTTACATTTTTTTGCTCTAACACCCTGTGTGGCCTTGCTCAGTTTAGATTTGAACCCAGTTCAAAAAAGTATAAGTTCAGGGAAGCACTGTGCAAGAGCCATGTTTATGCTGCATTGTACATTCTTAGCAACACTGGCCATTTCGTCCATAAACATCAATCTAAATTTTACGAGATTACCAATCAACTTCTCAGAAAATATGACAAATTTAAAGGCAAAGGTAGAGAAAATACTAAATAAAGAAATGCCTCCCCAAAAGTTTATATGAGACAATGAGCACGATGCAATGATCAAATCAGTGAAGCAAACATTTGTGGAGTGTCTACTTCAGGCATTTCACTGTTGTTAGGTGCTCGGAGGAACACAAAAGTGAGCAAGACTCTAGGGCCTCACTCAGAAAAATCATATTTTAGTACTGAGGGCTTTGTTTCCCCCGAGGCTTTATAAAATCAGACCTCAAATTATTAGTCAGTAAGAAAAATCACTGTATGATCTCTACTGGACAGTATAAAGAAATTTATCTTGGAGAGCACAGTACAACTTATGAACTGATGAATTCTGTTTCAAGTGATCTTATTAAGTTTTAAAGATGGGTAAAAGAAGTATATTTTTGTTAAATAATTCCTCAAATTTCTTTATATTTACCAGTGAAACTTCTATCACTGTAATGATAAAAGCTATTGTTTATTGGGTAGTTACTTTTTGTCTGGCACTGACCAACCTCTAAGCATTTTATATGCGATAACTTTTTTGTTCCCAGAATAGCTTTTGAAATCAGGTTCCAGTTATGTATTGCTATGTAACTAACCAACTTAAACTTAATGGTATGGAAGAACAACCATTTTTCTGTGCTCACAGATTCTATGGATCAGGAATTCAGACGGGGCATAGGAAATCAGACACAGAGGACTTGTTTCAACTCCACAGTGTCTAAGACCTCATCTGGGAAGACTTGAACAGCTGGAGGTGTCCTGAACAACTAGCTGAGGGCTGCAATCACCTGGATTCTTCTCTCCACATCACACAGTTCTGCTACCAGGTGGGATGATTTGAAGAGTGGACCCATGTAAATCTGTGGATTGGGCACCTAGACTCATGTGATATCACCACATAGCTTGGGGGTCCTCACAACACGGCAACCTCAAAGTCTTTGAATTTCTTACATGGCAGCTCTGGATTCCAAGAGCACACGTTCCAGTGAGCAAGGCAGAAACTAGGTCACTTTGTATGTTAGCAGTGGGAACACTGCTTCCGTTGTATTCTATGGTGTAGAGCAGTTATAACCTGCTTCAGAGTCAAAGGGAGGGGACACGGTCTTTCCTCCAGATGGAAGGAGTGTCAAACAATTTGTGGCCACATTTTTAAAATGCTACAGATTGTTGTTATTACCTGCAGATGGGGAAAATGAGGCATGGACATGCAAAGTAACTTGTCTAAAACCTACTAATCTAATCCTCCTAGGTACTGTTTGATCCTTATGGGCATTCAGCAATATAATCCACATTTCTTGTTTTTTCTATTTTCTTCTCAAGTTCTCCCTCAAATTCACTCTAATTAAATTTCACCCACCAATGTTCTAATCAAGGTCACTGATGACCAAAATCTTGTAGTATCTACCCAATAGCCACTTCTCATCTTACGGCACTATGAGACATGATTAATTGTTCCTTCTTTTCAAAGTGGTTTTCCATTTGGCATCACACTTTACTCCCTGGTGGCTCCTTCTCTCTCTAAATGCACTCCTTTAGGGGATCTCATCCAGTGCCTTGATTCAAAATTCCATCTCTTTTTTTTAATGTTTTTTAACTTTTGAGAGACATAGAGAGATAGCGTGTAAGCAGGAGAGAGAAAGAGAGGGAGACACAGAATCCGAAGCAGGATCCAGGCTCTGAGCTTTTAGCACAAAGCCGAACTCGGCACTCGAACCCATGAACTGTGAGATCTTGACCTGAGCTGAAGTCGGATGCTTAACTGACTGAGCCACCCAGGCACCCCTCAAAATTCCATCTCTTGATTTGACATTTTCAATCCCCATCTTTCTCTAATTTCCATTTGTGTATGTTAACTTGGTTGTTCAATGTGCATCACAAACTTAACTTGCCCCAGGAGCATGTCTAACTTCCCATCCCCAAAATAGGGTCAGGTTTAATCAGAAAAATCACCATTGAGTATGGAACACTCCAAAGGTGATGGGAGGGGCAAGAAGTCTTGGCCATGAATGTTGTTTACATAGAAGAGCTCCATGACACTTCCACAACACCAGTCCTCATGGAGCTTGCTACTTTCTCTCCAGGAGACTTCCCTACACATAATGTAAGATGGATATTTTATTCAGAAGTATATTTTTGAAACTGATTCCATTTCTAGAGAAAAGGTGGGCCTGGAGGAGACAGAGGGATAAATGTGGGCCAGCTAAGGGACCTCAGACATTTTACCTTATAATCCTAGACATAGGATACAGTGGCAGTCTTATGGTCTTAGCAACTGAAATAGGGACTAGCCTCTCCAGAAATAGAGCTGCACCAACCAAGGGGCAGTGAGGTGCTTCTACTCCTCTTTCAGGGAAGCATATGGTTACCCTTTGCTTTACTATTGATCCTTTGTGGACCATAGGGTCTTCCTCAGCTGTTTCTCTCTGCTCCTCTTTGTAGCTAAGCTTGCCCTGTTTGCACATAATCCACTATGCCAGTCAACCTTTAAACGGCCCTTGAAGAGAGAAATCTGATTGGTTGCTAGACACCCATGGGTTGGCTGACCTTGAGACAGATGCATTTATCTGTGGGCAGTGAGAGTGGGGTCACCTGGGCTGCCAAGATCTGTGAGCCGCTGGGGCATTTCCCAGTGAAAGAGACTATTTTCTAGTAAATTACAGCCCACTGCAGATTGTGTCATTGCAAATAGCAAAGGAGAAAGTTCAAGTTTTCCTGATAACACTCCCTGAGAATAACCTTACACATGATGATTAGTGACAATTAAAGAAACAGGAATCAAATATATTGGAATGGAAGCATTGAGGCAGAGGAGAATCGGGGCGGGGGGGGGAGGGAGGAGGGGAGAAGAGTATTGAAATGAAAGGGGAAGAAAAGAAAATGTGGAAATCAAGAGGAAAAGAACAGAATTCACCAAATGTCTCCCTGAACATGTGTATACATACGAGACCAGTAGGGAAAGAATGAATCAGATTTTTAGAGAAACAAAAATGCAAAAAGGGGAAAGAATATTAGTTGGACTGCAGCCAGTTTTCCAGCTCCAGACATCTGGAGCCAAGACAAGGAAAGGTGAGGAATAGTCCTCTGCTGCTGCTCTTACCTCCTTGGGAGCTGGTTCCTCAGGATATTTACATTAAATTAACGTGGCTGGCTATGGCTGTGTTCAGCACTTGGGTACGCGGTTAAATAATCAGTGTGGTTTGGCTGCTGGTTTCTTTACTGTGGTTAAATAATTGGTGTTGTCTTGGTTGCTAGCTACTTTAAAAATGTATATGTGCACTTGTTCCTCTTTTTTCTTTCTCTTGAGCAATTTTGACAAGCCCTTGGCAGAAAAGTGGCTGCCCAGCTGTTAAAGGGATGCTTTTTCTCCCTGTCATTTACGTTTCCCAGATGCTTTTCGAGGACTTGAGAATCTTAAAGACTTTTCTTTCTGGGATCTAGATGAAGCACTCTATGTTAGGAAAGAATTCAGTTCACTTCTTTTGTTTGTGGAATAGAGATAAGGCTGAGCCTAGGGGCATCTGTGGTTTTACAGAAATGCACCCCCTTCTTCTAAGGATAATTTACAAGGTTCTCAGATCCACCAGAAGAGTAGGGAAAGATGATTATGGTGACCACCAGATAAAACAACCCCGTGTCCAGGCATTTACCCCTGTGCTCATCCTTGTTGGACCTCTAAATTCTGGAATAATCCTAGTAGATGCCCCCTATCTGTTGACTGAAGATAATTAACAGTGAATATTCCTAATTTAAGACTGTATGACTCTATTCCAGAAAGTTTCTTTATTTAGTCATTTTTTGGTGTAGTTAATTGTCAAACTACCACAAACTGCTGTGCCCTGAGTCCACAAAAGACCCTTTCTTCTCCAGATGGCTCTGTCCCTTCTCGTATCCTCAAATCTATCTGCGACTTCAGGCAAATTATGATCAGGGAAATTAATCCTCTTTTGGCAGCAAACCAAACTGACTGAGACAGCTGCAGCAGAGACAGCACAAGTCCAGGAACAGACCTCCACCTGATACACACAACAAACATTAACTATGTATGCACATAAATCATGGACAAAGGCCAAGGCTTCAACTGCTCCTCAGAAACCCACAAGGTTCTCAGCCTTCTGTAGGATGAGGAGCCCAATGTTTCAGGTTTGAAGTCAGATACAGAGAGGAAACTGATATTTCTGAGTGGGAAGGTGGTAAGGTAAAAGCAAAGTTTATTTCCTCAAAATTATCTTAACAACACGACAATTCATCTCTAACAGAAATCCAGAAAGGACATCTACCAGTTATTCAGGGGTCACTCAGATACAAAACTTTTATTTTTCCCCCCTGATTTGTCTTGAGATGGCATGGGGGAGGAGGGAAAGAGAAACTGCTAAGATTTTAAGAGGATTTGGTGATGATTCTTTAGAATTCATTGATTTCACCATTTAAGAAAGAAGTCTTTCCCCTTACAAAAGGTATCCTTTAGCGCCTTTGTTGACAACTATTCTTTAAATGAAGGGAAACTGTCACAAAAGGCAAGCCTTTATGCAGTCATGTGGTGCTATGGAAACAAGGTAGGGTGATGGCCAAGGGTGACCATCTGGGGAGATCGCTTTCTGGGTGTTCTGGCTTTTTAGATGGGTAATGTTGGATCACGTAACCTTTTTGAACTTAAATGTCTTCAGTCTTTACCTTGTTAATTTTCTGAAGACTTAATAATGTATGTCTTACACATAATAAGAGAAATTAAAATGAAGGTTGCAATGAGATATAATTTTCACCTATCAGATTGGCAAGGATCCAAAAGTTCAGTCACATGTTGTGTCAGTGATAATGTGCAAAGACAAACACTCTCATATGCTGGCACAGCTTTGAGGAAGAACAACTGATCCATCACAATTTAGAATGAATCTCTTCTTTGACTCAGTAATTCCACTCCTAAAAATGTTTCCTCTAGCTGTATTAAAGTACTAATAAAATGACAGATGCATAATTATTCACTACCATACTAAAATAAAAAAGGACCTGAATTTAAATGTTCTTAAATGAGGATCTTGTTAAATAATGTACGGAACTTCCCAAAATGGAATACTATACACTCATCCAAAAGATAAGCAAGTAATATGTCAGCACTTTATGAGGTGATATGGAATGGTGTCTAAAATATACTTTTAAGTGAAAAAAAAAATAAGGCAAAGATCATTGTTTCAAATATATATGTACAGAGGGCCTGGGTGGCTCAACTGGTTGAGTGACTGACTTGATTGTGGCTCAGGTCATGATCTCAGTGATGAGATTGAGCCCCGAATCAGATCTGCACTGAGTGGGGAGCCTGCTTTGGATTCAATCTCTTCCTCTCTCTCTGTTCCTCTCCCACTCGCTCTCTATCTCGCTCTCTCTAAAAACAAATAAACATTAAAAAGGTATACATTTACATATATATGCAATATTTCTGAGAATGCATACAAGGAATTCATAATGGTGGTTGAGGGAAGTGGGTGCCCAGATGCAGAGATGAGTAGAGGCTTTCTGGACACCATGCACTTTTTAGAACCTTGTATGTTTTATACTATGTATGTGCATATATTTTCCATACAAATAAATACATTTAAGGGGCACCTGGGTGGCTCAGTCGGTTAAACATATGGCTCTTAATTTCGGCTCAGGTCGTGATCTCATGGTTGGTGGGATTGAGCCCTGCATCAGTCTCTGTGCTGAGAGCACAGAGCCTGCTTGGGATTCTCTCTCTCTCTCTCTCTCTCTCTCTCTCTCTCTCTGCTCCTCTCCTTCTTGAACTCTCTGTCAAAATAAATAAATAAACTTAAAAAATACATTTAGAAATTTTTAAGTAAAATAAACTATAAAACAAACCAAAAAAAATAGTGAAAGGAGCTTGGGTAATTAAATGCATGCCCATGCATGAGGCAAATGTAAAAGGATAAAGCCACCTCTCACAAAGTTTCCTAATCAGAAGACCATTGGCACAGAGAGCTGACCCAGGTGAGAACTCAATAAATACTTTTGAGACAGATAACTGAATTATGTGAATGATTATATCAATATAAATTTTTAATCATTTGGGGAGATGTGTACCACTTATGGGCTTAAATCACATGTATGGCCTCACTTTATTTTTTTCATGGACAAAAGAAGAATACTAATTGTGGAAGCTTTAAGTAATGAAGCTATAAATGGAAGGATTTGCTCTGAGATGTCTTCTAGGTTAAAAGAGAGTGCTTGCGGCAGGCGGAGAGGGGTTCAGGGCAGTGAAACTATCTTGTGTGACACCATCATAGTAAATACATAGCATTATGCATTTATCAAAATCCACAGAATGTACACCACAAAGAGTGAACCCTAATGTAAACAAAGGGCTTTCTTTAGTAATAATGTACCAACATTGGTTCATCAATTGTAACAACTAACACTATATTACAATTGTAATAAAAGATGCAAATAATAAGGCAAACTGAATCCGAGGAAGGGGAGAAGGAAATGTGGAAACTTGGTACTTTCCAGTCAATTTTTCTATAAGCCTAAAAGTGTATTTTCAAAAATAAGGTCTATTAATAACAAAAAGAAAGAAGGAAGGAAGGAGGGAGGGTGGGGAAAGGGGAAGGAAGAAAGAAAGAAGAACAAAGTTGGAAGACATTGAAAAAGGCTTCAGCTTTCTGGCACGTCCAGTAGGCACTCATTAAATATCTGTTGGCTTCGGATGAATGAAATTCAGTGAGAAATGAGCAGGTGAATGTGAAAGCAGATTTAAAATGTAGGAAGAGCATGAACTCATTAGTGATGTGTTTGGTAAAGTCCTGGAATACACATTTCATTAAAAAGAACTAGGTGGCTGGAATCTTTATTAATCATTAAGATCATAGATTTGTTTCCCAAGACACTTTATGACAATTATACATTTTCAGCAATAAAAATATAAGCAATTCTGATGCATGTCCCTCCAAATTGCTTGAGAAGTATTAACCACAAGCTCACAAATCATATTAGCTCATTGATAGATATACATATTTTTGTGGTTGACAGTTACAAGATTTTTAAAAAGCTGATTTTTAAGACAGTTCATAAGTTCTCCTACAAATTATGCTATTTTTATTTAGAGAACAGTTTATGCAGATTTAGGAAATGATAGGAAAAAAGTTTCTTCCTGATTTCAATAGTGAAAAAAAAACATTTTTGAAACACGGTCTGGCGTGGCTTTGAGACATTCTATAATACCCATTTGTAGAATTGGCCCCAATTATTTTTGAACTTAAGGTGTAACGTGCAAATGCATGCAAGGTGCTATCTTGGAAAAATTACTTTTTGTAGGAAGCTGCGAGTCTGCCAGCTGCAAGCCATGCAGGCAGAGACAGGGTGTGCCTCAAGTGGTCCACATAGAACTTGCTATTTGAGCCTTCCATCTCTGTTTCATTAATATCTCTTTTTCAGAGAGTGTGAAAGTCAAGTTTCCTGAGAATTGGAGCTCCTACTGGTTTTGTGGGATTTCCTCTCATTATTAGATGTTGAAACCCAGCCAGGATCTTGATCTCTGGAGTCCCAAAGCAATAGTGTGGGGCACGTCTTCTGGCCCTTACAGAACAGCTGTTCTGTCTGCTCCGCCTGCGTGTCAGGAAAGGCTGTGGTGTGCTGTCAGTTTCCATCCTGGATCATTAACAACATTCTTTGAAGAAGCAAACATTAGTTTCTTACATTTCTATTCCTTTTCCCACAGTGGTGAATCCTTAGATTCCTGCACCTAACAACTTATTTAACTTTAAAACCAAAGAAAATGACTAGTATCAATATATAGTACAGAACTTTTACAATTATCTTCGGTGAAAGACTGGATTACTGTTTCTACTGCAGACAGATATTTTGGTAAAAGAAAATAAGTTACTAGAAAAATCAGATTTTTATTATATTCAACAGACATAAAATGACATTCCAAGTTGCTGTAAAAGTATCGGGATGCTTACTCCTACGTTTCTGTGGGCCATTGAGGAACTGCTGAGGGACATGGGCATGTGACTCTAGACCCAATGAGGTTCCAGGGCTCTGCCTCAAACATTTTTTGGGGAAAAGGTAATTATTTCTATTTTCTGGCAACTTCCAGAAAATACATAGCATTCACAGTTTAGCTAGACTAGTGAGTGCTCAAGCAGAATCCCATTGTTTTCTCATTTTCTTTCATCTAACTACTAGTTAATTTAAACATCTTTCCACTTGCCTGCTGCCATTTGGATTTACAGCCTTGTGAATCATGTGTTTGCATTTTCCCTCATTTTCTCTTAGACTTTTTCCTATAAGTTTATAAGAGCTCTTAGCTTATTAGAAAATTAGTCTTTTGTCATCCACTCTATCAATATTCTTGCCAGATCTGTGGGTCTATTAACTTTGTGTTTGGTAACTGTTCCATATACAACTTCTTAATTTTTCATGTGGTCGAATATGTATGTTTTTCTTCCATATCTTCTGATTTTCCAGTCTTGGTTATTATAAGAGTCTTTCTAAATTCTAAGTTATATATGTCATTGCCCAGATTTTCTTATTTGTTTGCTTTATATTTAACGTTTTACCTGGAATTTGTTTTTACATTTCCTACTAAATAAGTGACTAGCTTCACCAGCATCATTTACTTAAGAGACTATACTTTTCCCACTGATTAAAGCATAACCTTTGTGAGGTTAATATATGACAAAGATGATGGTTTAATTAGCCTTAATAATTCAATCAACATGGGAATATCATTTTATACTTTAAAACTTCAGAACTGTATTATTTTCGTTATGCTTTCTGGGCCTCTGTAGTATAAGTGATGTGAACTAGTTCTTAGACGGTTGATTTAGAAAACAAAAAGTTCTAACTTTTCGTCATTCAACCCATCAAATATTTCATTGACCTGTGATATGGGTTAAACATCAATTGGATGTAGGAAAACAGAAGAGTCCAGATAGATCTTTAGCCCAAACAGTTGGACATGATGGAAATAGTGTGTGAGTATCTATTGTAACATAATAAACCACCTCAAAACCTAGTGGCTTAAAAAAACAGTCTTTGTTATCTGTCATGATTCTATGAGCTGACTGGGCTATGCTGTACTATCAGCTGTACTGACCCAGCACAGGGTCAGGTGAAGGAAGCATCTAGGAATCAGAGTTGAGGAGGCACTCTTTTTGAGGTCCCTGCAATACCACTATCAGAGTGAGTGTTTCCTTAATGTTACACTTTGATGTCTCACTCTCCTCACCCACCTCATCTTACTTGACCCTGACCTCAGGTTGGGGTTTCCTTCATGTGCTTTCTTCAGATGGCAGCTGGAGCTGGAGTCATCAAGGTTCTCCTGGGCTGGACAGACATCCAAGACAGTTTCTCCATTCATGTGTCTGGTGCCTTCTTTACTTGCATGGCTGGATAAGCTGGGAGCTGACCAGGAATCTCTTTCTGTCTTCATGTATCCTCCTCACATGGCAAGCTTAGCCTTCCACACAGCATGGTGGTCTCAGATTTCTTTCTTTTTTTTTTAAGTACTTTTTAATGTTTGTTTATTTTTGAGAGAGAGACAGATAGAGAGAGCGCGCACACAGGAGGAGCGGAGAGAGAGAGGGAAACACAGAATCTGAAGCAGGCTCCAGGCTCAGAGCTTTCAGCACAGAGCCCAATGCAGGACTCAAACTCGTGAACCACAAGATCATGACCTGAGCCGAAGTCGCATGCTTAACCGACTGAGCCACCCAGGCGCCCGGGCAATCTCAGATGTCTTACAAGGTGGTCAGATTTCTGGTGGTGACTGTCTTCTCCAAAGCAAACATTCCAAGAGGCCCAGGTAGAAGCTGCAAAGCCTCTTGTGATCCAGCCTATAAGCCTAGAATGTCAGTCACTATCATTGTATTCTGCTGGTCAGAGTCACTAAGTTCTACCCAAGATTTACGGGGAAGGAAATTAGACTGCCTCTTGGTCTGAGTAATGCAGACATAAAGGGAGGTAGAGAATTGATGGAGATCAATTTTGGAGAATACCCACCATAGAAAGACAGGAAACAGGTCTGGTAGTGGACAGTCAGAAGTGTTCCTATGGAGAGTTAAGTTTGCAACACTCATTGAACAACCAAGTAAATTATACACATGGAAATCAAAAGAAGACTGGGCTTGAAAATATCAAATCAGGAGATGTAATTTAGAATCAAGGCACTGGATGAGATCACCTATGGAGTGAGTTTAGAGAGAGAAGATGCCACCAAGGCATACAACAGGGAGCAGAGAAGTATACAGGCAAATGAAGAAGTCTTTTGTGAAGAAGAGTTTTACGAGGCTGTGGAGTCAGATAAGATGAGGATGTGAGAAGTGACCATTAGGTAGAGCAGGGTTGTGGTCATCAGTGACCCTGATGAGAAAAATGGCAGGAAAAAACTTGATCAATCATAGTGTATTGAAGAGAGAGTGGAAAAAGCAAGTAAAAGGAAGTTTTTCAAGGAATTTTTGTAGAAATGGGATCCTTATTGAGTGGGTCCTTGGGATCTAGGAAGGTTTTGTCTTGGATTTTGTTTTGTGTTGCCATTGTTTTAAGATCAGAGGGAGTATAGACAATTGTAGGTTACTCCTTGGTGGCTTCTTCTCTCTCTAAACTCACCCCATAGGTGATCTCATCCAGTATCTTGACTGTAAATTCTATATCCTGATTTGATATTTTCAAGCCCAGCCTTTTCCTGGGAATTAACAGTAATGGTAGAAAGGGAACTGAGACTGCAGAAAGAGAAGCAATGGCAAGGTCTTGAGTAAGTGAGAGCTGATGAGACCCAAACGAGTCAACTGGGAAGACAGGAGGTGTTGGTCGGTGAAATAATGGTTGAATTGGAAATTCTGAGTTAGAGATTTTCCAGGTGACATGATTATGTTAATGCCTAGGTCTAGGGTAAGATTACAAGTTGGGGGTTGAATGTGAGAAGGTCAAGGAATGAAAGAGGCCAAGGTTGCAAGACTGGTCTGGACAGAAGCACATGAGCCAGGCACTGAAACTGGGAAGAAGTGCACACCTAAGGGAATTAAGCCAGTGACATTATACTATGTTTGCAGAGATTCACCACACTCTGAAGAAGGAAGAGAAGCAGTAGCCACATTATTTTTATCCTGTGCAGGTAGTGGAGGGCCCAATCACTGTGGTAGCTTTCACCATCCTTGATGATTTGAAGTTCCCCTTGGTGGGCATGTGCCTGTACCTGGACTTGAACTTCCTCAGCTCTCTCCGGCCCTCCTGCTTTGTTTCTCTGAGTCCCAGACAAAGTGTATGTCAGCTCCCCAGAGAAGGACTTGTTCACCCCATGAGGCATCAAGATTTGACATAATGAGCGAGACACTAGTTCCAGTTCATCCCCACTAGCTCCAGTTTTCCTCATGGGTTCCAGTTTGTCTCGGCTTCCCTTCCGCGCTGCCTGTCTGGCTGACCACAGTGAATTCAAGGTCAACACCAGATGCAAAAGGAACAGACCGTACCACCTGCTGCCCCAGCTCCCATAATCTCAGGTGGCCACCACTCCATAATAAATCCATCATCTGTCTCAGACACTTCTCTGGCCATGCTAGGGTGGACACAGCAGCACTGTCTGTCCCCTGCGTCCAGAGTGGCACTGGTTATGCACCATCCTTGAGAAGACTGAGGAAATAGCTCAACTCATTTTCTGTTCTGTGGCTCCCGTGAGCCATCCTGGTTGAGAAGGGCTGTGGGTGGTGGAAAAATCAGCAGCGACTCTTGGCAGAATGCTAACAGAATGCTAGTTAAGGACTTAGAGATGTCCAGGGAGGAGGGAAGACAACAGTTTGGAAGTAGGAATAAGGGAGGAACAACAGGCCCATGTACTCCACTCTAGCGTCTGGTGGGCTGTGGGCTATGGAAGAAAACTCAGGGATAAAAGAGAAGCTGTACCAACGTATAACATTGTGTACATTTAAAGTGTACGATGTGACAATATGACAAACATCTGTATTGTCCAGTGTGCACCACCACAAGGGTAGTTAACCTTTACCTCATGTAATTACCATTCTGTTGCTATTATTATGGTGATAATAATAAACCAATAATATGGTGCATATTATTATTATGAAAGCTTTACATCCATAGCAACTTAAAAGTAGTCAACACAGTATTACTAACTATAGTCACCATGCCACCCCTTATAGCCCCAGAACTTATTCCTCTTATAACTGAAAGTTTGCCCCCCTGTGACCAATATCTCCCCATTTCCCCAACCACCATTCTACTGTTTCTAGGTAGGTTTTTCAAGACCCCACATATAAGTGAGATGGTACACTCATTTGTCTTTGTCTGTCCAACTTAATTCATTTAGCATAATGCCTTCAAGGGCCATCCGTGTAGATGCAAATGGCAAGATTTCCTTCTTTTTTATGGCCAAGAAAGATTCCATTATGTATACCACAGCTTCTTTATCCATTCTTTGCCCATCGATGGATACTTAGACTGTTTCTATACCTTGCTTATTATGAATAATCCTGCATTGAATATGGGGGTGCAGATATCTCTTTGAAATATTGATTTTATTTTCTTTGGATATATGCCCAGAAGTGGGATTGCTATATCATAGGGTAGTTCTATTTTTAATTTTTCCAGGAACCTCCATACTGTTTCCACAGTGGCTGTACCAGTTTACATTCCCACCATTAGTGCATGCAGGCTCCCTTTTTTCCACATCCTTGCCAGAATTTGTTATTTCTTGTTGTCTTGTTTTGTTTTATGATAGCCATCCTAACAGGTGTGGGGTGATACTTCATTGTGGCTCTGAATCACTTTTCCCTGGTGATGAGTGATGTTGAGCACCTTTTCATGTATTTCTTGGCCATTTGTATATCTTCTTTGGGAAAATGTCTATTCTAATCATCTGTCATTTATATGTATGTTTTTGCATATACATATAGTTTGCAAATATTTTCTCCCACTCCATAGATTTCAGCCAGATTTTATTAAAGCAAGAAGGTGAAGATCCAGCCCAGAAAGCAGGTGGAGAATATGAGAGATTTTGCTGAGAACAGATTGAGAGTAGAAGTTGGGTAGTTTCAGGTGGACAGGTGTTCATGATGAGATTTAAATCAATTTAAGAGATGGGGATTAGTGGCTGGGTGATGAGCGATGGCTAGGAGGTCTGGTGACTATTAATGAAAACCTGGATGTGAGACACAGTGTATTCATGGTCTCAGGGGCTTATGGGAGGTGGGGGTTTATTTATTCTCCTATCTCATCAGAACCTCCTCAGGCTTGGTCTCTCAGGAAGCTGATTGCTCCACAGGCATGAAATGCCATGAGACTGTCCCCCCCCCACAGAGGGGACAAAACTCTTGGGGCTCCCTTAAATCCCACTGAGAGCTGAATTGAGGCCAGGATGGGCAAGTTTTCCAAACAACAAGGTCCCCAGACAAGCAGCAGCAGTAGCATCCCTTGAGAACTTGTTAGAAATGCAGATCCTCAGGCCCCACAAGCCCTACCTTATCAGGAACTCCAGGAGCTGACTCAGCAGTCTGTGTTTTAACAAGGCCAACCTGCAATCTCATGCTCTTTACGATTTGAGACTCACCATTCTAAAGGAACTCAACAAACATTAGTTGAAAAATGCAGATGAATGTTGACCTTGTCCTTATGAGCCTAAAACTGCAGAGCATTAAAGATGAAAAGATTTGATTTCAAGTGTCTAATCTGGCCTTGAGCCTCACATGAAAGATTCACGTCTCAGAGAGAGTGCGATTTGCCCAAGTCCTCTTGGCAGAACTGAGACAACAACTCCAAATAACAACAAACCCAGAGCCTGAGAAATAGGTGTTTTTATGGGCCACACAGGGCCGCTCTTCTATAAAAAAAAAAAAAAAAAAAAAAAAAAAAAACACTAACCCCCCACACAAACAAAACAAAACAAAACAACAACAACAACAAAAACCCACATAGAGAGACGATAGATATTGTGTGTCTTCTACTATTCAAATCAGAGCAACATGGTCTGCCTTAACTCAACCTGCTTCTTTTAAAGTTTTTTTTTAGGGGGACGTTGAGAGGGGGATTGCAGAGGTGCAGCTTCCTAAGGCAGACAGCCTCTGAGGAATGCAGCAGTCTCCGCAGGAAGCTTTTTTGCAGCCTTATCTTCCTACGCTGAGGCTGTGTTCTGACTTTTGCCATTTCTAATTCACGCGGCCTCAGGGGAGAGGCGGACGGCCGAACTCTGCGCTCACTGGAGCCCCGGCTCCTTCTGCTTTTAGAGAGGAGATTTAGCCTTAATTTTTGTGACAGATGGAGTTGATAGTCTCTCCACGGAAAGGGGAGGAAAAAAGCGCCAGTTTTTGACAGGCCGAAGAAGCCCGGTGCCTCTGGTGGTTGAAGGCTGCTTTGCGCCACAGTTAAGGTAGTTTGCAAACTCCCGCGCCTGGATTGCATAGGCTGCTGTACCCAGGCGACTTCCCGCAACGGAGGGACGGATTGAAACACACACTTTAATAGAAACCTTAGTGCGTGCCAGTTTATCCCCTTCCTTTATGTTCTGACTGCGGCCATATGGTGCTGCTCAACATTCCTAAAGATTTTTAATGCTATAATTATTTTTTCATCGCCGTCCGAATTAGAAATTTATATTTCTAAAAAAGCGTAATTTGATTGATTGGATTTAGGTCTTGCAATTGACAAGAATCCCTGGCTCAAGAACCGTACCTGCCAGATCTGCAAAGTGGGACCCTGTGCTGGGGAGGGGCCTTCGTAAACATCTCACCAGCATTCGCCTACCTGAAGTGTGTGCCTCTTTCTTGTGTGAGTTTAAGTTTTGTTTCGTTTCTCAAACTCCAACATTAAATTCTCTGATTCCCCCCCTTAGCCCCCCCCCAACTGGTGATCAGTACCCAAAGATAGGGAACTAGATAAACAAACTGAATTCTGAACCCAGTCGAAGGCACAGATGGGAGCCAAGAGGAATTTATAAAACTCTCAAAAAAAAAAAAAAGAGAAAAAAAAAAGACCCCAACAAAAAGGCCTGTGCCAGAGCCGGATGCGAACAGCTGCCCCTGAGCCCTGCCCGCTGGTTCTGAGCTTGAGCCGGGGCTCCATATCCGAGCCTCCTTAAGAGTAGGAGGAGCTCCCAGGCCTCTGTCAGGCTCCTTAAGCCGTTCCTTTCAAGCCCTGAATGCCTGAATGTGAGCTGCCCACCACCCTCCCCGCCCTCCCCCACTCCGCAACCCCACTCCACTCCAGCGGCTCGTAAAAAAAAAAAAAAAAAAAAAAAAAAAAAAAGTTTCAACAACAACAGGCAGGACCAATAGCATCTCGAAAAGCCGGGAAAGGGGGCCGAGCAAAGGGCGAAAGAGTGGAGAAAGGAGAAAGCGGGCAGGCTCGGAGTGCGCGGGGCCGAGGCTCGGCGAGCTGGAGGAGCGTTGCTAATGTTTTTGTTTGTTTGCTTTTCCATGCATGCATAATGAGGGGGCACCGCGGCACCACGCGGGGGCTCCCGGCCCACTTTTGTATTTAAAGCCTCGCAGCCTGCGAGTCCGCAGCCAGGCTCAGCGGATCCGCTCCCCGGGCCCCTTGTCACCCGAGAAGCCGCCGCCGAGGGAAGCCCGGGAGCCGCTCCCCGGCCGCGCCGAGTTTCTTGTTCTCCCCGCGCCGCCCGGAAAGGGCTCCCCGGAGCTCAGCGAGGCCGGGGTCGCCGCGGGCGGAGGGGGAGGGGACGCGGGCATCCAGAGCCGCGGGAAGGCGGGCAGCGCACCGACGCGAGCCAGGAAGCGGCGCGATGCGAGAGCCCGCGGCTGCGGCGGCGGCGGCGGCGGCGGCGGCGGCGGCGGCGGCAGCAGCACCGCGCTGAGCCCGGGAGGAAGGAGCCGCGGCCGCACAACGGATCTGCAGGCGCGGAGCAAAATGCACCCGCGGCGCCGCGCGGTCCTGCAGCCCCGTCGCGGCCCCGCGGCCCGCAGCCCCCCGGGGCGGCAGTGAACGCCTCCCGCCACCGCCGGGGGACGAGCGGAGGGACTCTCTGCGGCTGTGCATTTCTGCGAAGCCACCGCAGCCCGAACGAGCGGGCGACCCGACCTTCTCCGAGCGGCGCGACACTAGCGAGCGGCGCGCATGGATTTATGAAAACACTCATGCAAGAAGTTGGCAGGACTGGGGCAAACTTTTCCACCGGCTCCGCGTCCGCCGCTGCCAGCGCCTCGTCTCCTTTCCCCTCCTCGCCCGGCGGCCGCCGCTGCCCGCGATGGTGGCAGGGCTGCTGGGCGGCGGCGGCGGGGCCCGCGCGGGGACCGTGCCGGGCGCCTGGTTGTGCCTGATGGCGCTGCTGCAGTTGCTGGGCTCGGCGCCGCGGGGCTCGGGGCTGGCGCACGGCCGTCGCCTCATCTGCTGGCAGGCGCTGCTGCAGTGCCAGGGGGAGCCGGAGTGCAGCTACGCCTACAACCAGTACGCCGAGGCGTGCGCGCCGGTGCTGGCGCAGCGCGGCGGGGGCGAGGCGCCGGGGGCCGCCGCGGCCGCCGCCACCTTCCCGGCCTCGGCCGCCTCGTTCTCGTCGCGCTGGCGCTGCCCGAGCCACTGCATCTCGGCGCTCATTCAGCTCAACCACACGCGCCGCGGGCCCGCCCTGGAAGATTGTGACTGCGCGCAGGACGAGAACTGCAAGTCCACCAAGCGCGCCATTGAGCCGTGCCTGCCCCGGACGAGCAGCGGCGGCGCGGGCGGCCCGGGCGCGGGCGGGGTCATGGGCTGCACCGAGGCCCGGCGGCGCTGCGACCGCGACAGCCGCTGCAACCTGGCCCTCAGCCGCTACCTGACCTACTGCGGTAAGCTCTTCAACGGGCTACGTTGCACCGACGAGTGCCGCACGGTCATCGAGGACATGCTGGCCGTGCCCAAGGCGGCGCTGCTCAACGACTGCGTGTGCGACGGCCTGGAGAGGCCCATTTGCGAGTCGGTCAAGGAGAACATGGCCCGTCTGTGCTTCGGTGCCGAGCTGGGCAACGGCCCGGGCAGCAGCGGCTCGGACGGGGGCCTGGACGACTACTACGACGAGGACTACGACGACGAGCAGCGCGCCGGGGGCGCGGGCGGCGAGCAGCCGCTGGACGACGACGACGGCGTCCCGCACCCGCCGCGCCCGGGCGGCGGCGCTGCAGCGGCAGGCGGCCGCGGGGACCTGCCCTACGGGCCCGGGCGCAGGAGCAGCGGCGGCGGTCGCTCGGCGCCCGGAGGCGCCTGGACCCCGCTCGCCTCCATCTTGCTGCCGCTGCTGTCGCTGCTCTTTTAGCCCTGGCGTCCCCCGCCGTGGGCTGCGGGAGGGCCCGCGCCGGGGCACCTGTGGCATGGGGACCAAGGGGGTGATTGGGATACTTTCCAAAGCGTGTGCTAAGTAGACTCTGCCTAGCGGGTCTCCCCTGCACGACTCTTGGCACTTCCCCCTGTCCTCTCCCGAGCATGACTTCTTGGACATCCTTCCCCTCCCATTCCAGGCTCCAGAAACTCTCAGCTCGTCTTCCCGGCGGAAACCGGCCTAGCTGGAGTTTAGGATGCCGGGGATGGAATGGGGGGCGGGGGGGGGGGATATGGAGAGAGGATACTGACCTGTGGGGCCTTAAGAGTTTCAAAGGAGTGGGCTTGGAGCAGGAGTTTGAAGGAGGATTTACATTTGCAAGGGGGGCTGTTTATTAGCATTTTAACTGTGCGGGGAGGGGTGGGGGGAGTACCGGTGTCGATTTTTTATTGTGGCCAGTGAGGACATTGCAATCGTGAGTAAACAGAAAAGTCCCACTAACCGATTCATTTGTTTACTCTTGGTCAGCGCTCAGAAATTCTGTTGGGGCGGGGGAGGGGGAATGGGAAGGGGTTAATATGCCTGAATTAGTTTGGGGTAACTTTGAGCCCTTGACTTTAATTTCATTGCCACCACTCTGATCTCTTAGCACATTTCTTAGGATTAAGGGTCAAAAAGATGCTGATCTAAAGGGTTGCTAGTGGTGTTGAACAATGCAACTTTTTATGTAAAAGAGCTCTGCACTGCCATCTATGAAATCCTCTTATGTTTGTCTTGTCATTTTTGTTCTTTACATCAAATTGTATGTACAGATAATGCAGAGAAAATATATTGCCTCTGCTTTTATCAGGGTGCTAAACTCTGGTACTTCTATATAAAGTGTATTAAAACTGGGATTTGTTACCAGTGGCTGTACTTTGTATATAGAATTTTTATAAATTGTATGCTTCAGAAATAATTTATTTTTAAAAAGAAACTAAAATTTTAAATCTGCAACCATGTTACACCTTTACTCCCTGAAATGTATAGAATCTGTGTGTCACCAGGGATCCAAACCCACAGTCCATTGTGAAGTGTGCTCTATCTAGAACCATCTTAAAATGTACAGTGTATTTTATAGATTTGAAGTTAACATTGTTATTTTCAAGAGAATTTATGGACATTGTAGAAATGTATAAATGCATTTCCAAACTGCCTTAAACATTGTATTTTTATAGACATCGTTTAAAAAAGTCCTATGTTTTAAGTAACTATGGCTTTGTGTATTTTTTGTTATTTGTTTTATTAAAATATGTACATCAGTAAAGAGTTTTTAAATAATGAATATGGTGTAGTTGCTTTCCAGAGTTACACTGTGGTTTACCCAATAATGAGTAAGGATGGGGGTGGAGAGGCCACTGGGAATATATCAACCATCAACTAAAATTAAAATACAGCACAAGACAAGAAATGAGGGCTATTATTTCTGCCTCTAATTTAATGAACAATTAGACATGTGTAAATGAAGCAGCTAAAAAGATAAAACTGACTGGCCTGCATTGGTTTTTACGTTTATGGGGAGAACTCACAAATAGTGTCTTCCCACAATTTGGGGATAAGCCAGAGGTCTCTCTCCCCTCCCCCCTTTTCCACTGAGACTCCCCCCAAGCCCCTCCTCCAGGAGGGTCCTATCTAGCTATAGACATTCTCATACAATCAAACATGCCAATAACATCTGTTACCAATAGGTCTTAGAAAACCTGGGACACCCCTTCAAAGTCATTTTCACACTTCGGGTGAAAAAGTACAAAATTTTGTTACAAAACATTCAGGCGGGCAAAAGTAAACACACTGGGGAGAGGAACAATCACCAGAACTTGTAATATTGTTGTGAGGAGTTGTTTAGCAGTGGGCTGAAGGCTGGGTTCCTGCCAGAGCTACTGATCTACACTCAAACGCCCTTAGATAAATAATTACACTCTTAAGCTGTGTCGAGTGCTGATACACTTGACCTTGTAAATAGAAATGTTTGCAGTAGGAATAAACTCCGGCATTGGAAAATCTTTTAAACATTAACACAAAAGAGAGCACTCTGTCCTCTGGGGATTTGAGTCTGAACCTCGCCAAGCTAGGCACTTGCAAGAGGGAAAAAAAGTTTATTTATCTTCTATTCCTGGTGTTTATTTAAAGCTTTTCATTTTAAACGCGGTGATTGGAAGGCGAGTCAGGAGTTTAAAAGTCACCACAAATAAACTTTGTCTGAGGGGTCGACAGATTAGCAAGATCTCGTGTCTCTTTATATGATATTAACGTGTACTGAGAAAACATAACCAGATTTCTCTGCTGCCTGAAGTAATTAACAAAGCTATGCCCCCCTTACAACTCACCCCCCCCCCCGTCTTACCCCTACTTTCCAGGTTTCTTTTGCCTCTAACTCGCTCTTTTCCCAGCTTTTATGGAAGGCTTCGAGGCACTTCTTATTGGATCTAAAACCAAGATGGGTATAGCATCAGAAAGTCTGAGATAGTTGTAGAGTGGTGTGTGGCTGCAATCCTCAGTCACCTGAATGGTTGAGTACACATATTGTTAAAACAAAGCTGAAAGCGTTGTTTCTTTGGGAAGTGAACAAAGAGTATTCCAAGAGACTTGTAAATGAAATCAGCGTTCTTTACAAACCTCAAGTTAGCAATGCTCCTGCATTTGTCCTTAAATATATTTAAATCATCTCCATCTCCTGTTATTTTAACACATTCTTGACTAAAAGTTAAGTCTTTGTCCCAGTAAAAGGCCCAGTTTTCCCCAGTAAGAAGTAAAAGGCATTAGCACTAGAAAAGGCCTGATAATTAACTGGTACAATAAACTCACAACTTGATTTTACAGGGTCCTGTCAAAAGCATCTGCCTGGAATAAATCAACACAGCTCGCTGTTGGGGAGAGAGGACACGAGGCTTTATGCTTTCTTTCTTAAAGAAAGTGAACATTGATCGGTGGCTCATTTTAATTTAAACAGTTCTATACTAGAGCCCAGGAGCCCCCTCGTCCCTCTACAGACCTAGTGGATTCCAGAACAGGTTGCAGAGATGTTAGAACCTTTGGTTATGGGATTGTACGTTGCCATCTGCTCCGAGGCAGAAAGAATTTTTACAGATGTGGACATCTGTAATATCTCATGCTCTCTGGGGAACCTTTGGAATTTTGGACATTTGAGACGGCCAAATGTCTCATGGAGAATGCCTGGAAGGACCATTACTGAAAGAAAAGGTATCTCTGGCTTTTCCTGGGGATTCTCAAAAAGGGCCATGTTTCTCAGAAGTCTTGCAAGGGCTCAAGGAACTCCTTTTGGATTTCATGTAAAATCATGTGTCCTTGAGTCTGGTCCCATTTCCTCCGTTAGCAGGTTTGCATTCTCAGTGACAGTTTATTTGTCTTTGGAGGCACTTCAGTGACAAATGTTTAAGGGAGTGTGGGACAATGGTGGAGAACAAGGAGGCAGTTCATTGAACTGACAGTGACCATACAGTAAATAGAAGGAGGTTCAGGCTTCACTGCTCACCCAAGCACAGAGCAATGCTTTTGTTTATGACCACAATGGACATAACATAAGGTCTCTGTTTATTTTTAACAATATATAGCGATGTACGCCAGGAATACACATATGTGAGAGGGAAAAATGGCTGGAGGAGACTAAATTCTCCTACTAAGCAGCAGGATATCCTTGTGCTTAGGCAGGGTCCTGACAAATGTCCATAAGTACGCAGATCCTGGGGCCATCTGCCACAAACTTAAGGGGCCACCACACTCTGACATATCTTGGGTGCACTCTGGCTTTCCCAAGGGGGCCCACATGGGTGAAGACACAACTTAGAACCAGTAGCATTGGTCTCAAAGAGTCAAGAGAAACCACAGAAGTGGGGTGCCCTTCGTCATCACTCCAGCGTTCACACCCCCACTCCATCCAGCAATGCCATGTTGTATAGCATAAAAAGAGAGAAACGTCACGAGAACCCTCAGACTAAACACTAAAAGCTTTCTACTTTCAAACTTTGGCTTTGTATTATTAGCTTACTGGGTTCCATGGCAGAAGTTCTCAGATATAACCTCATGGATCGCTTTTTGAACCTGTAAAAGGAAAAGTGTACATTATTTGGTTTTTGACCTCTTACACTAAGGAACATCAAAAACTGTGTCAATTGACCCCATTTCTCCCAGATCCCCAAAGCAAGCTTGTGGGGAAGCAGCCTGTAACACACGCCTCATGGCCCCAGAGTAGTTCTGGGAGGGCTGGGTTTCCATCGAGTCTGGCAGCCTTGTGAGTTAAGTAAAGTTGGATGTTACTGTATTCTATTTGAGGGATTGTCTCTGCTGGACAGTTGAAAAGGTTCACTCTTGACTATCTGAATGACATAAGTAATGTGCTATTAGCATAAATACCTTCTAAGGCATCCATTTAATCAATTTCTTAAATAACAGAATGATCTACTACAAAATAGTGGACTGTATACACTATATTTTGGCACAAAGATGGTCATTCTCCCACTAGTAACCAGGGGCTCTAAATAAATGATTTCAACAATGTTTTATTAAAGGCCGACAAGAGCCCTCGAGCTGCATTAATCGGGGAGAAGTCGAGTGGCACTTTTGTTATGGAAATGTTAAGCACATAATAGCACCGCCAGACAATGTGCGGCCACTTCATTCTTTCAGCCATGCTGACACCTCTTAAAGAGGAACTGCAGGGAAGGATGTGGGAAAGATTTGCTTTCTGAGGAAGCTTTCAGCTAATATTTCGGAGGACTACCTCCAAACCCTGTGTAATATGCATGTAATGGAAGCCAGAAGGGCTGCTGAGATCTTCAAAGTGCTTCCTTCCCATATTTCGGGAGCTCCAGGTTCCAGAGGGAAATCAGAGGTCTCCATTTTTTGACATGGCATTTGTCAAAACTAGATTTTGGTGATTACGTGGGGCTACAAGTCTACTTTTCCTGAGCGGATCAAAGAATCAGTTACTCTCAGTGGTGTTGATATAAACGATCAATAGTTTCAATGAGTTCTCCTTAAGCCAACAGTTCCGAGGTGAAGTCTGCAAACAGGTGAACATACACAGTGGCATCAAGAACATCTTCAACCTGTAACAAAAAATAGAACAATACTGTCCATTTCCAGACTTTATAGACATCCCTAGGTTCCCTGGTTACCTATATATATTCCTACAAGTTTATTTCTACATTCAGATTTTATAAGCTCTATAAGGTATCTGTGTGTTCTTTGATACCAGAGTGGAACACTATCTCACAACCAAATCTTATTGTATATTTTATCACTGATTAGATGTTACGAAGCACCAAAACAAAACATTCTGGTGAGATTTGAAGACTCTCTCGTAGATATCTCTTTTACAAAAATGCCAGCCACCCAACCTTTAATTTGAACCTGTGAGACCTCTTACCTGTCAGGTAAGGACACCTATTAGGAGCCGGCTTCTGTAGCAAACACTGAAAAAAGCTTTTAGGATGACTAAGACTAATGACTGTAAGTAACCCTCACCAGGTGAGGGGAACAAAAAGAGTAAGCTATGGCTCCACAGGCGCACACTGAGGGTCTACTCTGTGAGGCAGTACCAGTGGGAATATGAAGCAGTCTTGTCCCTGGACTGGTGGCAGTCAGGATGGGGATACAGACACACACATACTTTCTTTCTTTTTTTTTTTAAATTTTATTGTTTGTTTTTGAGAGAGAGAGAGACAGAAAGACGGAGAGACAGAGCATGAGTGGAGGAGGGGCAGAGAGAGAAGGAGACACAGAATCCAAAGCAGGCTCCAGGCTCTGAGCTGTCAGTACAGAGCCTGACATGGGGCTTGAACCCACCAACCGTGAGATCATGACCTGAGCCGAAGCCAGATGCTTAACCGACTGAGCCACCCAGGCACCCCCATACTTTCAACATAAATAAAGAGCACAGAGGAGAATGATAGAATGACTTAGCCCTACCTTGGGTTTAAGGAGAGCTTCTTGGTGAAGGTGACACTGAAACTAAATCCGAAGGCAGGATTGGAAGTTAGCAAGGAGAAAGGTGGGAAAACACTTCCACCAGAGGGAACCGCATGCACTAAGGCAAGGTGGGATGGAAGAGCATAGTGTGTGTGCGTGCACGTGGTGACCATTTGTGATGGTCAAAGCATAAAGTAGGAAGTAGCAAAATGAAGCTTGAAAGAAGGGTCAATACCAGGTCACAGAAGCCTTGAATGTCATGCTAGGCATTGGCTATACCATGCACATGAGAAGCCTCTGGGAATTCCAAGCTGAGAGCTTCAGAAGTTCACCTTCTTGAACAGAGTACATGACAGTTTGAAGAAGTGATGATCCAAGACTGGGAGAACAGTTTTGGGGGTGGGGGTGGGGTGTACTGCCAGGTCCAGTGGACAAAGACAATGAAGGGGAGAAAGAAGGTAGATTCAAAACATTGGGATGGGTCAAACCATGGAGTGTTGGAGGGGGGCAATGTGACTACTGGGTTTCTGGCTAAGGTCATCTTCTATCGTAGAGGAAGAAAGTTTGGAGGGCAAGTCATATTTGAGGATACACAGAATATCTCAGTTAGCAGTGCATCGCAGGAAACGAACCACAGGTCTGAAGGTTGGGGCAGAAGTCAGACTTGTGCAATAATCACCGTTAAAACTCTAAGAGTGAGGCACCCAAGGACAAGTGCACGGACAAAAAAGTGCAGTGGGGAGAGAAGAGAGTGCCCAGAAGAGGAATCTCAGGAGGGGTTAGAGAAGGTCAGAGATGCCTGAGAAAGAGCAGGTGCAAGAAATAATAAAATTTCTGGTCATGGACACTTAAATATTAAAATGCTTAGAGAGACCAATACTATGAATAACTCTTAAACGTAAGATGAATTGACTGGGTTTCTAATATAAGCGACCAAAATCTTCTTCATTATAACAATAGTAGTAATCATAATTACAATCGAAACTATCTCGAGGAAAATAAAAATTATCAAAATTATGCCATTGCATTAAAATAATAGCAATAATGAAAGTTAACATTGTTGAGTGATTATTATGTGCCATGCACGGCGTTGAGCACATAATATGTACTACATAATGTCATTATTACAACATCTCTGTGTTCCTTTTACTATTATTTCCATTTTACAGATGGAGGAACTGATGTTTTAGTAACTTAACTGTGGTTATTCAATGAATAGCATATACAATCTACATGTTTGTATCAAGAGATTGAGATCATAGTTTTTATGCTGTATTGATTCTCAAGGGACAAAAAGCCTGAATAGCCCATGCACTTTTGAAATACTGCACCAAATTCAAATGATTTTTCCTAACCATCTATCTATAGGACATTTATCTATGTGTTAAAATGTTAGCAGTGATGGTATTGCAGTTAACTACTATTTTCTTCCTTATATATTTACGTCTCCCAAATTTTATTAATGAGTATATACTATCCTACACTCATAATTAAAATGTTTTTAAAATACAGGGTGCCTGGGTGGCTCAGTCGGTTAAGTGTCCAATTTCGGCTTAGGTCATAATTTCACTCATGGTTTGTGAGTTCGAGTCCTGCGTCTGACTGTGCTGACAGCTCAGAGCCTGGAACCTGCTTCAGATTCTGTGTCTCCCTCTCTCTCTGCCCCACCCCTGCTCACACTCTGTCTCTCTATCAAAAAAATAAATAAACATATTTAAAACATAAAGCTTTAAAATGTTTTTAAAATAATAACACTCAGAACCATAAGGAAGTTATAAGAAAGTATAGGTTCAGCATTTGTGATCACTGTCCCCAGTTACCTACACTTCAGAGGAACGTATGTTTTTCCTCATTTGCTCAGTATACCTCAAATTCTTATGAAGAAAAAGAGATGGTTCTTGAAGCCTAAAATAATTCAAACTCTAAAATCTCTCTATTTGAAAAAGCATATTACACATGAAAATAAATCATAAAAACATAAAAATGTTAGAGCAAGAAGAGCCTCAAGAGATCTTCCATTCATCCATTCACTCAATCAATGTTTACTGAGCACTTACCAGGAGCCGAGGGACATGTTTGGCCCCAGAACTACATCATGGAACCAAAAAGTGAAGCTTCCTACCTGCAGGGAGTGTGATCCATGCTAGGAAACTGATTTCTGAATTTCACCCCCTCGTGGGTTGTAGCAAGACCATCCTTCACCTACCAAAGAATAGAGCACACCTTCTTCCTTTCCCTGTACCTGTTTCAGTAAGTGTTTTGTGTGTCTTACCTTTCTCAAAACATGTTTCTACCTTACAGATGTTGGGGGGAAATATATACTTTCCTATACATGACTAATCATTCTAGTTTTTGATGTGCTTTCCAAGTGAAACAATTAAATCCTATAATTTTGCAGTTTATTGGACAGCTGTCTTCTAGTTAATTGCAGATGGAAGAGCTAAGTCAAAAGCTGTTATGGCACTTTCAGGAGCTAAAATATACCCTGATTCTTGACATGTGCCAAAATGAAATGTTCTATTATATTCTGGAAGAACAGATTACCATAATGAGTAAATTAATCATATAATTGCATATTGCATGTTATTTAAAAAATAACCTTCAGTAAGTTCTACAAACAATAGCACACTCCTATTTTATTTAAATTGTCTAATGTAGCCCTTGCTCATTGTCATCTGACTTTTCTCTCTTTTTGCAAAGTTCTATCTATTGAAACCAAAACTATTTAAAAAAAAGACTCCCAATACATAGGATACTGACCGGAAATTGGTTATTTCATTATCTGGCTTCTGTTCATAACAGATAACCCAAAACTTAGTCCCTTAAAGTTTTTATTATTTATTTGCCCACAGTGTTGTGATAAGGCAATTTGGACTGGGCTCAGCTGGGGAATTCTGCTGACCTTTTCTGAACTCACTTGGCCGTAGTTAGCTGATGGGTCAGATGGGAAAGGGATGGTTCTAGGTGGCCTCATTCTCATGACAGGCAATTGGCTGATGTGATAGGGACAACTGGGACATGGGTCCCTAGTGTCTAACTGAGTAGCTTAGGTTTCGCATGACAGCTGGACTCCAAGAGCAGCAAAAGAAGAAGCTCCAATGTGCAAGCACTTTTCAAGTTGCTCTTGCATCACATTTGCCAGTGTCCCAGGGAAAAAGCAAATCATATTACCATGCCCAACTCCAGGGGGTGGAGAAATGGACTCCAGCTCTTAATGGGAAGAGAGTCAAAGTCCAACTGTATCCGGAGATGGGAAGAATTATGGAAGCCAATTTGTAAACACTCTTCCACAATAATGAATCATATCCTTGGGTTCTGTCCTCACGTCTGCTGGCCGTATAGGGAAAAGAGGAATAAGAGAGTAGTTTATAGCTTTAATTTTCGATATTTATAGAATGTTAGAACCAAAAAGCCAGAAAAGACCTGAAATACTGTTCTACTGTTTTATTTACCAAAGACTGGCAATGTGATTTGCTAACTCATAGGACCATTTCTTTACTTTCTTCTACTTTAAGACATTTCACTTTGCTTACTACTGTTCTTTTTGCCTTCCAAAAGAATTTTAGAATCATTCACATTTCTTTAAAAAGCTTTTATTGAGTTTTATTTCTATTGGATATAGTTTGTACATGAATATAGAGACCACTGGCACCTTTATAGTAGTGAGTCTTTCTAATTAGATAAATGCTACATTTATACATAAACAGGTCTTACTGAAAGTTTTATCTCTATTTATTTCATTCAGGCCTTTTCAGATTTATTCCTAGGTACTTCAGTTTATGTTGGATGATGATGATGAGGAGGAGGAGGAGGAGGATGATGATGATGATGATGATGATGATGATGATGTTGATATTGGCTAATCAATTATTGCTGGTGTATAAGAAACTTGGTTTTTGAATATTGATCTTGTATCTAAATAATTTGTCGATCTCTTAAGGGTTCTTGTTACTGGTAGAGCCATTTATTTGGCTAGAAAATCAAAGAGATTTTTCTCTGTTTTTCTAAACATAGAGAAAACATATTAATGTTTCTCAATCTTTTTGGTTTTAGGAAACTTTATACTCTTAAAAAATACCTAGCTTTTGTTATGGAAGAGTTAGGGGGCATGGTTTCTAAGACTGCTCGAAGTTCTGAAACCAATTGCAAATTTTGGGGGTTCCCAAAACCACCTTTAGGTTTAGTAATTCTCTAAAAGGACTCACAGAACTCATGAAAGCTATTATACTCACAGTTATGGTTTATCACAGGGAAAGAATACATATTAAAATCAACAGGGGAAAACCTTGCAGAGGGAAGTCCAAGGAAGTATCAGATGCAGAGCTGCTGTGTACTCTCCTGGTGTGAAAATATGCAGATTAGTGCCAACCAAGGAAGCTTGCCCAAGTCTAGTGCTTAGAGTTTTTATTGGGGTTCCCATTACATAGGCATGATTGGGTGATTGCTCTTGTCATTGATCTTAGTCTCTAGGTCAACCAATACCAAGACACCCATAAATCACATGGTTGGCCTTTCTGACTTGGTCAGTCCCACCCTAAGATGTGGCCAGCTTTCAACTTAAATCATGTCATTACTATCTGGTTAGTCCAAGGCCTCTAAGCAAACAAAAATTACCTCCTAGAAGCTGAAAGTAAAGGCCAGACCTCTTTTTAGGCAAGGTTATTTTCTTTACTACACAGTGGGATATGTATATTCATATTTATATTAGAAATTATAACAGGGACGCCTGGGTGGCTCAGTCAGTTAAGCATCTGACTCTTGATTTCAGCTCAGGTCATGATCTTATGGTCATGAAATAGGGCCCTGAGTTGGGCTCTATGCTGGGTGTGGAGCCTGCTTAAGATTCTCTCTCCCCCAGCTGCCTAGGTGGCTCAATCAGTTAAAAGTGTCCAACTTTGGCTCAGGTCATGATCTCACAGCTCATGGGTTTGAGCCCTAAGTTGGGCTCTGTGCTGACAGCTCAGAGCCTGAAGCCTGCTTCAGATTCTGTGTCTCCCTCTCTCTCCGCCCTTCCCCCACTCATGCTCTGTCTCTGTGTCTCTCTCTCTCAAAAATAAGTAAACGTTGCAAAAATTTTTTTAAAAAAGATTCTCTTTCTCCCCTCTCCCTCTAACCTTTCCCTGCTCAAGCACGTGCATGTGCACACATGCACTCTCTCTCTCAAAAGAAAAAAAAGGAATTAAAACATAAATTGTTAAAATATTTAATAGTTGATTGAAAAATAATAATAAACTATTATGTTAATATAAAAAATATTCTTGTGAAACATAAGTCTATTTCCTAAAACAGCAACAATATATCTGGCCTTAGATATGCAGTTACGAAAGGTAGGAAAAATTTAATAGTCTTTTCAGGTAATAGTGGACATACTTCTTTGATATACAACAACACTCAATATGTAGTACATTTTACTTTTCTTAATTTTTATTTTTTAACTTTTTTGAGAGAGAGAGACAGAGGGAGAGAGAATGAGTGGGGGAGGGGCAGAGAAAAAGGGAGAGAGAGAAGCCTAAGCAGGCTCCATGCCCAGTGCGGTGTTTGTTTTCACAACTGTGAGATCATGACCTGAGATGAAATCGAATCAGATTCTTAGCCGATTGAGCCACCAAGTACCCCAATAAGTGGTAGATTTTTAAAGATTAATTGTAAGACAGAATCTAAAACCATATCAATAAACATTTCATAACCTGTGACATTAAAATTTACTGGTCTATCTTGGTATATAAATGGATCTTTTATCCATGCATGATTTTGTAACACCATCCACTGATTTTTTAAAAAAATGTTTGTCATTGGGTTTTGAAGATAATCCAAATATTGACACATTTTATTTTCTGATATTAAATAAATAACGTTTGCTAATGTCACCACTGATATTATTATAAAATTCTCTAATTATTGGAAATACATTATATTCATAGTGCAGGGTAGAAGTTTTCCAAAATTCTCATTTTTCCATGGAAGATCAAATGTCACCACTGGCAATAAATTCTGTTATTTTCCTTGAATTGTGTTTATTTCTGAAAAAAAAAAAAAGTTTGCCAAATATCCAAGTCTGAAAAAACATCACTTTTCAGTCATTCTTTCCTGGTGTTCTATGGAAAATGGCTAATTCAGTTTATAGTTCAAACAATCACATAATTTATTTTAGGCAACAGAAATGCCTTAAATGTACTTTTCCATTTTATCACACACACTATTGAAAAGATGTATATTCATGGGCTAAGATTAAATAAAATTTTTATTGTTTCCTTAAGGTCATTCTTAGGTGAAACTGTTGAATTTTTATAGCTTAAGTGTTTCACAGAGATGAATATGACCAAACTGGTTCAGTTTGGTATAATTGCCTTGATCTGTACGAAATCATCATCAGTTTTATTCACCATTACTTTTGCTCCATCAGTGCAAACAAATGTCAATACAGTGCACAAATAAAATAGTGCCTTGGGATTATTGATGAAAATAGTTCTGACCTCATGGTATGCCTGAAAGATTCTTGAGGATCCTCCAGGAATCTGGACACAACTTTTTGGAAACTACTGATATATCATTTTCTTTATAATATTTATACATCATAATTACGTTTCATGTCATATTACTCTGGTTAGGATTACCAGTTCAATGTTAAATAGGAGAACATGATAATAGGTAGCCATGCTTCTTCTATGCTGACTCTAGGGGGAATACTTCTAATGTTTCTACTATAATGCCTGATATAGGTTTCTAGTACATGCTTTATCAAATTAAGGAAATTTTTTTTCAGTTCTGTTTTTGTTGATTGGTCTATTGAAGAATTCTACTTCTTGAGCTATTATTGGTGATTTATACTTTTATAAAATAAAATTGATTTCTTTTAGATTTTTAACATACTAATATTATATTGCATAAAATATTCTCTTTCATATTTTTAATCTCAAATTCTCTTTATCCTCATTCTTCCTTAAGTTTTTACATACCTTCTTTCTTTTGAAATTTTGTTTATCTTTTATTGGTCTTTTCAAGAAACAAATTTTAAGTTTCATCTATGAAATTCATGCCAAGATTAATTGTGTCTTCTGTTGTCAATTTCTGCTATGCCCTTATTAATTTCATTCTTCTACTTTATTTTTTAGTTTTTCTTCTTTTCTTGGGTTTCTGCACTAAATGCCTACCTCATTTATTTTAATTTTTAATGCTTTCTAATAAGTTGATTTCTGTAAACTACTTTTCCTTTGTACAGCTTTTAGGTCACAACTTAGTGGCTTTGATGTGCTATTCTCTTACTATAATTCATTGTTTTGTTTTGTTTTGTTATTTTTTTTGACTGGCTCTTTAACCTCAGAATTATTGAGATTCTGTTTTTAAGATTTTAGGTGTTATTTTCTCATTATTTAATTTTAATCAAAATGAAAAATTAACATAGTCTAGTAATTTCTGCTTTTTTTTTGCAACTTAATGCCATTTCATTTATGGCTATTAATATGATCAAAGATTTGTGCATATTTTAGGTCCATAAGAAAAGAAGGTACAATCTCTGATTTTGTTAGTATTCTTTTTTACAATGGTATATCAATTTATTTTCATTTTTTAGTGTTTATTTATTTATTATTTTTAAAAATCCAGTATAGTTAACATATAGCGTTAGTTTAATTTCAGGTGTAAAATATAGTGATTCAACAACTCTATATATTTCATCATTTGATGTGTTCATCAAAGTAAATGTACTCTTGGGGTACTTGGCTACCTCGGTTGGCAGAGCATCTGACTCCTCATCTTGGGTCATGAGTTTGAGCCCACTGTGGGTGTAGAGATTTCTTTTTAAAAAGTTAATATAAAATACAAGTATGCTCTTAATCCCTTTTACCTATTTCACTCATCAATTTACCAATATATTGATTTAATTATCATAATTCTCTGTATCTTTTTTTCTGCTGTTTTCTTTAAAAGGTATGTTAAAGTCTTTTACTGTGGATTCTGTGGAATCATCAAAGTTGATTCATTAATTTCTCCTTTTGTTTCTATCAAGTTGTGCACATATATTTTAAAAGCATGGTGTTAAATGCACTTAGTTACATGACCATTTTATCTTTATGACTCAAGATATACCCTAACAATATGAAACATAATACTTTGCCCTTGTAACGACTTCTGTCTTTTATTCTATTCTTTTCTTATAATAATGCTGCTGCATCTGGTTTTATTTTGTTAACTTATGCTATTTATTTTTTGTAAAGTAAACCTCACTTTGGTTTTTCTTTTTACAGGGTAATGCATACACACTGAAAATGTAGAAGATAAAGTTAATCAAGAAGATAAAAATAAAAATCACCTAAAATAATAATACCTAGAGATAATCTATCATTTACATATTATCTTTCAATATTCTCTACAATTTAAATAAAATCAAAATGCACATCTTATTTTATAATTTGCTTTATCCTGCTCATATACCTTTTAACACTATTCAGGGTGTGATATAACTTCTTATATTTATTCATTTTCAATCCTTTTATGTTCTTTTATTTTAGTTTTTATAAAGAACACATAGTTGGTTAGGATGAGTTTTGATTCATTGGTTGGTTGATCCATACTATTTTTTTAATCTAATAGAGGTTGTATATTTTCATAGACAATTTAAATCTATTTACATGTACTGGTTACTAGTTTGTTTCAATTCATTCTTATCTTCTTATTTTGTATTTTAAATTGACCATGCTTACTTTTTTCCCCTCTATTCCCGCTTTGATTGCCTTCCTTGGATTAATCATGTCTTTTTTTACTGTCTTCCCCCACCCCCAATTGTTTAGAAGTTATACATTGCATTTTTGTTTTTCTCCAGTGTTCATCCTTAAATTTAACCCATATATAACTATTATTTTCTCTCAATGTCTAAAGTTAATCAGTTTCTGTTCTGTCGTCTTAAAGAAAACAATAACTTTTCCTAAGCCTTTTCTTCTTCTTCCAATATATCATATAAATTGTTTCTTCCTCTTTGTTACTAGTATTTTTTCCTTGCAATCTATCTTTACTTAGAGAGAACAATACATATTACTGGCTTCTTTGCAGGGAAGCATAATAGAGGTAATCAATGATCTACCTTAGAGAATTGTTATGAGATCAAAGGGAAGTGAAAAAACTTACTTTCCCAGCTGGAAGCAAAGTCTCCCTGAGGGAAGAATTGTGTATGTAGGAAGGACATTGATAGGTTGAGGAGAGGGTAGGGAGGAGGCTTCAGGATGAAAAGGTTGATTGGAGAATATGAAAAGATAATTCAAATGTTATTTATGAAAAATGAACCATAATTTGTAGTGGAGAAGTCAGAAATAAGAGAAGAGAGTGAGAAAGAGGATAGCAAGATCAGATACAACAACAAGAAGAAACAGGAGCACCTGGTGGCTCAGTTGGTTAAGCGTCCAACTTCAGCTCAGATCATAAACTCGTGTTTCTTGAGTTCAAGCCCCGTGTCAGACTCTGGGCTGACAGCTTAGAGCCTGGAGCCTGCTTGGGATTCTGTGTCTCCCTCTCTCTCTGCCCCTTCCCTGCTCACACTCTGTCTGTCTGTCACTCTCTCAAAAATGTGCTTCAAGAAGAAAGAGCTTTGCCTCACCATGAATGAGAGCTGGAGTAGATAAACAGATTCAAAATGCAGAGTGGGGAATGAGAGCACAGAAAAAGCAGAAAATTGGATGCAGAGGGAACTAGGGGGGAAAATGGTGCTCTAGGAACTCCCTAAAGAACCCTGCAGGAATGGAGGTTTTGTATCTTCATGTGCAGGAAAATGAGCAGATGGTCAGTGAATGACATCTGTTACTGTCACTGGAATATGGAGATGATCCTATCAACCTTACTAGCTCCAGAAGAGGGGAGAATGCCAACCAAATGAATTCTTTCTGTAAAGTTGATCCTGTACCACACAGATACCCAATCAAATGGAAAGCACTATCATGATTATTGGAGCCACAAACCATGCTACCCCAGTCACAGAGGTAGGGTTACTTCAAATATACTGGGTCATCAAAAGTTTTCTCCAGCTTCTGATATAAACATTTCCCTATTGGGAAAGAGTGGCCAAGGTAGCTTTTGTTAGTGATGAAATTTAAGGATCCTTTATGTGTGACTCCAGCATCTAACCTCCCTTGCTGGCTCTCATAGTAAACATTCCCTTCCCATCATGGATTATATAAAACATCCCAGAGCCAATCCAAACCTTTTGGAATAAATTCTTTTTGTCAACTAAGCACACTGCAGGCATGCCATTTGACTTTAATTTGGTCATGATGTCACCGGTGAGAATGTTTGTCCCAGGAAGCAAACACGCTTGGTCTTAAGTGAGGCCTTAGCTTTTTCAAGCTACTCATTCAACCAATATTCATTAAGGTATCTCATATGTACCAGGAACTTAGTACATACTGTGAAAACATGGCATAATTACCATGGTCACTATTGCTATCACTGGCCAGCAATGAATAGCAGGGACGGCACAAGGGGAGGGGAGCTACTGCTCCCCCTACAGTTCTCTCAACTCCCCCCCAGCCATCCAAACAAATGTTGACATGGGCTGTGTGGAAATGATGAGATGCTTGCTAAGTCAGCACCATTCAAGGGAAGTTTTCCAATCTCCCTCGTCACTGGTGCCCCTAAGCTACTGCATATAGAAAGTTTGAGACATCACCAGTGGCAGTAATTTCTCTGTCCTCCTCCTTAGTTTCTGTGCTTCGGTCTTTGCTAGTCTGGTCTCATCAGTTCTTCTTCCAGCAGGTCCACTCCCCCAGTATACCCTTTACCCACCAATTCAGGCTGAGACTCTATTGGACAGTCTGCTTCACTCTTGATGTGGCTGCTATCACAGGACACTTCTGTGCACCCAGCGCACAGAAGTGACAAACCTGCCCTGGGGCTGGCGTCAGCCCCACCAAGTTCAAGTGTTCCTGGTGCCTACTTGTCCAGGATAGAGGATCTTTTTCTTAAATTGTGTCTCTGCCTTCCAAATTTGTATGTACGACTCCTAACTCCCAATAACTCAGGACATGAACTGATTTGGAAATAGGGTCATTGCAGATGTAATTAGTGAAGTTAAAAAGAAGTCATATGGGAATGGACCAACATGACTGGTGGCCTTATAAAAGGGGAAATTTGGACGCCGTCACACACGCATAGGGAGACCACACGTGAAGAGGAGGGCAGAGATGGGATGATGCTTTTCAAGCACAGCCAGCAAACCACCAGAAGCCAGGGGAGAGGCTTGGAACAGATCCTTCTCACAGCCCCCAGAAGGACTCAACCCTGCCTACACCCTGATCTCAGGCTTCAGCCTCCAGAACTATGAGATACTTTCTGTTGTTTAAGAAAAGAGGTGACAGGGAGGACTGGGTGGCTCAGTTGGTTAAGGTCTGACTTCGGCTCAGGTCATGATCTCGAAGTTCGTGAGTTTGAGCCCCACATCAGGATCTGTGCTGATGGCTCAGAGCCTGGAGCCTGCTTTGGATTCTGTGTCTCCCACTCTTTCTTCTCCTCCCCTGCTCGTGCAGTCTCTCTCTCTCTCTCTCTCTCTCTCTCTTTCTCTCTCTCTCTCTCAAAAATAAATAAATAAATATTAAAAAATTAAAAAAAAAGAAAAGTTGGGGCACCTGGGTGGCTCAGTCGGTTAAGCCTCCAACTTTGGCTCAGGTCATGATCTCATGTTCGTGGGTTCGAGCCCGACGTCAGGCTCTGTGGTGACAGCTCAGAGCCTGGAGCCTCCTTCAGATTCTGTGTCTCCCTGTCTCTCTGCCCCCCTCCCCCATGCTCTGTGTCTCTCTGCCTCAAAAATAAATAAAACATTAAAAAAAAGAAAAGAAAAGAGGTGACAGGATTGCAGTCAAATTTTTATTTCTTTCAATGTTTTGATTCATTTTCAGGTACTGCAAATGTATTCTTTAGTTAGGCTTCGTTTCAGAGAAAGTTCATTTCCCCTAAAGTAGATATCAGAGCATATGATAGTATCACATTGTGGATGATGATGGCTCCTTCTCAGGCCATATTCAATCACAGGGGTCAAAACTTTAACCCAGTGTTTCCCATACTGTAGCGGGCATAAGAGATATTGGGGAGCCTGTTCAAAATGCAGATTCCTGGGCTTCTTTCTTATACCCACTAACTCAGAATCTCTGAGGGCGGTGGCATGAGAAACTTTTTGACCAGCACCCCTGCAGATTTTATTGGCCACACTATGAGGAACACTCATACAAGCTGAAGGATGATGGGATTCCATGGATGGAGCAGAAGCATCTTTTGGTGTAGTTTCACGAAGAGTCCTTAAATCCTACTATGGAAGCAGTAACCTTTCTGGCCAACATCTAAGAGAATATCCCCAAAGCACTTGTTATGCATCTTGAATTAAAATGATCTTATTATAGAACCACTCACCACAAAAACCAAACCATCATAGTTTAATGAAGTAGAAAATTACTTCTAATTGGGTTTGTTTCCCCAAGTAAAAGCAAAAGTCAGGAAGAGTCAGAAAATTCAGTCGTTTAATCGGTGAAAGTTCATACCCTTCCAAGCACAGGAGATAAAAGCAGTGATGGAACTCTCTCTGCCTTAAATGAGCTTACACTCTAGAAAGGAAGTCAAAGAAGAAATAAGAACACATGAGAATTCTAGCCCCTACTGCCACTTACTCCCTTACACAATGAGTCTCAGTTTTCTAAGTAGAAAATGGGTATGTTGGGGCACCTGGGTGGCTCAGTCAGTTAAGCGTCTGACTTTGAGTTTCAGCTCAGGTCACGATCTCACAGTTTGTGAGTTTCAGCCCCACATCGGGCTCTGTGCTGACAACTTGGAGCCTGCTTGGGATTCTCTCTCTCCCTCTCTCTCTACCCCTCTCCCACTCAGGGTCTCTCTGTCTCAAAATTAAATTAATAAATATATAAACTTTAAAAAAAGAAAATGGGTATGGAGTAACTAAAAAAAATACTTCTTAAATGTATGCATGTAGGTAAAATTCTCATGAATTTTTAGAAAGCAAAAAGTTGATACAATAACTTGAATGCTGTCTTAGAGATTTAAAGCTATAGTGTTGCTCTTAAAAATAATACTAATACTCTGTGTGACAACCCATTCCTTCATACACATTTTGTCTGTGAGTCCTAGTGAGAGGATGAGAAGACTGGAAGGTTGGATGGTGTTGGTTGCTCTTTTTAACAGGCAACACCCAGTCCGGGGATGTGATTCTGATTCTAATGTTTCCCACAAGAACCCCAGAGAGATTTAATTTCAAGGAAAGATTTGATCACTGGTTTTCAAACAAGATGGGAAGGTATTAATAAAAGAATTAACATACCAAGCCACACTAAAAAGTAAGAAGAATTCCTATTTGCAACAACTACTAAATATTAATTTTCCATGTTATTCGGTTAAGTTTAGAGATAGTCAAATACCAGGTCGAGGATAAAATAGGTTATATTTTTCAAGTATCAAAATGTAAGTTTCCCCAGCAAGCACTGTCTGAAAACATCATACAATTATAATTGTGTAAATGGTTTTGCCATTGTTTACAGACATTTT
This sequence comes from Cryptoprocta ferox, assembly GCA_028646485.1. NCBI lineage: Eukaryota > Metazoa > Chordata > Mammalia > Carnivora > Eupleridae > Cryptoprocta > Cryptoprocta ferox. Next base: position 63,135,270 of record CM053568.1, read on the forward strand.
CTCTTAATATCCATAAGTGTGTATTTCTCAAAACCCAATGCTAGATTTGAAAATAGAACTTTGGGGGAAAACAGCAATCATCTACCACCATGCATCCACTACAAAACAGGAAGAGCCAAACTATATAATTTAGCAGCAAAGCTTCTTTTTCTTCTAAGTTCCCAGTCTCTTAGTTCAAGGTTTTGTGTGGAGTTTTAGAAAGAATATCGAAGACACGGTTCATAAATCCACGGGCACTTTAAGAGGATACAACATGCCTATTAATAATTGTATTACTCCTCTATTATTGCTAAGAATAATGATGGGCTCCAAGCGTTGGCCCCGGAGCTGAATTTATCCTGAAATGTTTTCAATTAACTCTTGGCACTGGCAGGAAAGCATCAAACCTTTCCCAGGCTGAAATATGGAAAATCTGCAGGGAACTTCTCAGCAGGAGAGGAATTTCATTAAAACAAGCACATCATAATCCAACGACTTCTGCGCTCCCTCTAAGCCTTCCTATTGATAAGGAGTCCGAGGCGATTTTTATGGATTTGCAAAAAGAAATGATTTCATAAGATCTTTTCAGAGAGGTTGCTTTGGCCCAGGCCTTTGAATTATTATCTGCTCACTGATGAAAAAATGGTCAGACGTTTGGCTTAACTGTGACTGGTCTGTAAGCGGCTGGGCTGAAGGCAGGAGTGCAGCCTTAGCCAGCAGTCAGCTGGCCTCTTTCTGCAGTCGCTGTAGGATCTGACATGGGCACAGTCTTCCCAGGTCTCTGTGGAGTAACATACTGTTGCAATCTGCTTTTTTGAATGACCTGCTTGGAGGAGGGAGAAGCAGGCTTCTAAAAGAATGCGATCAGCAACCACCCAATCTCGGAACTTTCAAAGGTGTAAATCGTTTTTAGAAAAGGTCCACTTGCTCTCGTGGGCAGAGATAATTGGAAGTCACTGAGGGCTGCAGTGCAGAAAAGGAAACTTGTTTATAAGGTTTAAAATATGCATTTGTGTCCTCAACCTCCTCCTGCCCTAACTCAGTTTCTGCATTCTCCAGTGAAACGTGTCATGGGAAAGAAAAGAAAGCCTCAGTTTCCCCACCTGTGAAATTGTAAAAATGGTAATCCTCCAAAGACAGAAAGGACAGTGCATATCAAAAGAGATACTGTAAACAAAATGCTTAGCAAGCGTCAGTTGTTATAATAATTTTTTGTCATATTAAGAAGTAAAACATCAAAATACTTGACCAATACCCCTCAAAACTGTCAAGGTCATAGAAAACAAGAAAAGTCTGAGAAATTGTCACAGCCTAGGGTTGCCTAAGGAGACATAACGAGTAAATATAACATATCATGGATAGGAATCCTGGAACAGAAAAATAAAGGCAAAAAGAAAAGAAAATCTAACAAAGTATGAAGTTTCGTTAATAATAATGGATTCGTGTTGTTTCATCGATTGTAACAAATATACCATACAAATGTAAGATGTTCATAACAGGGAAAACTGGGTGAGGGGATAGTGAAGAATTCTCTCCACTGTTTTCTTAAATTTTCCGTAAATCTAAATCTGTTCTAAAAAATAAAGTCCATTCAAAACAAACAAAAAAGTAAGCATTAGTTGAAATTATTAAGTAATCTTTAGTGGACAGCATTCCATTCTAATAAAAGTGAGATCGTGATGCATTTTCGGAGAGGTGAATAAAGAACATTTGGCTTTCATCAGACACTCATGCCACACACACACACACACCCATGCATGCACATGCACCATATGCACATATACCACCCACTGCACGTGCGGATACTCACATACACAGTCACATAGAACCTGCACCCATCACAGACCCAGAATGATGCTGGATATTTCACTGTGGCTTATGTATACTAAGGATTCAGTAACTTTGTCACTCGACTGCCTGTGTGTCTTATTTTTAAGTATATTTATTTATTTTGAGAGAGAGTTTGAACTGAGGAGGGCAGAGAGAAAGGGAGAGAGAGAATCCCAAGCAGGCTCTCCATTGTCAGGATGGAGCCCAATGTGGGGCTTGAACTCACAAACCGTTAGGTCATGACCTGAGTGGAAATCAAGAGTCAGCAGCTTAACTGACTGTGCCACCCAGGAACCCTTACCTTTGTATCTTATGTACTTGAGCTACTTCAGCTGCCGCCTCCTGGTGGACCTTCCAAACCTGCTCTGTGTCTGTTCTGCAAATCTAGGTCATTCCGGATGCGCCTTCCCAACTGGATCACCTAAACTTTGAAAATAAATGGAAAACTAGGAGCACATCCTCACTACACACAGCCCTTCCCCACTTCAGATGACTGATACTTAGGACTGATAATACCATCCAGGGATGCCAAGAAGGCTCATAAGAAATGGTCAGAGATTTCTTTCCTATTCTTCTACGTTTTCTTTCACCAGAGTTCTGCAGCTCAATCCCTGTCGTTCACCCTTTCAGAACCAACTTGGGACTTACGACTTCCAGGCTGTTTCCCAAATCATCTCATCCCACCCCGAGGAGGGCAGAGTACACCCTTCCCTCATAGCAAATGCCATCCAACCAACCAGCCAGACAACAAACTCACCTTGAATCACAATCAATTATGGGCAGGCAAACAGAATTACAGTCATTGACAGCATACAACTCAGTGGCTTTTACTTTACACCCTGGATTGTGCAACCATTACCACTATTTCATTTCAGAGTTTTTCATCACCCTAAAAAGTAATGCAGTGCCCATCAATACTCATTCTTTACTCACTCCACAGCCCCTCCCTCTGCAGTCCTAAGGAGTCACTAATCTACTTTCTGTCTCTGTAGATTTCTTGTTCTGGACATCTCATATGAATAGAATCATATAATATGGTCTCTTTTGCATCTGACTTTTTTCACTTAGCATAATGTTTTCAAGGTTCATCCATGTTATAGCATGTGTCAGTACTTTATTCCTTCTTATGGCCAGATGATATTCCACTGCAGACACATACCTCATTTTGTTTGTCCACTCATCAGCTGTTGGCCATTTGGGTTGTTTCTACTTTTTGACTATTGTGAATAATGCAGCTATGAACATTCATTCATAAGTTTCTGTGTGAGCATATACTTTCACTTCTTTAAGGTAATATGTGAAATGGAAATTCTGGGTCAAATAATAACTGTGCCTAAGTTCTTTTAGGAACTGTTAAATTGTTTTCCAAAGCAGCTGCACTGCTGAACATTCCTAACAGCAACCTAGAAACTTCCACTTACTGTACAACCTCACTGTCATTTGTAATGATTGGCTTCGTTGTAGCTATCCTTGCGGTATAGGATGGTATCTCATTGTTATTATAACTTAATTTCTGTAATGACTAATGATATTAAGCATTTTCTCTTGTGTGTCTTGACCATTTGTACATTTTATTTGGAGAAATGTTTATTCAAATCCTTTGTCTATTTTTAAATAGGGTTATTTGTCTTCTTATTGTTAAGTTGTGAGTTTTTTAAAATATAATCTGGACATAAGTCCCTTGTACTCAGATTTGTAAATATTGCCTCCAGTCTGTGAGTTGTCGTTTCAATTTCCTGATGCTAACATTTTATAGCACAAAATTTTTTTAACGTTATATTAAGTCTAATTTATCTGTGTTTTATTTTGTCATTTGTACTTTTGATGATATAACTGAGAAACCATTATCTAACTTAAGTTTATTAGATTTACTTTGATGTGTTCTTCTAAGAGTTTTATATGTAGCTTTAGCTATTACGTCTAGGTATGTAGCATATGGCCCATTTTGATTTAATTTTGTTATGGTGTGAGATAGGGATCCAACCTCAATCTTTTGCACAGAATATTCAGTGGTCTGAGAATGATCTGTTCAAAGAATGCCTTGGAACCTTCAGTTGACCATAAATGTAAGAGTTTATTTCTGGACTTTCAATTTCATTTCACTAATCTATATATCTATTGTTTCTATAGTTTATAATAAGTTCTACATTTGAGAAAGAGGAGTCTCTCAGCTTTTTAACTTTTCAAGATTGTTTTGGCTCTTTTGGGTCCCTTGCCTTTCCCTCATAAGATTTTGAAGTCAGCCTGTCCATACCCATAATCGCAAAATCAGTTGGTATCACAGTCAGTTGGTATTTTGATAGGGATTGCACTGCATCAGTAGATCAATTTTTGGAGAACTCTCATCTTGACCCTTTTAAGTCTTCTGATCCACAAACATGAGTTGTTTTTTCATGTATTTGGGTCTCTTCCAACAAAATCTGTATATTTGGGATGAAAGTTTTTTGTTAAATTTATTCCTAAGTATTTTATGTTTAATGCTATTCTAAGTTGAATTATTTCCTTAATTTCATTTATTATTTTTGGAATTTCATTGTCAGTGAAAAATAAAATAGATTTTTTTTACATTGGTCTTGTATCTTGCAACCTTACTTAACTTGTTACTTCTAATACTCTTTTTGTGGATTCTTTAGGAATTTTTATATTCAAGATAATGTCATCTGTCAATAGAAATAACATTGCCTCTAACATAATATAACATAATGCCATAATAACATAGCATAATGCTTCCTCCTTCCCAATCTGAATGGCTTTTATATCTTTTCCCTAACTGCTCTGACTTCTTTTATATCTTTTCCCTAACCTCCAATACAATGCTGACCAGAAGTGGCAAAAACACATTCTTGTCTTGTTCTTGACCTTAGGGAAAAGCATTCATATCATAAACATTAAGCATGTTAGCTCTACAGTTTTCATAGATGGCCTTTATCAGGTTAAAAAAGTTGCCTTCTGATCCTAGTTTTTTGAGTGTTTTTTTATCATGAAAGCCTGAAGGATTTTGTCAGGGACTTTTTCTCCATCTATTCAGACGATTATATGACATTTATCCTTTATTCTATAAACGTAATTGATTTTTCATATGTTAAACAAACCTTGCATTCCTAAAATAAATTTTACTTAACTATGATGTATAATCCTTTTTTATATGTTGATATATTCAGTTCATCAGTATTTGTTAAGGATTTTAGCATCTATATTCATAAGGGATATTGGTCTATAGTGCTGTTTTTCTTCTTGTGATGTCTTTGTCTGCTTTTGGTATCAGGTCAATAATGGCCTAACAAAAAGAGTTGTTTCTGTGTTTCTGTTTTCCACTTTTGGAAATTTTATTGCAATGTGTTTAGGTGTGAATCTTTCGTGTTTACCCTACTTGGAGCTTTTGAGAATCTTGCATATTAATTTCTCATATTTATCTCAATTAATCTCATCAAATTTGAAAAGTTTTTGGCCATCAGCTTCAGATACATTCTATTGTTCTTTTCTCTTTCTTCTCTCTTTTAGGGACTCCCATCTGTTTGGCATGTTCAGTGGGGTCATTTTTTTTTAAGATTTTTATTTTTAAGTAATCTCTACACCCAATGTGGAGTTCAAATTTACAACCCCGAGATCAAGAGTTGGAAGCTCTACAAACTGAGCCAGCCAGGCACCCCTGCTCAATGGTGTCATAATTATAGCTCTGTTAATTTTAATTTTAATTTGTAAAAAATTTTTTTGCTTTGTATTTATTATGTGGAATAACCTCAAGTGACTTGTAAAATTCTCTAATCTCTCTTCTTCCAGCTCATATTTGCCTTTCAGTTCCTTTAGTACATTTTTCACTTTTGTTAGTATATTTTCAAAGCAAAACTTTCTACTTGGTTCTTTACTGTTATAATTTCTATCTCTTTATTGATGCTCTCCATTTTGTGAGACAATGTTATAATACATTCCTTTAATTCTTTAAACATGATTTCCTTTAGGTTTTTGTCTAGCAAATCCAATATCTGGGTCCTCTCAGAGACACATTCTGTGGACTGTCCCTCCCCTTTCTGTCCTGTATGGACCACACTTACCTATTTCTTTGTATATCATAATGTTTTTATTAAAAACTGAACATTTTGGGTAATATATTGTGGCAATTCTGGAATAGAATTACCTGAACTCCAGCCCACAGTTTTTTTTTATTGTTGCTTTGTTGTTGCTGCTGAGTGTTTATTTAATAACTTTCCTGGAATAATCCTTAACAATTTTTATCCCTTGTAGTGTATAGTCACTGAAGTCTTGATTAGTGGTCAGATAATGACTGGTTAGAGATTTTATTACATACATTAAACCAGTGAGTCTTTCATCCTTTGTTGAAGCGCTCTGACTGTGTGTTGAGATAAACTTTTGATGCTCCAATATTTTACAATTCTGCTGAAGTCTTCACTTCCTGCTTGTGCAGGACCTCAAGGTCAGATAGAGGTTATAGTTTGGAGCCCCCTCGGGTCTTTCCTGGTTAGAATCACAACACTACACACGCACAGAACCTTGTAGGTCCTCAGAAATGTTTCTGAGGTTTTCAAAGCTCCCTAGTGACATATCCCTCCCTAGATCTTCCTTTTAGGTTTTGGCAAATCTCTTATTTACCCTAACTGGTATGGCACCCTCAGGCAGCTGCAATGATAAACAACTGCCTCTGATTGTTTTTAACAAATGCCCTGGTGGGAGGATTTTTCTTGTGGAGTGAGCTCTAGGTCAGGCCAAATGAAGATATTTCTGCAAATTGTGTTTTTCCATGGAGTGGCAAGATAGGCCAAATAGTGACAATGCTCTAGGTATAGGATTTCACTTGGACTTCCCTCCCTAGTAGCTGCTACTGTAGTTGTGAGGCTGTTTTTCAAGGCTACTGTGGAGCTAGGGAGAAGGGAATGGGAATAGGTCAAATTTAAAATACCACAAACCCTGCTGTTTAATAATGTTCAGCAGTTTGTCTTCAATAAACACTCTTTGTATTGTTATAGGTCAATGGTTAATTTCTGAGTCATGAAAATATTGACCTTGACAAGTTTTGCTGATGTTTTTGTTGCTTTTATGGCAGATCATAATCATAGAAGTCTTCAGTCCACCATTCTATGAATCCATCATTCACTGAATTTCTGAAGGCTGATTTTTCACATCTGAAATGAGATTAGATTAGCCAGCTCCAAATATCTCTAATGACCAACTGGTATCCTGGCACTGGCATTCTCCTTATCTTGATTATCTCCATAAACAGAATTACCCAGTAAAACTAGACTGTTCATTTTGTTGCCATATAACAAGATTAGAAATTATTGCAAGAGATGTCACCTTTAGTCCACTTATCACCATGAACTAAAGTGAATAAATATCTAAGCTAAAAATTTGAAAGCCATAGTATTACTTTGAAGCCATTCAGGTACTCTTTAAGTAGTCCACAAAGTTAATATACCCCTAACTTTCTTCAGGCGAAACTAAGTTAGGTAGTAGGACTGATTAAGTTTAGGTAATAGGGTAAAGAATAACTTTAGCGTACTAAAACTTGTTTGATAGAGTAGTGTTTTTTTTTTTTTCAGGGTGTATGTGTGTTTCTTTAAAAATTTTTTATGTTTGCTTATTTTTGAGAGTGAGAGAGAGAGAGAGAACACAAGCGGGGAAGGGGCAGAGAGAGAGGGAAACACAGAATCTGAAATAGGCTCCAGGCTTTGAGCTGTTAGCACATAGCCTGACATGGGGCTTGAAACCATGAACTGTGAGATCATGACCTGAACTAAAGTTGGACACTTAATCAACTGAGCCACCCAGGAGCCCCTCAGGGGGTATGTTTCACTTTATGTACCTGTCATAGGCAGAATCATGCCCCTCCTCAAATATTCAAATATTCATGAAATACATGGCAAAAGGGACTTTGCAAATGTGATTAGGGTAAGGGTTCTGAGATGGATAGATTATCCTGGGTTACCTAGATGTGTCCAATGTAAGGGCAAGGGTACTCATAAGTGAAAGAGGAGGCTGGAGAGTGGACAGTTTTAGAAGGATGTAGGACCGGTACAATTGCTGGCTTTGAAGATGGAAAGGGGCCATGAGCCAAGGAATGCCTGCAGTCTCTAGAAGCTAAAGAAGACAATAAAGTGGAATCTCCCCTAGAACTCAGAGAAACAACCTTGTTTTTAGTCCAGAGACATTAATTTCAAGTTTCTGACCCCCCAGAACTGTAAGATAATAAATTTGTATTGTTTTAAACCATGAAACCTATGGTAGTTTGTTACTCTGGCAATAGAAAGCAAATTCAGTACCTTTATGTACTTTTACTTTATGCAAGAAATTCTCAATGTATTTACTATACAATAATTATAGTACCTTGTATAGGTGATAAAATAACTGTAGGGGAAAGCAAATATGGAGGGGAGAGCAAAGAGTTGAGCAGCTAGTAAGTACAGCAAGGACGAAAGTGTGTTGTGGAGTTTAAATTGCATTTTTTTTGTAGTAGACCTAATGCTTTCAATAAAATTTTTATGTTCAAGATATAGAACTGAGTGTGAACTTAAAGGCTAAGACAGTTTATAAAATGTCCAAAGGTGCTTAATTTCCACCTTGGAGGGTTCTTATGTATATAAAAGAATGCTGCTCAGTGACTTTTGCACCACTTTGCCAGCTTTGGGCAGCATGGACAACTTAGGTCACTGCTTTCTGTTTCATCAGGTGTCATATCTATCACTGCCATGTTGCTAGCCTCTAGCATCATCCCGGAATTTGTGCAGAATGTCACACCAGATTTTTTCTGACAGCTTTTCTATTATAAATGTTGTGTAGATTGTGTCTATTGACAAAGACAGAAATTGTCAGAGTTTCTGTTAACCTTAGTGTGCAAGGTGCTGAGGGATGGAAAACTATGTCAAACTACTCCTGGATCATCCCAGAGATGACAGAGTTGCAAATTATCAGTGAGACAAATACCAGCCCCAAAATGAAAGAAAGTGAATTTCTTTTTAATACAGCACTGTTTGCAACACATAAGAATTTAGGTTGTAAAGACCACATATATAGGCCATTCTTAGTTCTACAACTTATCTAGCATCTAGCAATGGCCCATCCTTTTGTTTTTGTTTTCTATCCTGTGCCTATGTGGGGTATTTGTCACTAATGACAGCACACAAGAAAGGGGAAGGTAACTTGAAGTGCAAACATCTGGCAGTATATGTCAGGAATGGGATAAGGAGGAGGTAGGAAGATACCATATAGAATGGCTTTTGCAGAAAGAGACTGTCCTTCTAAAGCATATGTACTTTTTCACTTTCCAATTAAAGACATATAAAAACAACTTTCTTTTACACAAGTAACTTGATACTTAGCCTCACTCTCAAGTTTTTTTCCTCATCCTTCTCTCTGCACACAGACCTCCAGTGAAACACATATAAATACAAGGCCACTCCACATTTATACCTCTGCCAATTCTTCCCTTACATGTAAACTTTAGGAAGTTCCACTCTAAATAGTTTTCAAATCCAAGCTGCCACTTTGATTTCATCAAATCAAGCCCTTGTTGAGATCAAACCTTTGAAATGAGAAAAGATTTTTAATCCATTTACACCAGATGGGGTCCAACTCTCACAGTCTTGAGAGCTACAGGATTAGAATTTCTCAAACCCCTTCCGTACTCTTACCTCCCACATACCCAGCATATTTTACAGCTACTTTCATCAAATTGTATCAGTACTTGCGTTTGAACAAAATCGAGGAAAAATGCTTTTAATAAACCAGCCTCGCTATAACTGCTGGGGTACTTTAGTGACAAAATTCTGACTTTCTCTGCAAGGATCAGCAGATAAAAATGAAGAAAGGACTTATGGAAAATAAGCTTGAAGCAATGCCTTTTCAGGGAACGGGTAACAAACTTACGAAAATGCCTGAGATTGTGACAGGGAAGCATTTTTGAAATAAACTTGAAGCATGCATGTAGGGGATACGTATCGTATCTAATGATAGATACGGAAATTTTGGATTAAAAAATCACTGTCTAAAATTATCTTGTGTTCATTTTCATGAAATCATGAAATACTTGTTTTTGTGATAGAAGCTGCCTTAGATTTTATTTCCTTATAAGTGGCACTTTTGAAGAATGATTACATTTTTTGTAGCTATCACACTCCACAGAGTTATTTCCCTTTTCTTCTGTGGGCACCTGCCAGAGAACAAAGATGGCATTTTATGCTCCCAGATTCAGATTACAGCAGAAGGTAATTTGTGAAGTTGTATGCTACACAAACAAAGCTGGATAATCTACTTTTGGGAATAAAACCCTTGGACATGAAGAGTCTGGGTGCTGTAGTATGTGGATGGCATCACCTTCATTCAGAATCTATGTGGCAAGCACATGTTCTTCTCCAGAACTTTCTTTGTGACTCCTGAGATGTGATCAAGGCAATACTTGTGCGAAGGAGCCCTAAGAGCGGTAAAGGCTATTTGTCATTTGTGGCAATTAAAGCTGTGTCTCCTTCAACATCATCTCAAGCTTAAGCATATTAATGTTAGATTAAAAACAAGTTTTTAGCAGTTTTAAGATTAACAGGCAGTTGGAGTTTGCAAGCAACAGGTAATATTAAAGAAATATTATGCCTTAGAAATTTAGAACCTTGATACTTGCTGGCCAAAAGCAATAACATGGAGGGAAGAGAAGAACTAAGCAAGTAAACAGGGTATCCACAAATAGCACTGAGCACTTGATGTCTTAGGTTTGCATTATGGGAAGAGCCCTGAGCAATTTTATCCCCCATAATCACTTCAGTCTCTTGGAAGTTCAAGATATTTAAGAGATTGCTGCTGACTCAGTCAATGCTCTGTGCGTGTCCCCTTGGCTTCCTTCCAGTTGATGCACTCAGCCTGGCTGCCAGGGGCAGTGCTAGTGTCTTTGCTGGGGAGCTGCTGGAATCCACCTTACCAGCAACACTGAGCCTGGTGCCCCCTTAACTATGACATAGAAATGCTGGACATAAGCACCACATCTCCTTTGCTCCTTGGTTGGGATCATTCTGTAGTCAGTATTTTATAGCATTCTCCGAGCTTTCTGGTAAGACTGGGAGTCAACTACCCTGGGAATTAGCTGGCTTCATAATGCACCCCTTCTTGTGAGCCTTCCCTGCCTTGTGGCACCTCCCCACCCTTGTTGCATCTCTTTATATCTCAAAAGAAAAACTACATGCCCACAAATTATGTCTCAGGTTCTGCTTTCCAGGGGATCCTTTTAGAATCATTGCAAAGGAGTTATTTGGCTCCTGAGTTCTCTAGTGGTAGCTAGAAATGCAGAGAAATAAAGGAAGAAGGTAGGAATCCAACTGGAGAGCTGGGTTGCACCATATAGGTATAGAGAAAAGAAAACTTCCCTGAGCCGAACTTTACTTTCAACTCTCACTATGCAGACACTCAGTGCTGTTCACTGAGCCTCATCTCTGAGGTGTAGAGAGAGCCTCCCCTTGGGACCCATGGAAAGGATGGTTTTACAAGTAAGAGACATGGTGCCAAGCAGACAGGCAACACGTGATAATCCACACGTGTGGGTCTGGACTCCTCCTAGTCCATGACGGCTTACATGGCAAATGCCAGGCTCCGAAGAAACAGGGGGATTCATATGCGTGGGACCACCCTTGACCAGTGGGACAGACGGAGCCCATAGATCAATATCCATGTCATCAAGTGCACTGGGGACACTTCTCAGAACGTCTAGATGGGAATGAACTGCATTACCCACAGTGGCAACCTTGACAATTCACTCTTTTACAGGCCCTTCTCCTTTTCTTGTCTCACTTCTTCCACCTTCCTGGGATCACACCCCAGATAAGCTGTGTGCTTGCTCCCCTGTTCTTCTCTCAGGGTCTGCTTTTGGAGAAATCCACACTAAGACAAATGGGTTGGAAGTTATTTTTTTTAAGGTAACATCATTTGTGAGATAGTACTGTGAGATCAAAAGGCATTAATAAAATCCCACCAGAACAGATTGGTTCAAAGGAGAGAGTACATAATGGTGGCCATTCTAAGCAGCTAAGAAGCCTGTGGTCTGTTGGTGCTCCAGGGTAGCTCACCATACCCTCCCATCTTCTCTTTGGAAAGTCTTCAGACGCAGTTTAAGATCTGCATGAGGACCTCAGAGGCTAGCTCTTTAGAGAAAGGAGAAGAAAGGTGAGGGTTTGTGCAGAGTAGTCTGTATGTGGCCCCTCCTCTTCCCGGGACTTGGAAAAGGGAAGGCCATCATGCACACTTACCATTTCTCTGGCACCAGGCCAAGCTTCAGAGAACTCCCTGATCCATCTCGGGACATCCACTGCCCCGGAAGTTATAAAGAGACACCTTGCAATATCCCTTCACTCAAGGCTCCTAATGATTGATGTAGGATTGTTTTATTTTTGGCTCATGGACTAAGAACATTGAAACTTCCGTCTAGCTTTAGATGTTCCCTCCAAAACACTTAATGAAATATATATATTTAACTAAACATATAATGTGATGGCTCTGAATGTTAACATTATAGTTGAGTATCTAAATAACCATTATGTCTTCCATGGTACAGTGATCCCATCTTCCACTTTAACAACTACCCTCCACTTCATGAGGCAGCTTTATTTAATGTACGGATCTTTAACAGAAAAGAGTTTCATGGGGTGTGACTTAAGTGGTAAGCAGTGAGGGAACAGAGAGGTATGTGGGCAGAGGGATCCCTCTGAAGTAGGGGGTCCCCTATCTGTACAAAATGCTATCCAGACTCAGAGAAACAACCTCATTTCTCCCTGTCACCTCACTGGAGAAACAGGATAGAAGGGTTTAATTTGTCACTTTGTAAACATTTCTCTCATCTCCTGGGAGATGCAGGGTACATGCAAGTAGAAAAATGTGGGTTTCTTTATTTAGACTGCCTTTTACAATTTTTTTAGGTAGAGAGGCCTGTATTTGAATGAAGGGAAGGTTTAGTTTTAGGCCTTTCTCTCTCTGGATGTGAATGTTCACTACGTGTTGAAAAGCCATGAGAATTATTATGAGGTCCTATACTTGTGTGTGAGGTTGGATGGGGAGGTGATGTTATCAGTTTGCTCAGACTCCCCTTATAGCCCTTCTCCCCCAAAACTAAAAGAGCAGTGGCCATGGCCAGGACAGTGGTTCACTTTGGAAGGAAGCCCAGGCATGCCCCTCCTGCTGACCTGGGAGGGTCAGCTCCAAGCACACTGGCTGTCTGAGTAAAGCGTGAATTGAGTTGACTGGGGAGGGGGGGAATGGATGGGGGGCAAGTGCACACTCAGAGAGGCTGGCTGCTTGTGTTTTGGGCTGCTGCCTCCAGTTGGGGGTTCAACTCAGGTCCTAGGCAGGAGGGAGAGGAGGAGGAGAAGGAAGAAGAGGAAGCAAAAGATGTGGGGGTGGGGTAGGGAACAAAGGGCACTATTTTGATAGTTCTTCTCTGAAAGACCCATCACCTCCATTTACTGTGTCTCAATAGCTGGGGCTCAAAGCAACGCCTCCCCGTGGGGGCCAACTTCTGCCTCTGGGGATGTGCACTTCCCAGGAGGAAAGTGCAAGAGCACAGGGGAAATAGTAGGAGAGGTGGGAGGTGGGAGGAGGGAGGAGGAGGGCGGAGGAGGGGGGAGGAGGAAGGACTGGGAGGAAGAGGTAGAAGGGGGAGAGAGAAGGAGGCAGAGGGGAAACCGGGAGCCGGAGGGACTGGAGGAGGAGGGGGGACGGAGGGAAGGAGAGGAAGAAGGAGGGGGGAGGAGAGAGGGAGAGGGAGGGGGTGGGAAGGAATAGAGAAAAAAGAGAAAGGGGTGGGGGAGGGGAGGGAAAAGAAAGGGGAAAACCCCCTTGCTGACACGGGGCATAACTTAATTTTCACGGTGCTGGGACAGCTGTATCGTGTAATCTGCCATGGCATGCCGTTAAAGCTTCAATGACTTTACTGACCCAGAAGGGAAACTCAGACCGTGGAGAGGCTTTTGAAAAGAAGTGGTGATCTTTCACGATTTATGAGCTTGTCTTAAAGAAACAGACTCCACTCACTTTAAATTAATCACCCTTTCCAGGGTGCATAGAAATCGGGGTCTCCGCGCTGCGCCTCGCCAGCGCCGGGAGAGCCGGGGCCGGGGCCAGGGCCGGGGCCGGGGCGGGGGGCGGGCCGGTGGCTGCGGAGGCGACGGCGGCGGAGGTGACGGCGGTGGAAGGGAGGGCTTTCCGTGTCGTCGCCCTCCGGAGCCGGCGCTCCCGCGGAGGCCCGGGCGGCGCGGAGGGGGCGCGGAGGGGGCGCGGCGGGGCGGCTGGGACTGTGACTCGCTGGGGAGGGGCGCGGTGTCCTGGGGGGCCGGGAGGTCAGAGCCCGGCTGGCAGGCAGGGGGTGGGAGGAGGGCATGTGTGCGGTGGGGAAAGGCCTTATTCACGTTCTTGGACTTGCATTCATTGTGCAAGAAGAAAAAAGAAACCAGGAGAAATATAAGGCATTTCACACCCTGATGAAATGCGAGACCTCCCGCGTGATGGAACCGCTCAAAGGGAAAGTGGGGTATTACCAGACCCGCTTCCTCCTCCCTCAGTCTATGTATTTCTGAGAACAAACGGTAAAAACCTCACCCTAAGGTGCATATACCCAGCCTTTAAATTTTGGCAAAGTTGTATTTCCCCAAAGGGGACGTTTTGGAGAACTGACAGTCCTAAAATAATTAGCCACAATGTCTAAGCAAAGAATCCCAACACCGGAAGTGTTCTTTAACTTAATATAACCGAGCAAATGATGCATTTATCTTGGAAACATCCTTGCGAACCTCAGAGCATTCTCCCGGCAATTTAATAACCTCTGCAGAGAACAAATGAGTCTGTAGTAAGGGGTCCCATCCATAAGACTTTCCCTTCATTCTTTTTGGGGGGTCCCTTTGTACCTATTCTGGAGGCCAGGAGGTGCTGTGTTTGAGCCCGTTTTGGAGCCTTTTGCGTTTCTATGGATTTACCCACTGGCTGGCTTTGAACAGCTTCAGATGTATGGAAGGCTGCTCAGCTCTGAAAAGATCTGCTCATCAGTAAAACCATCGCAGGTGGTTGAAATGCGATGCAGATAAAAGAAATTTCGAGGATAGCCAAGTAAATCTGTCCTTACTATTTTTGATAAAATATTGTCTCTGGTCTCCAGATAGTGAAACTCCCTTCTTAAAAGGTGTCCCATATTTTAAAGCTTGGTAGCACAGTCAAGAGACTTCTAAGGATTCCTGCACAAGATTAAAGAGAGCAAAGCAGCATCAGTAGCCCTGCTCCTGGCCTGGTGGGAAGCTCCAGTGTGGTCCACCCACATCACCCCACACCTCTGACATGCCCCAACCCTTCTGAGTCCATGAGCCAGGTGACCGGGCTCCCTACCTACAGGATGTCCTGAGAGGTATATTTCTTGTGCCCACCATGCCCGAGCAGATGATTTAAATTTCTCTAATTCAAGCTGCAATACCAACACACCATTTTATGCAGTTTATGCATTTCATACGGATTTTATAGTCACTCTACTCCCATTGCACATCAGGCAGGCAGGGTGGGGGATATCTCTGTTGACAGGTTTTCAGTCCTGACTGAGCATCAGAGTCCTGTGGGGGAACTGTATAAAATACAGAGCCTTGCCTAGCCCCAGACACATTGGGTAAGTATCTCTGGAGTGGGGCCCAGGGATGCATCATTTAAAAAAAATTTTTGAAATATATTGAGGTGAAATTCACATAACACAAAATTAACTATTTTAAAGTGAACTGTTCAAAGCCATCTAGTACATTTACAGTGTTGCACAATCACCCTCTCCATGTAGTTTCAAGACATGTTTATCACTAAAATAAAATAAAACCCGACCTTATTAGTGGTTTCTCTCTATTTCCCCCTCACTCCAGTCCAGCAATTGGCATTCTGTCTCTGTGCATTTACCTATTTTGAATAGTTCATATACATGAAATCATACAATATGTAATCCTTTATTTTGAGCTCAGGTAAGCATATTTTTAACAGGTGTGTTGTAGCTGGTCCCTTGACCAGGGAGTCACACTGGTCCCTTGAAGGGAAAATTTGGCTTTTTTTTGGAAAAGTTTTCAATTTTGATTATCAACAATATCAACCACAGAAAAGTTACTAATTCCTTTCACTTTACAATCTGTCTTAAAGCAACAATTAAATGCTTTGTGGTCTCTCGATTTTTACTCACTTATGTAGATTTAAGTTCATTGTAATGATAAAAAAATTTTGCTATACTTCCAGATCTTACTGTTTTCTTTATACTTCTATGTGTGCTAATATTTATTTGGTTACCTCATTAGGCTGTGTAACCTATCACTGCAATAATTTACTTTAATTTTCCAAACACGTTCCTATTTTCTTTTTCCGTTTTTCCATATTGCCAACTCCAGACATCTCCGTTCGTGAAATGGCTTGGGTATTTGCTGGCATTTCATGATGATAGATTGCCAGAAACAGCATTACTGAATCAAAAGCACAGATGGAAAAACCACTGTTTCCTCATTAATGAAGTAATTCATGTTTGTTCCAATCACAGCTCTTAGTCAATGAGCACTTGACACTTATGGTGGGATGAAAGACCTCAGGCTTCCGTCGGCTTCATCATGTCACACATTCAGAACACGACAACTTCTAAGTGCATAACATACCAAGGCAGAGGCTGTTCGGCAACGTGTGGCCCACAAAGGGCTCTGGTCCCTCTGTGCTTGCAAAAATCTTCCAGTGACCCCTGAGATCAGATTCAGAAAAGGAGATAGGAGATTTTTTGAGAGGCAGAAGATCCTTGGCTCCATATCCTTTAGAAAGGTGCCCAGAAGTGTTCACCCTCATGTGCTACCTGGCAGGCAGGCCACAGGCCACTGTCCTCAGTAGCCTGGAATAAAGATGCTTCCCCAGCCTGAGCGTGTGAGGCCATTTTATGACATCATTAAACCACACTGAACATCATTAAAGAACACAAAGTTTGTGTGGAAGGGAGTCTTATCTGACAGTTCAATAAAAACAACTTTACATTAAAACAAAAAGATATTCTTTCATTATCCACAGAAGGAATTTACTTATGAAGGACCAGATCAATACCATCAGGAATGTATACCATCCAAGGATGTAGCATTAAACAACCAGGCATGAAATGGTCTTAGATGTTCTCTGGGGCGCTTATTCTTACAAGGAGGGAAATAATAAAGTCACCTTTAACCTGAATCCATTTATTGTACCAAACCTTTGGAAAGCACAAAATGTTCAATTTGCTTAGGGATAAAAGGGAGGGGCAAATTAGTTACAACTGCCAATCAGTCAGAGCTAAACTTGGGTAAAGGAGGATTTTGTGTAGACTAGAAATGTACCTTAGGGCATTTATTCTAAACCATGTGGCCAGTGATTGTGATCAGTCTTGTTCTCTTGTGAGGTGTTGGTTGCACTTTGACAGGGCTTGTCAGTTGTGAAGAGATACTTATCAAAAGCATAAAAAGTTGATCCCCTTTCATTTAGAATTTCTAGGATGTTCAAATTTCTAGAATGTTTGAATTTCTAGAATGTTCAAATACTTCATGGAGACCCTGAACTTTGAGGTGTGGAGCTGTATTTCACAATTTTTCTGGATCTAGAGGCAGAATATTGACTCAATTTTAGGAGCTCTAGAGTCTGTAACATCAACCTAACCCTCCCCCCCCCCCCCAGCCTCCTCTTTCTGGCTCTCTGCACAAGCGCCTCTTTGACATCTCTTGATTTCTCTTCTCCATCGTCTTGGCTTGCCAGGAGCACTGGTTTCCAATGGCAAAAACTGTAGCCCCAGTTCTGTGAGACCTCATCCCTCTAGTGTCCAACAGTATCCTGACTAGAGCTTCTGGGTCTGCTAATTCGAACTCTTGATACAGAGATCTGATGCCTGGTTCCATATGGCCACACGTCACTCTGTTCTAATCATGTCTGGCCAGGAGACAGTCACCTAACAAACGTGGTCACTTAAGACAATCTCTTTACCGCTTCCAAAAAAAAGCAGCATGGATGCCCCATGGATACTTCAGCATGCAAGTATTTATTTAATTATTTTGCCTTCAACTCATTCACTTGTTCATTCATTCAGTCATTCATTCATTCAACCAAAATTTAATGCGTGTCTACTTTCTGCCAGGTGATAGCTGAGCTCAACACTATGGTTACAAAATTAACAAAGGCCCTGCCATCTGGAAGCTCCCTGTCTAGCAAACACTTAAGGGCACATACCCAACTAAGCTTGGAGAACAGGAGAAGGCAAAGAAGGTGACTTCAGCATAGGACTCCAGAGAAATGCAGTAGAGAGAGGACATTTCACACATAACCAAGGGCTGGAGGGTATGAAACGTCAAGGTATATGCAGCCTATTTGGGGAGCAAATGCATGTGTGGCTGGAGAGATCGCCAAGGTCCAAAGCAGGAGGGTCTAACATGCCTTGTTAAGTAGCACAAATTTTAGATCACTGGTTAGTATTTTCTAATTAGAGGATCCCAGACCCCTCCTCTGGGGGATCAGGAAA
The DNA here is from genome assembly GCA_028646485.1 of Cryptoprocta ferox. Classification (NCBI taxonomy): domain Eukaryota; kingdom Metazoa; phylum Chordata; class Mammalia; order Carnivora; family Eupleridae; genus Cryptoprocta; species Cryptoprocta ferox. The sequence continues at coordinate 63,153,577 of CM053568.1, forward strand.
ATGTCCCAGGAGATCAAATCATTGAGGTTATTATGGGATTTATTTAAAGTTTGACAAAAATAATCAACAAATGAAGCATTACTTTTATTCCATTAAGACAAAAAAGCTGTGAATGTGCATGGCAGTTGGGGGAGGTCAATGGTCATGCTTAATGTTATCAGTTGGTTTTAAAATTAGTTGGGTTTTTAGACATACAAAATTTGTGGATTATTGGTTTGAGGAGGAATCATAAGGAACAAAGTTGTCAAACACAGCCAATTAGTGAGGAGCAAAGAAGAGTGAACCTAATTCTCAAAAATTACCTCCAGATGATCACCACCATATCAGTAAATAGTTCTTCTCTGATAAAAATCCTTCTGCAGCACACCAAAGACTCCAAAATGCAATGTGGAAAGAGAAGACATTGCTGTTTACATCCAATTTAGCTTTACATTTAATAATAAAAATCCCCAACACTTCATTTGTTTAATGATTGTAGACAACGGTCTGAAACCTTTTCTTCTCTCATCTCTCAGAAGCAAAACAGAAAAATTATTTAAAAAAAAAAAATAAACATTATGATTTTTAAGGCAAAAGGTAAGAGTTCCAAATAGCAGGTCATTAAATGACTTTTATGTTGATTGTAAAGCTGTGACGAGTAGTTCAATTTCAATTTGCAATATAATATATATTTTTATCCAAACCAAACAAAATATAATACATTACTTAATAACATATAGTATCAACAAATAATGTATTTCCTTGCATAATTAATTTACAGCACCCTGAGGGCATGAATCATATTAATGGGGGGAAAAAACAAAACTTACCTTTTTATCTACTGATATTATTGCATTTTTATACTAGAAAAAATTATAATCTTTACAAATACGTTTATATGTACAATGAAATAGCTTACTTGAGAAACTTGAGGTAATTTTTATCACATTCTATTAAAAAATCCATAAATGGTTAAAAGTAGAGTAAAACTTGGTTTGTGAGCATTATTTGTTCTGGAAACATGCTTGTAATCCAAAGCACTTGTATATCAAAGCACTTGTATATCAAAGTGAATTTCAGGAACCATTGGCTCAGTTGTGATCATGTGACATTTGGCATCACATGCTACTCATATTGCAAGACATCACTCATTTATCAAGTTAAAATGTTTTAGAAATGTTTGCTCATCTTGCAGAATTCTCATGGAACAAGTTATTTTTGTCCAATCCAATGTTTTACTGTATTCTTAAGGGGCTTCATTAGATTATACTTTGTAATGAAAAGCATCCTGACAAATGTCCAACATTAGAGATGTTGATGAGGTTGACGGGAAGCCAAAGGAAATTTGAAACAAGAGAAAGACTTGCCCTAGGAAGGGACATGTGGCCCCCTCATGGTGCTTATGCCCTCAGCTCTGTTCAAAGGCAGATTCCAAAGCATGTGGTTCAACATTTACTGGAGGAGGGTTTGCTGATAGAAAATATCCCTGGGGCACCTGGATGGCTCAGTCAGTTAAGTGTCAGACTCTTAGTTTTTCCTCAGGTCATGATCTCAGGGTTCTTGAGATCAAGGCCCTGCACCGGGGTCTACACTGACAGCATGGAGCCTGCTTGGGATTCTCTCTCTCCTTCCCTCTATATTCCCTCCCCACTTGTGCTCTCTCTCTCTCTCTCTCTCAAAATAAATAAATAAACTTAAAAAAATGATCCCTGACCTCCTGCTTTGAAATAGATTGAAATTACACAATATGTGTAAATACCAGCTAACTTTTGTCCTACTCTCTGGGTCAAAGAAGTGACCAGCGAAGAAACCATCTGGAATTCGTGCTGTTCACATACATCACTGGGTTTAATGCCCCACAAAGGATGTCTTTTGCTCTGGTGACATTGCAGTGGTAACAGCAGAAGGAAGTCGCTGCATTATCAGGGCCAGAGAAACTGCAGCAAATCCAGAGGCTGGTGTTTTAAAATGTGGGTTCTGAAATGGTGAGGCCAACAGATCAGGACATAAATATCAATGAAAAATGCTTACAGTTCCCAAGATGGGGGTACACTATGTCATACATGGCCACATGCAGAAGCATCAGGGTCAGGCAGGCAGGAGGCAGAGGGAGCAGGAAGCAGTTGGGTGCAAGAGCCTTCACTGTGGTTTCTGCAGGAAGGCATGGACAAAGCAGAATAGGCAGGTTTAGAATTGGCTTGTTTGAGTAATTTCAGCATACTCTGGGGTGTAGGGCATATGTCTAGTTGTATGGAACCTGGCCCTGGTGTGATTTGGGCAGGGGAATAGTGCCCTGGAGTGTGAGCCCAATAAAGGAGGTGGGGGGTAGTGGCAGTAATGGGCTCTGGATGGGCTGGTCTATATAAGAAAGATACACTCCCTGGTGAGTCCTTTGCTGCCTCTAGGAACTGGTTAACCTTGGGAGGGGCAGTCCCTCCAGGGTCAGCAAACCTCATAATATCAAAGCATCAGAAATACAGAACATAAAAAAGGCACGATTAATACAAGTGGTCATTTTAAAGCCACTGACCAAATGGCAAATCTGGTGGCTTGGAATTGACTATGGCGGCACATAAAGTGGAGAGTTAGAGGCAAGTCACTAACTGTGGTACATCTCTGGTCCTCAGCACAATCCATGAATTGCTCCACCTTTTAAACAGATGCATATTAACGTGCATGACTGTGTCGGAAAACTACTTTCTTTAATAACATGAAATCCAGAATTTCTTTGTCAAATATGGGAAAAGATTGTGCTTGTCAGAAAGGAGTCTGGGTTAAATTCTGGTTCCCTTTCTAGGATTTATCTTCCCTTTAGTGTTTTTGGCTGAAACTTCTAGTACTGCCCTGTTAGCTTCAGAGTGGCTGTTCTTCCTTTAACTCCTGTGTACTCCCTTTTATAGTTGACTGCACAGCTGCGATGTTCAAAAAGACTTCTTGAGGCGAGGACAGAGCAAAAGAGAAAAAAAATAGGTAATAGCTTATAAAATGATGATCATTCATCTTTAGCCTTTGATGCACCTAAGGGATCCCCTTCTGCCCAAAGCCCACATTTGTGCCCAATGATGGTAATCATCTCTGACCAACACTACCCAGGAGTGAACTCTAGGACACTCAAGTTTCGTAAAGTAAAGACCAAGAAAAGGAGCCTACATTGCCTCCTCCATCTATTTCAGTCCTGGTCTCCCAATTCCTGTTTCCTGCCGAAGGAATTCAGTCTTAATCTGGGTGAATGACCTCAACCCTTAAGAAGTTTCTTCACCCACAGGGACTTTGCCTCACCCCTGTGAGGCTCAGCAGAACAAATGTTTCTCAGTAACACCAAATCCCAGAATTCTAAGGTAGCCTTCCAAAATTCTGGCCTCCTAGTGTATCCATCCTGTATAATCCTTGTGACTTGGGACTATGATGAGATGGACACCCCATGATCAGGTGTTGTTATGTGGCACAGTTGGCCCAAAGAGTGGGACACTATCCTCATTGGGCCTGATGTGATCATCTGAACCATGAGAGATTTGAAGGCTGAGAGGGATTTGACTTAAGAACAAGTCCCCATTGTTGGTTTGGAAGATAGAAGGGGTCAGATGACAAGAATTGTGAACAACCTATAGGAATAGAGAATGGCTCCCATCTGACAGTGATGTAACTGGGAAGTCAGCCCTACCTCTGCAAGGAACTAGATGTGAAGTTAGAGGATGGTGCGAATTCCAGCAGAGAGTACAGCATGGTTGACACCTTGATTTTAGCCTTGTGAGACCCTGAGCAGTACACCCATTAACTATGTCTGGATTTTTGACCTAAAAAATGTGAGATAATAAATGGGTGCTGTTTTAAGCCACTAAGTTTGTGGTAAGCGATTATACAGCAGTAGAAAACTAATAAAAATGCCAACCTTCTTGAGAGACACACATCTAATCAGGGTATGGCGTCCACACAGTCTGTTGCAGAAGAACGGTCAGTAGCAGGTTCTGTTGCTAAATGGCTCAATGTGCTCTGAGGTCTGTCACGAAAATAACAGCTAGGAAATGCTATTCACAATATAAAACTAACTGCTTCTTAGTCCAGATTTGCTTACATGGGTTTAAGAATAGGTAAATCACCTGAATGAGCATCAGCAAGCACTATTATTTCCAAGAAAAGGGCCAAAAAGATGATAGAGTGCCAAGAACATCATGGAGTGAATCACTGGTGGAAACTATCCTCCAGACTGGCCAGATTTCTCATTACTCTCTAGATGCTGAACAGAAGCAATTTGCCTTGTGAAATGACTCAATCAACTTAATCAGTTGATTAAGTCTACTTCTTTCCAGACAATGATGAAGCTAACAAAATATTCCTGGTGCTGCTGTCTGCTTTTAATCCTTGCCCAAATTTACTAGAAGACCTGCCCAGGATCCTAAGCATCAAGTTCCTGACACTATAATTGAGGTCAAAGGCTCTGTGTCATATAAAAGCCACAGAGTGAATGGAACCATGTGGCATCATCACATTGACCAGTGGCAAAGAATGTCTTCCTAGGTGAATGTGAAAATAGAAAAATAGTTCTCAGTCTTTCTGGGCCAACATGTATTGACCTGGTGATGTCTGCATGTATAACTTAGACATACCCAAGATGTTTTATGCCCTGTGGCAAGGATGGGATTGTTTGTGGGTTCTTGAAGTTCCCAGTGTTAGCTAAAATTCGAGCTCATTGAAACAACTATTTTAGAGAGCCATATGGCATTGGTTTTTAGTCAGACCTCCTGAGGATAAGCAAATTGAATGAAGCATACATTTTTTTTCTGATTACCGAAACTGCTGACAAGAAATCATCCAATGTACCCATATTTATAGTTGTAAAGAAGAGATCTCCGGGCTGGTGAAGAGATTCTTAGTTAAAAGGGAAAGGGTACCATGTGTGGCATCTGTTTGAGTTCAGATATTCTACATGATTTACATCAGCACTAACTTATCTCTGGGGTAAAACCACAGAGAAAATGTGATCTTCAAGTTTTCTGACCTCTTTGAGCTTTTCTTTCTCACCTAGGAAACAGATAATTCCTGCCTTATAGGACTGAATGAAAAATAATGTAAGTAAAGTAATTTGCACAATTCCTGCTACATATTAAAGAATAAATGAGAATTATTATCACCATCATCACCATCACCATCACCATCATTATTGCCATCATCATCATCACCACCATCACCATCACCATCATCACCATCATCATCACTATCATCATCATCACCACCATCACCATTATCATCAACACCATCATCACTATCACCATCATCACCATCACCACCACCATCTCCATCATCATCACAATCACTGTCATCACCATTATTATCAATATCATCATTCAAAAAAGAACATTTTGGGGCGCCTGGGTGGCTCAGTTGGTTGAGCGTCCGGCTTCGGCTCAGGTCATGATCTCGCGGTTTGTGGGTTCGAGCCCCGCATCAGGCTCTGTGCTGACAGCTAGCTCAGAGCCTGGAGCCTGTTTCGGATTCTGTATCTCCTTCTCTCTCTGACCCTCCCCTGCTCCTGCTGTCTCTCTCCGTTTCTCAAAGATAAATAAAAAACATAAAAAAAATTTTTTTAAAAAAAGAACATTTTGTTGAAGGCTTGATACTCTTTAAACTGCTTTATTTCATCAAGCTTCAATATCACCTTAAATACATATTTATTTATATACTTAAATATATTAAACTACCAAGAAAAAGCCATAGTCAACATAATAAAGTCCTCTTAGCTGTGGTATTTCTTGTCTAATTTTCTATTCCAAGGTCATTGCTATAGTCTGAAAATTTGTGTCCCCCTGTCATAATGCATGTGTTAAAGTCCTAATCCCCAATGTAGTCATATTAGGACCTTTGGGAGGCTCCACTTTCATGAATGAGATTAGTGCTCTTATAATAAAATGGGTTTAAGAGAGCTCCCTAGCCTCTTCTTCCATGTGAGGTTACAGTGAAAATGCAGTGTCTATGAACCAGGAAGTAAGCCCTCACCAGATACCAAATCTGCCTGCAATCTTGGACTTTCCAGCCTCTAGAACAGCAAGAAATAAATTTCTCTTGTTCATAAGGGGCTAGCATATGATATTTTTGTTATAGCACCCTGAATGGACCAAGATAGTCATAAAATACACTGTGTTTCTATTAAAAGTAAGTAAATATCTCTCTCCCAGGGCAAGCATATCCCCAGAATCCTTATCTAAGGTCATGAAGTTTAAGGAAATTATATACATATGGCAGTTGCGTCTCCATCATTCCTGAGAGTAGCTATTCTGTAAGGATGGTTTTGGTCCCCTGCATCCATGTCCACCTCCACCTCTACCTCTGTGTAAGCATTCAGTAGAAAATTATGGGGGGGGAGTGTAGGGAGTGTAAGGAGTAGGGAGTGTAGGGAGACAAGACAGCAATCCTTTCTTCACTATAGAATTTTTTCTTAAAATCTAGTGTATGTCAGTTGACTTCTGTATAGCTTTTTCTTAACTTGAAGATATCTGTTTTCTTACTTTTTTTGTTGATTTGTTTTGGAGGAGTATTTTTATTTGTTTTTTCTATAGTGCATATTTTAAATTAATCCCATTTGATATAGTTAAATAAATAAATCCAACAAATGGGAGTAAAGAAGAAAGGAGAAGCAGAAGGTAAAATAAGGATAGAAGGTTAGCAATGTATGACACTTTGTGTGCCTCACCATTATGATTCCCCATGTGTAAAAGGGCATTGATGTCATCTTTATCTAGTATGCTCTTATAACTTCATTTACCCCCCATGTCGTATGTAAGTCCAAAAGGTAAGCAAGAAACCACTTCACAAATCAAGACTCATTCTCTCCTGGCTACGGTAGCTACCTACGCCTTTTTACCTTCCAGAGGCAGCTGCTAATAACAGTTGCTATATCTTCCCAGCTCCTGGCATGTAGTAAACACTCAAAAACTGTAACGCCTGTTAACCACAGTGTTGTGAGCACCAGGCTTTCTTCACTGTGACAGTATACATAGAAAATCTCCTTGTTCTTTTTTTTTTTTTACATTCATATAAGATCATTTATTTTCCCTCAATTGTGAATTGCTTGTAAACATATTTATCCATTTTCCAGTGGATTACAATGTCTTTTTATTATTATTATTGTTAATTTCTAGGTGTTGATTGTAAGTTCTGGGTACAAGTCTTTTTTTTTTTTTTT
>CM053568.1:63161232-63319152 GCA_028646485.1 Cryptoprocta ferox
GCTAAGCGAAATAAGTCAGGCAGAGAAGGACAGATACCATATATTTGCACTCATAGGTCTAACAGGAGAAACCCAACAGAGGACCATGGGGAGGGGAAGGAGGAAAAAGAGTTATGGAGAGGGAGGGAGACAAAACACGAGAGACTCTTGAATACTGAAAACAAACTGAGGGGGGAAGGGGAAGGGGGAAAGGTAATGGGGGGTGATGGTCATGGTGGAGGTCACTTGTGGGGAAGAGCACTGGGTGTTATATAGAAACCAACCTGACAATAAACTATAAAGTTAAAAAAAAAAGAGTCTGTTTTCTTGTTTTTCTTGTTTTTCCCTTTTTTCCTTCATTCCTTTGTTTTGTTTCTTAAATTCCACATATGAATGAAATTGTATAGTATTGGTCTTTCTCTGACTTATTTCACTTAGCATTAATTATACTGTCTCTAGGTATAATGTCATGTTATTGCAAATGGCTAGATCTCATTCTTTTTAATGGCTAAGTAATATTTCATTTCATACATATACCACATGGTTTGTTTTTTTTTTTTTTTACTTTACTTAAAAAGTAGGCTCCATTCTGGTCATGGAGTCCCCAATGTGGGGCTTGAACTCACAATTCTGAAATTAAGACATGAGCCAAAATCAAGAGTCAGATGATTAGCTAACTGAGCCACCCAGGTGACACACCACCTCTTCTTTATCCATTCATCTATGGACACTTGGGTTGTTTCCATACTTGGCTAACATAAATAATGCTGTGATAAACATGGGAGTGCATATATCTTTTTGATTTAGTGTTTTCATTTTCTTTGAGTAAATACCCCGTAGTGGAATTTCTATCTTTAACTTTTTGAGGAACCTCCATACTGTTTTCCACACCAGTGACTGCACCAGTTTATTTAACTTGTAGTCTGCAGCTTAACATTACTTTTATTCTAAAACTAGGCACATCTTTAGGTCGACTTGAAGATGCCTGCAAAATTAACTGAGTATAAATCTTCCCCTAGCCAACAACTGACATAAAGACAAAAATTCTTAAATTCACTTACAGTAAGCCATCTCAGGCAAAACTCACAAAAATGGTGGCCCTTTACTTTGTTTAAAGGATTTGGAACAAATTTTTGGAGGACAATCCTGTGAGAAAAATGATTTGAAATGGGGAAAGATTTATTCTTTGCCCACCAGAATTCAAAACCAACCAACCACAAGCCCTCCCAGTAATGCCTCCAGTGGCCTCTCCTTCCTTTCTTCAGGGTCTTCTTTTCAAATGCAGATACAGGAGACTGGAGAGATCTGTCAGAGAAGCCCCTAACACCTCACTGGGGAGCTGCTGGAGTAGGAAGGTTGTATCATGCTGGGGTGAGGGGCATGGTGGGAGTTGGATGCAGGGAGACAACCTCCACACCTGTCCTCTTGGCAAAATCTTAATGGCTGATCACTTCCTCCAAATGGCATTTGGCTTTAAAGATAACACCATGGCTAACCTAACCACTACTGTTGATATATCTTGCATTTAGATAAAGATGTAAGCACACTTTGTAATTGTCGCTGTAAAATGAACCAACGGCTTTTGTCCATGCCTTCTTTTTCTGACCTGAATGGATACAGAGAATATCTGCTAGGCTTTGGTAGGAATACTTAAGATGCTGCTTTAACTTCATCCTGGGACCCATTTCACAGGATGAAATAATTCCAGTAGCCGTTTACGCTCAGAGACCTCACCAGAACCCTCCTCCCTTTAAAGCATCATTTAGCTGTGGACAGCACACCATGTGCTCTAACTTACAGAGTGAGATATGATGGTGATTTCCCAGGATAATCACTCTGGACAGAGAAGAATTTGAGAGGAAGGGCTTCCATGGATACTTACCCAGCCCACGGTCCACACTCAAGGAAAGCTGGTCTCCAGTCGTGGATGTCTACCAATTCAGCCACAGTGTAATAGGTTAGATGACAAGACAACTCCTTCTAAGCAGCTTGTCGGCAGGTCTGAGGTGGCTCTTGCCCTGCTGGCATAAGAGACTCAGTTTATAAATCACTGGAGCTGAGGGGCAGAAAGGGAGGCCGACTTGTATCTAAAACCTGCAGACAGAGTTAATATTCCAGAGCAGGGAAGGTAGAAATCATGGAGCCCGCAGGAACCTTGAGTATCCTGGACATTCAGGGTGTCAGAAATTATAAGTGGAGAAAAAGCCCAATCCTGTGTTTCTTCCAACTTTGATGTGGAAACGTCTAGAAATCTTGTTCAAATGCTGATTCTCATTTGATCATTCTGAGGTGGGGCCTGAGATTCTGCATTTCCAATAAGCTCCCAGGTGACACAGAAACAGGTTCACAATCCACACTTGGTAGCAAGGGTAGAGACAAGCAGTAACCCTCAGCTCCAGCTGTGCTCTAGCATCACCTGGGAGGCTTGGGAAAATCCAGCCTCTGGGGAAGGGACCTGGGGATCAGTATCCTAGAACTCTGGGCAATTCCAAAGTGCAGCTAAGGTTCAAAATCACTGCCTGACAAGCAGGGGCACCTGGGTGGCTCAGTCTGCTAAGCTTCTGACTTCAGCTCAGGTCATGATCTCACGGCTTGTGAGTTTGAGCCCTGTATCGGGCCTTCTACTGTCAGCACGGAGCCTGCTTCAGTTCGATTCCTGTCTCCCTCTCTCTCTCTGCCCCTCCTCAGCTTGTGCTTGCTTTCTGTCTCACAAATAAATAAAAACATCAAAAATGAATTTTTAAAAAAATCACTGCCTGACAGGGAGGTTAGTTAGTGGTTGAGCAGTGGATGCTGAATCAGACCCATCTCCGAGTGTCCAGAAAGGAGCAGCAGATGTCCATTTCCAAGGACGTGACTTGTACATTGTCCACGTATCTTGAACATTCCTGATTCCAGGAGGCCTCCTTCTGTTTTTGTTGCTCTCAGCCCACTGAATCACTGTTCCTCGCCGTATGGAAGCACTGAGAAGGAATGACAATGATAATGTTTCCTTTCCTTCATCTACAACACGTACAACTGAACTGCATGAGAGTGTCTGCATGAGCAGTCCAAAGTCTCATGCATAGCAGTATCTGCATTCATATGGTCCCACTTCAGCATTTTATGCACCTTTATGAACATTCTTTATCTTCTTTTTAGGCAAGTGATGGAATGCTTCAAGCCATGGCATAAATCTACTCACTTTTTTAAAAATGTTCAATTATTTCTGAAAGAGAGAGAGAGAAACAGAGACAGAGACAGAGACAGAGTGTGAGCAGGGAAGGGGCAGCGAAAGACAGAGACAGAATCCAAAGCAGGCTCCAGGCTCTGAGCTGTCAGCCCAGAGCCCAATGCAGGGCTTGAACCCATGAACCATGAATTAATGACCTGAACCAAAATTGGAACCGTAACCAACTGAGCCACCTGGGCATCCCCAAATCTACTCACTTTTCAGTTCCCACCTAGACTGAAGCATCCTCATGTCTATTTCCTGACACTTCACGACAGAAGAAAGCATCTCCAACATCCCAAAGAAGACAGAGCCCAGAAGTGCAGCTGGGAAAGCTGCTTGAGAACCCAAGATGAAATACACTCTTGAAGCATGAATAAGTTTTACTAAAATAATCAAGTACTTTTGTTGATCTGGGAGGAATGGTGCTATGAGAAATTGAAGAAAGTGTAAGTTAGTGTCTTCTTAGAGCTAATGTTCTGATTATATAAAAACAAAGGGACCTAAAAGGCCTACTGAGAAAGAGGAAAAATACTTTCATTTGGGATGAGGCAGAGAGCTCAAGTGGTAAGAAATAATTTGAGTCTGATTTTTCAGCACCTACATCCCAGGATGGCTGCACACTCAGTAAGATCATAGTCTCTGACATCAGACAGATCAGAGACCAAAGGCTGGGGCTTCCACTTACTACCTCTATAAATACAGGCCACATCAGTTTCCACCTGTATAAATGAGTCTTTCTGGGGAGGCAGCTGGCAGTTGTAAGAACGAAGCCAGGCAGTGCCCAGCTCACAGTAAGCGGTTGGCCAACGGTGGCCAACGGTAGCCAACGGTACCCATAGTTACTGACAGCTTTAAAGCAGGGGGGGTGATGTGAACAATACCAAGAAACCTGTTTTAAAAGATGAATGTGGCGGCAGTGAAATGCTTTGGAGGAAGCTGTATTGGGAGGAGGTAGTAAATGAAGAGGCATATCCACAAAGCCAGGCAGGGCATGTTGAAGCCAGGACTGAGCAAATCCCAGGAGAATGTGGAAGTTGAAACAGATGAGGTGGTAAAGCCTCCCAGGGAGGAGCGTTCAAAGATGCTGTTGGGATGCTTGTCCTGGGTGGCCACGAGAATGGACTGTAAAGGCCTGGAGTCAGCCAGAACATATTCCGTTCACCTCCTCAGTGCCCCCCAACACTGCCCACAATATATTCAGATTAGAAGACACTGGAGAAGTTCCCATATACAGGTGTTTCCCTGGAGGCACACCCATGATATGCATGCTGCATCATTTAATCCTGGTACCCGGGCTACAAAAAGATGCTTTAGCCTCCAGGTCACACACCTCCAAATGTTAGCTAAAACGTGTAGAGGATGAGCTTTTCTCTTGCTGCTCCACAGTAGAAAAAGAAATTTTAAGATATAAGCAGAAAACAAAACAAAGGGGAGTTCAAAATCAGCCCACAAGATGTCCAAAGAGTTAATTAAGCTTCAGAAAATAAAATTTTTACCCATATATTAGTCCTCCTGCAGAGGAACCATCAAGTAACTTTGCCCATGTTAGAAATTCCCCAAGATCATGGGATTTCAGAGATCCCCCCATCGTTGGGGCTGGCTGGCCAAATGGAAAAGCCAAGAATGTTTCTTCTTCCTACACGGCAAATGTCTTTCTAAGAATTCAGTAGTTTCTACCTCAAAGGAAACGTGTCTTGTTATCTATACTTTTCCTTGATATTTGTTTTTCCTGAAGTGCTTTGAGAGTTTCAGTGCAAAATATAAGGCATGAATGTTCTAAGTTCTTACTATTGTTTGTAAACTTAGTATGTCAACACTCCACTTTGGACTTTGCCACCTACCTCTACGATAAACAGGCTATTGATTTTTATTGAGTTTTCTATTTTTTTCCTCTAGTTGCCCCATTATTTTTTCTTTTTCTCTCTGTATTCTGTATTCCCTCTATAAGACTGTATATTCTATATATATCCTATATTTCTTTATCATTTTTTCTTTTTCTATATCAACTTTTCTACTTTTCTCCTGTAGTTGCGCTATCATTTTTCATTTAAACAAAATACTTACAGAATTTATGGTTTTCATTAACACAGATTTTTAATGACTTATGGTTGCCTTTCCAGATAATAAAGTGGCAATAGTTATTTTATAAGAGTGGGTTGGATTGATGGTTATTATAACTCATTTATGTAAAATGTGTAAAAAGAGCAGGGGACTATGGAAGGAAAACTTACTTTTGTTATTTCTTATTTTAATGTTATTGAAGTACAGATAGGAGAATGATAGGTTATCCACCTTAATTTGCTAAGCATAGAATATATTTTAAGAATACGTTAAGAACAAAGCAATGAGTAGCATCCATGGTGGGAAATTTCTCAATATCTATAGTATTACAAATCCCTATTTCCCTTGAGCAAACAAGTCCCATCTAAGAATGTAGCCTAAGGATATATTTGTAAGTGCTCAAATGCACTAACCAGTAAACAGGGTGTTCCCACCCACATGCTGGGTGATATACAGGCCACAGAAGAAAAGGATAAATTGGTGTCTCTCAAGTGAGATGAGCTTGGGAAGTGGTTTGCAGTCATGACCCAGGAGGGGAAGGAAGAGTGGAGAGAGAAAGATGGCGGACATCAAGCAGCTGAGAGCCAGTCAGGGAAATTCCAGGTTATGCTGCAAAGCACCAGAAGTTCAGACTAGGACCTCTGGGGAGAAAGGACCAGGAGGCAGTTTCAGCTCATCTACTAAAAAGCACTTCTTCCAGTTCCTGTATTGTTTTTAAATTTATTCATTTGTTCTGGGGGGGGGGGAGAGTGCACAAGGGATGGAAGAATGGGGAGGGGGTGGGGAGGATGGAAGAATGGGGAGGGGGTGGGGAGAGTAAATCCGAAGCAGGTTCCACACTGACAGTGTGTAGCCCGAACTCATGAACCAGTGGAATCATGACCTGAGCCGAGAGATCAAGAGTCAGAGCACTGGAGGGACTGCCCTTGCCAGCTCTAATTCCTAGACATAGCAAATGATTTGCCTGTGGGTGTGCCTTTCATATGCAAACCAACTAATTCAGAGGCTACACCCTAACCAACTCTTTCATGGGGCTCATGCTCTCTGGAACACTATCCACCTGCCCTCCTCATCCCAGAGCTAGGTACCAGACAACTCAGGACAGCATCTGAGCCTCCGAGCCTGTAGAAAGTATTCAACCCAGCCAATCCTAAACCTGCTCACGCTGCCATAAACTTCCTGTAGAAACCACAATTATAGGCTCTTGTCCTCATGATCCCCTCACTCCCTCTGCTTTCTGACCAGCCCAGGTGCTTCCCCGTGTGGCCCTGTGTGGCGTGCCATGCCTCCTGTTTTTAGGGATCCCTGAGTATAGAAACTTCTTCCTTCATGTCAGTCATTTCTGTGTCTGCATGTCTTACTAGACCTGATTCAAACAAATTGTGGGTCCATTTCAAAACATCCCTGAAATGAACTTTCAGATAATGAGAGGTCTTTGGAAATGAAAGGGACCATCATAGATATAACAGTTCCCTGTCCTGAAGAAGAGTAATCAGAAAACAGCAGTCCAGAAAATGCAGTTTGACAGGTTGTGTGTGTGTATATGTTGGGTAAGGGGAGGAAGTCAATGTCTTAGTTAATTTTTAAGATTCCTCTTGCATGTGTTATTCTACCCAACCGGGCATACCCAGTGTTAAGTGGTACTACTTAATTTCTGTGCACTTATATTTAGTTTTGTGTGGTGTACTCTGTGTGATGCCTAGCGCATTTCTATTATTTGTAAGATATTCAGCCCCAATAAAATCTGAACATTGGGCTCTCCTATGATGAGAAACATATAGTGTGTCATTTTGTGAAAGCTCCTAATCTCATTTGCCTGGCATGGTTGTCTCAAAATATGGCAGAGCAGATAGGGTGGAGGTCTTGGTGGGGAAAGGAAGTCAGCATTAACTAAGCTGGTTAACATAACTAGCTTTAAGTTAACTAAGCAGTTAACTTAACTAGCATTAAGCATCCAGTGTTAGATTCCTCTCTCATCTGGAACTATTGTGAGGAGCTTCTTACTGTTGGCTACATAAATCACCTTCAAGATACAGCATGGGGTCTCTGAGTCAAAGCCAGTTGGAAAAGCCAAAGTACAAACAAGAGAAAAATGTGACTGGACTGTTGGAGCCAGGAGTAGGATTTGGTGGGGTTTTTAGAGCTGAGCCTAATAAGGAGGAGCTCAGAGCAAAAATAGGTTAGAAGCCAGACAAATACATTCCTGTGCAGTTTACGAAAAAACCTTGAGGCTTCCTGGGCTGGTGGATATATGTGTGGCTCCTGAGAGCATCAGGTTGGCTCAAAGGGTCAACAAAGGCAAAGTGAACACCTGTCTTAGGTTGGATTCCCCTGGGAACACATTCTGAGTGTGCAGGAGGCTTAGTGGGGCATGCTCTTGGGATCAACATGTGGAAGGGGGTGAGGGAAGTAGAATGGGACAGAGTGAGAAGTTGAACTATGATGTATTTGCAAGCAATGCCTAAGCTGATCCTTCAAGTAGTTTCAGAACTGGGGAGGCCATTCAGAATTGTCCTGAATTAAGGCAAGGAAACTGAGCTTTGGTACTTTCTCGATGGATTTGGGCTACTTTGGGGGAGGCAACCTCACTCTTGCCAAAGGCAATTCCTGGAGATGCAGCTATGAATGTCAGTAGCCAGCACTCAGGATGACTGGGGATCCTCAATCCTGGAGGGAGATCCTGTGAAATAGAACATTGGCACTTGCTATTTTCGGAATTGCACATTTTTGTTCCAAGTCTTTCTTATTATCTCAAAGGTATGTTAAAAACATTAAGCTCTCCTGGACTAGGAAATGAGATGATCCAAACCTGTCAGTGATGGGTTCTCACAGCTCTGAAAAATTCACATGTGGTTGGGACATAGACATGTTATTCTAACAGGTAACTGCTGACCCAGAGAAGCTGGGCAGCATGACCACAAGGGATTGGGAAGTGGTTTCAGTTAGTAGCAAAAACTGAGAGAGTCGAGATGTCATTGAGCTGTGTTCATCACATACAGTTCATCCTTCCTGGGACTCCTTTGCAAAATTTCCCAAATCCCTCTGACTCCAAAGCTTGATGATTCAAATCAAGACATGTGGAAGCAATGCAAAATAATCACCTGATGTTTCTCTGGTTGCCTCCTGCCCCATCCTCCCCAGCACATATGCAGACACACACACACAAGTACAGTACTGTTCTACCATATCCTTAATTTTACAGATCTCCTGCTGAAGTTTCTGACTAATGGTAAGTTATTTGTTCAGAAAGATTTTATGGCTCTCATAAAACGTCAATTACAGTTTTAGAATAACTTGTAGTTTTTCTGTAACATGATGCTGCCATCTTGGTTCCCAGAGGGTGTATTAAATTCAAGTAGCAATAACAAATCATTTAAGCAATAAATAAATAACCTGAGAGAAGCGTTGTTAAGAGTTAATAGTCTCCCATACACTCAATAGAGGGTGAGGCTCCACTCAATTAAAGTGACCCCGGGAGGAGGGGGGCCAGGGGCCAAACTGCACCCAGTCGTTTTGTTGAAGGTATTCAACCCGCACACATTCATTTCCTTCTTTATGTTGTGTCTTTTCAGCAGGGGAGGCTCTCTGCAGTCCCTGGGTCCAGAGAACAATTACGGTACAGTCTCAGAGAACAGAAAGAAAACTGGGGTCATAAATATGTTAAATGGGTGCGTGGGTTTAAGTGGCTTTGTAAACGAAACATGGAAGAAACCTCAGACTAATTAATGAATATGAAACAGTGGGAAAGCTGGAGGGTTTTGGGGGGACAGTCTTGTGGGGTGAGGATGGGACATCTGTAGAATTACTTTCCCCCAGAAAGATACACTTATTTATTTCAGAAATCTTTTCCCCCCAAGATCTCAAAGTGTCTTGATGGAGATTATCAGATGTGGGTAAAAGAAGATATTTTAAAATAAATCCCATTTAAATTGTATTTGCTCCAATCAAATTATAATCTCAGCCTGAAATAATAATTTTGAAGAACTTTTAAAAAGTATTGTCCTTGCATTTTGAGAGAGAAATATCAAAAAAGAGGATTACATACTTTTCATACAGAATCACTCCTTTAGATACATAAACATTTTCCTAGAAAATGGCCTTTGTTAAATAAACTCCATTTGAGTCGAAATAAAAAGATTTTATAACATGAAACTTCCCATGTGTTCTAAAATATTTCAATCTTTCTGTATGGGGAATTTACTATTTTTTTCTTTGCCTCATCCCCCCATTTCATTAGCACAAATATCTCAATGGAAGTTAAAGTCTGTCTGAGGTAAGCCGGTGCTGGCACTCTAGAAATGTCCTTGAACTTGGAGGATGCTCATGCTGTAAAGGCAAGAGACCAAGGACCAAAAAGAGGCCACAGCAGAGATGCTAATGGACAAAGAGGCAGGTGAAAGAAGAAGGGGTAGAGAGATAAAGAGGGAGAGAACAAGACGGTGGGGGGGGGGGGGGGGGGGGAGGGAAGGAAGGAGAGGGAGAGAGAGATGGAGAGACCCAAGGGGGGATGGGGGAAGTAGACAGACACAAATAAAGCCACAGAGGGACACCAAGATAGCAAGAAAAAACAACCAAAACAAAAACAAAACAAAATAAAACACCCAGAAGCGATAGAAACATGACTGACCCAGACTCCCTTGTTTAACTGATTAAATGGTTGAGCCGTGAGTAATGGATAAATTGAACAGTTGATCTGCTTTGGTTGTTAAGATACTAAAATGAGCAGACCCACCTCTTGCTTTAGGGCTTTTTCAGTGGTCTTCATTGCAACGAAGAGAACCCTTTGTTAAATCATGTCTATAATGACTCAGTCAAGTCATTTTATTTTTACTGCATTTGAAACTACAGAATCACTGAATTATAATCCTTAAATGTGCTTCATAAATGACATTTATTCTTCAGCAAGTTGTATTAAACATATATCATAAAAATGGTACAGCATAAAGTTTTCTGTAAGTAACACAGAAATGTTGAATAAGCTAGAATTTTCCCTAAACACTTAGAAAATAGATGTTTAGGATGACATGATAAACACGTGTTAAACTAAACTCTATAAAGACAAGAACTGAATAGCACAAGAAAAAAATACAGGAAATGTCGAGAAAACAAAAAAATTGTCTAATATGGGATATAGATTATGTTTTTTAAGGCCTATGAAAAGAATTCTTGGGAGTTAGTATAATCTCTTATAGTTCTGTGCACATGAATGACTTGTTTTGGGTCTTCAAGGAACTCTGATTCCCCACTGAGTAGAGAGGAAAAGAAGAGGCCATTTGGAGATATTTGATTTGTATATTATCCATATTTATTGCTTTATTTATAATGATCAATGAAAAGCATAAATGTAGTTGTTTGATGTCATTTGTACTTTTTCCTAAAATTTCAAGTTATTGTATCACAAATTTAAAGAAAAGTTACCTAGCCAATCTGAAAGAAACCTTAAACAAAAAGTCATAGTAACCCCCAGAATATCTTTCTTTTCTGTCACTGCTCATACAAACTGCCCAAATTTTCTCCCCCTCATGATGCGGTCCTTCTTGTATCCACCTGGAATGATGTCCTTCTCTTCTGAACACCATATGGCACTCGGAGCATGATCTGAGAACTCAAATGTGCGGTGGATGGAGAAGAGAAGCAGATCAGTAGTTGCCAGGGGCTGAGAGTGAGACCAGGAGATGCCTGCAAATGGGAACTTTTGTGGTATTGGAGGAATTCTACGATTTAGATTGTGGTGATGGCTGCACATTTCAAAAGTTTAATAAAATCATTGATTGTACACTTATTATGGGTGAATTTTATGATGTATAAATTATGCCACAATAAAGCTGTTAAAAAAACAAACAGTAACTACCAGGCCAGGCTTATAGTGGAAAGCAGGTGCAGATTTTAGTATTTGGTTGCAGACACACTCTTTTTGCCTAGTAAACATTTAAGAACATCCTTCAATCCCACAAAGAGAAAGCAGGCTCCCATAGTGTGTGACATTCAAGATTTTCTAGTGTTTATTTCCCAATTTTGATAGAAATGTGACTATAGAGAAATATTTCGAAAATAAGAGGAAGCCAACACTGTGAGCATGTGACAAGTGGAAATCAATGATTCTCTACTGTGGGGCTTCAATCAGGGGTGGTGCTGGTGGTGACCAAGAGAGGCATGGCCTCATCTCAAGGGGCCAGCCACCATGCAGCTCTATTTGTTGAAAACATGGGAGAATGCCAGCCTAATGTTGCCACATTTTCTACCAGTCCAAGAAAATTTTATAATAAAATCTGATTTTTATAATGACCATTCAGACTTTTTAAACAAACACTGTGTGATCCAAGGCCAATAAGATCAATTCAATAGCTGGACTTAAAGTTTGAAAACACTGCTTTACAGGCAGAACCTTAGAATCCAGTACTTAGTTGTGGATTTTTCAGTTTTGTTCACTTTTGTTTTATGGGGGCTAATTTTGACTTCCCAGCTTTTTACAGTTCCCGGAGCTAGGGGTCAGGATAAGAGGTTGGGGGCTGATAAATATATATGTTGTGTGAATGTGTGCATGTGTGCACACATGTGTACTGACTGGTTTTCACACAATGCCTAGCTCTGTGCCCAATACATATTACAAATGCATAGTTACTGTTGTTGATTTCATTAAATGTAATCAAATGTTATCTGAATAAATGTTCCCTTGAAGCTAGCTTGAATATGTGTAGTACTTCACCCATCCAGTAAGAATGGAGCGTGGACTTAAACTCAAGTCTAACTTGACATTTCTTCAAGTGATAAATAAACAATGACTCCTCAGATTTTCCTTGACAAGACCTACTCTATAGGGAAGTAAGAATAAGATTCCTGGCTCTATATTGGGCCATCACATCATTCCAAAAATATGGGAGAGACTAGATAGATTCTTATCACATATTGTTCCTTTTTTAAGAGCACACATAAAGGAGGCTGTATTTCCCGGTCTCCTTTAGGCTTAATTTGAAGCCATTAAACTGCATTCCAGGCAATAGAATGTACACAAATGTTATGTACACTATTTCTAGGACTGGCCATGGAAATATCCTTTGCATGAACTCTAAACTTCCTCTATTCCCATGCTACAGCATTTGTGGAAGCCATACATTGAGGATAAAGTCATCTCAAGAGGAAAGGAGACTGGATCCCTGAGTCACAGCTTGGAGGAGAGTCGCACAGACCCATCTGACCTGCATCAGACTGGCACACATGTAAGAAATAAACATATTTGTGTTAAGCCACTGAGATTTGATGGTTGTTTGTTACAACAACCATCATTAAGGATCCTGATTAACACACACAACTTGTCTTTTCAGAGATGGTCTAGAAAAGAACTGATTACACATGTGAGTGTTCGGGTCCTTCTGATGTATTTAGTACCAACAGATTACTAAATCTGTTTATGTTATGCTTTTTGCAGTTAACAAAACTCCTTCACATACTGTTTTCTTTAATGTTCTTAATGCAACCAATGAGGGAACAGAATGGGACTTGTTACCACTGGTACAGATTAAGAAACAGAAATGCAGAAAGGTAGATGGAAGAAGCTGAGATTTAAACAAGACTTCCTTGAGTCCTCATTTAATCCTCTGCCCATCTACCACTCTTTAGCAGAGAATCGTCAAAAAGGTAGAAACAATGCTTAACTCTCTTATCTGATTCTTTTCCTCATATTCATACTTCAACTTAATATTTACACCTTAAACTTTAAAAGAAGGGGGGGGGTACCTGGGTGGCTCAGTTTGTTAAGCATCCAACTCTTGGTTTCAGCTCAGGTTATGATCTGTGGTTCTCAAGATTGAGCTCTGTGCTGGGCTCTGTGCTGGTAGTATGGAGCCTGCATGGGATTCTCTCTGTCCCTCTCTCTCTCCCCCTCCCCTGCTCATGCTCTCTCTCTCTCTCTCTCTCTCTCTCTCTCTCTCTCTCTCCTCTCTTTCCTTCTCTCTTCCCCCTCACCTGCTTATGCTTTCTCTCTCTCTCAAAATAAGTAAATAAATTATATATACATATATATGTGTGTATATATATATATCCAATATTCACACCAAAGCCTTCAGCATGACCTAGATTTTTGGGCTAATGTAAATTATTATTCCTTTAGCTAGAATTTTTTTAAAATAGAAAGGAGTTGCACAGCCTTGTCTACTCCGTATTATGATTAATGACACAGAGAAATGTGGAACTTTCCAGTGCAATTCATCTCCTGGGAAAATACAGAATTGGTCAACATTTTTTTATCCCTAAGTAAAATACATAGTGTATAATTATAAGCATGGCTAGCCAAGTTTTCTTATAACTTCTTTCTCATTTGGTGTTGTATTAACTGACTGAAACTTTTCTTTCATTAAGGCAAAAATTAAAAATATTCCATGAGGATGATGCACACACACACACAAAAAAAGAAAGTTAAAACACCTTCAAAACAGCATTTCACCAAAGACAGCAAATGAGACATCAGAAATTAATGAGCTCAGGGAATTTCCAAACTCTTATCCTCAAACTCTACTATTTGGAAAGGTTTTCCTTACTCCTCTCAGCCTGAATTAACACATTTAAAATCCATATGATGATATTTTTTCACGATGGTCCTAAGTATAGCCTACTGTGTACCACACCCCGGGTGGTTCTCATTCTGATGTTATTTTGCTCCCTAGGGAACAGTTGGCAAAGTCTGGTGACCAGGACCCACTAGACAAATGTGTGACATATGCATTTGCACAGGGCCACATGTTCAGAAAGGTCCCATTCCTGGTTTAGTGCTTGGCTGCTGCCCTTTACAATTGCTAAGAATTTTATCTTCAAACTTGTATTTTGTCAGTGAAGTCTGATGGAACAACAGAACATGCGCGTGAGTACCCCATTCACATCTAGCATTCGAGATGCCCCCAGAACACAGAATTCTGGTGAGACTACTTTGAGTGGGAGTTCAGCCAGACTCAAAGGTAGTCCAAGTTCTGCGTGCCTCATCTATGACTGAGTAAGCAGGGGCATGCACATCCCCAGCAGGCTGCACTCTCTGTTTGAACCAGAACTTTCTTTAAGTGCAGAAGGAAGACACTGGCATTCTAAGAAACACAAATGTCCAAGGAACCCTATCATCTCCTTTCTTGTTCATGTTACTTCCCAGTCTTGGCCCAGCACTTACACTGACGATAACAATGTAGAAGGAAAGGAAAAGCCAGAGTAGCCCCTAGCCTTTTCCTTTCTGACCTTCCTTTCTCAGCAAGGAGCTGAAGGTAGAGTAAGTAGAATGCATGCATATTTCATGCAACATGTTCTTTGTTCTAGTGGGGATGAAATAAGAGTTGCGTAATTTCAGCGATTCTGCATATGATAGAAATTTGCATTAAATCTGGTATTCTGCAATATGAACAGTAAAATTCATGCTAATAATTTAAAGTTGTAATTTGTCTTGGAATGACATTAAATAGCAAACTTTTTAAAGCATATCAAGAGAAAGAGAAAGACTGTGGAAGAAAAAGCTGCGTATTTTATAGTACCTTTGATACCATGTTTTCCTTGTTCTTTGAATAAGGGACCCACACTTTCATTTTGCACTGGGCCCTGCAAATTATGTAGCTGGCCTTAACAGAGACATTTTTGATGGTCACAACTGGCCTGTGGAGGTGTTATTGGCATCTAGTGCGTAGAGGCCAGGGATGTCCTGCAATGCACAGAAGCCCCCCCTCCCCCGTGTGACTGAGAATTATTTGGCCCAAAATGTCAATAGTGCCAAGGTTGGGAAATCCTGCAGCATTTGGGTCCCTTTAAAACTTCTCCAGGCAGCTGTCAAATCCCTTTAGTTCAAGAACCGTCTCTTCTCTTGCTAACTCACATAATAAAATTTCTGGTACAAGAGGTGGAATTTAATAAAAATGATCAATAAATACTTGCTCTGTTAAAAAGGAAAAAAGACTAATCTTTGAACCTGCTTTGTTGCTCTCATGATCCTTATTCTACAAGACTTCTTAAACAGCCTGTACAACTTGCAAACAGCTTGCAGGGATCAAGTCAGTGGCAGAACGGGGAACAGTAGCCTAGACGCTGACCTTCACTATACCGCGGGTTTATTACTTCTCTCAGAGGTGATGTGTACATAGAAAGGCATAGCTTAGCATCTAAAGATTCTGCCACTATGCTTAGGAGGCAGGAATTAGGGAAAGGAAATATTAACTTAGTTCCTGACTTACAGGCACTGATATTGAACACTTATATTTAGTCATTTATTATAAATGGTTATCATTCATCCCATTACACAGGTGCGCACCTTGAGGCTCAGTGAGATGGAGTAACTTCTCCAAATGTATGTATCTAAAGAAGGCTGACCGAGCTAAAAATCAAACACAGGTCTGCATGAGTGAAACACAGGAAGTCTTCCCTGCGGTCACACTTTGCCAGTAAGGACAAGAATGTGAGCCTCAAGTGGAGGCACATGTGATATGCCTCTATGACAAGAGGGCAACATATCCGGTCTCAAAAGCACACTTTGGAGACAGGAAGAAGGGCTGCTTATCAATATGCGGGGCCACAGGTATTAACCAGGACTGCTCCTGAAACGTGGGCACGTCCATGGTCAATCTACTCCTCCAGGAATAGACTGGAGGAGGGGTCCATAGCTGCAGAGGGCAGGTGGCCTGGTCAGCACCTGTTTCCCCGCGGTGACAGCTGACACTTCACTACCTTTACTTGCCCGAAGGAAGTAAAAACAGAAAGTGAAGCATGGAAGGTGAAAAGCACATGAGGCATTTTATAATCCACCATAAAATAAGTGCAGGTACCATATTTTTTGCTTCAAAAGCATTAGTCAAAAAAAAATTCAGGAGCAGTCCTGGAAGTGTAGGCCATGCACATCCTAACAGATGTCATATGCAACCGTTTCTCGTTGGCAGGAGAGTCCTCATACAGGCTGGTGCTGGTTCCCCTCACCCCCTAGTGTCTATGGCTGTATAAGTGTGCCCACAATTGAAGTGAATGCGTAAGAAAAGCTTCTGAGTCAAAAAACCTCTGAAAGACGTGAGCTGATATTCTGGGTTTGTGCCATAGTCATGGTATGGTGGTCAATTAAATAGATCATGATCAAAAGAACCATAGCTCTTTCTTTCAAAAAACTTCATCTCTCCTCGTCCTCCTTCAAATAAAATACATGGAAATCAGACATGCATTACTGGAAGGAACGGGGCTTGGGGAGTGGGGTGGGGTAGGGAGCCACATGGCTCTAGGGGGACTGAAGGTTCAAATCCAGGGCAGAAATCCAGCCCCTCACCACTGGTTCATTTGAATACTCCCTGCTGCTCCTGACTCTCTATTCACCCCCTGCCCCCCAAAGTTCTGCTGGGCAGAATCCAGAAGCATGAATCTAAATTTGATGGTAGGCACACGGATTTGTTCCCATTCATAAAGATTCATGACCACAAAGACCAGGAAGTTAGGATATAGACCACAGCCCCTTAATGTGTCCTATTTTCATACACTGGGTCAGTGACCCTCAGATGGCTGGATTTGTGATTTCATGCGTGAGAGGCTCCTGGTTCATGGTTGTGTCTCCTTCCTGGGCTGAGGCAGGCAGTGGGTCAGAGACCTACTCTTTTGTCTCAGCTCACTGGGATTCCTGGCAGCAGACTCTGTAGTTCAAGCTTGCTCACTTCTGGAGTCCTGCCAAGCCTCACACTAAGGAAATGACGGCATTTAATTGGGGGCGGGGGGATCACCTCGCAGTACATGAAAGAGAGGGGTGAAATGGGAAAAATTAATTCATTGCTATGGAATAAGTGTAAAACACTTTAAATATGTAGAGGTTGCCATTTTGTTTAAAAAAAAAAAAAAGAGCCGCGTTCTTATTAGAAAGTAGTGTTTTCTGGACAGCTTGTGTGCCCTGCTAGCAGCCGAAGGCAACATGGAAGTGAGAAAGCCATCGCAATAAACCTCTGAGCTTTGCCCTATTAAAAATGTCAGACTAATAAATCACATTTTTAATGACTGAGGAGGGGGAGATCAATAAGTTTGGGGAAGCCATCTTTAGAAGAATCATATGGTGGTATTTAACGAAAGCTCCCCAAGGTGGCAAATAACTCACAGCAATCTTAAGATCCGAATTAGAACATTAAGGTTGTATTCACTTTCAGGCCAGAGATCGTGTCTGTGTTTCAAAATAAATGGTCCTAAACATTGCAAATTGTTTTTCTATCTTCAGAATTTTCAAAATGTTAAAAAAAAAAAAGGTCAGTTCTAGTAATCATTAAAAAGCATTCCTAAATTTGGCAATTGTTTAGTATATCGAAACAACAACAGGAAGTCAAATTAAACAAAAGGATGAAATTTACTGTGGAGGCAATGAATGTAAGAGTATACCCAATAGATCTGCAGGCTTCAGCGCTGGGGGAGATCAAACTGTCACACTCAAAGAAAAATAGATCCCTTAAAAGAAATAATCCTAGTCTTCAAATTATTCTTAGTGGCTTTTTCTTCTCTTTTCCTCCCACTGCCCTACCCGTGAGTTACATATGTATTCATAGACATTCTCATGGCAGACATAGTGGGGGTGGGTAGCTAAACTGCACATCTTTTATAAGTTATTCAGTTTGGTAAAAGTTTCAAAATTGCCTTATTTAATGAGTTTCTCTTCACAAGTACAAAAGATATAAATAAGGTGCAGTGATGGACAGGCAGTAAAGGAAGCTCTTTTGAGGTCTTGGGGAAACTGGTTAGCTGGGATTGAAGGCCACTTCTGATGCTCATTCTAAAAGAAATATTTTAAGCAAACCATAAAAGTAGGCTTGACCCTTCCATGAGCCCATCATAAATCAATTGTTAAAGCAAGGGTGAAAACTGGGGAGGAGGTCAGAGGTGGGAGAGAGGTCACCGAGAAAGGACAGTGTGAGAACCAGAGGGGAAATGGGGCCATCTTTGGGCTGAGCAGCATCATTAGTTC
The DNA here is from genome assembly GCA_028646485.1 of Cryptoprocta ferox. Taxonomy (NCBI): domain Eukaryota; kingdom Metazoa; phylum Chordata; class Mammalia; order Carnivora; family Eupleridae; genus Cryptoprocta; species Cryptoprocta ferox. The sequence goes on from CM053568.1 coordinate 63,179,421, forward strand.
AGAATTGTGTTCCTTATAACTGTACATGAATGAAATTACAGCCATCTGAAAAATGCCCACAGAAGAACTCAAAACCTAGGGCTGTTTGAGTTAGATGATCCTTCCCTGATCAGTGAAAGGTAGATTGAAACTAAATTAAAAGTAAGTAATCAATCTACTCTGTCTTTAAGTCCTTAGGAAAGTTCCTCCAAACAGGAACTGTTTTCTCTTTATCGGTAGAGGAGAGATCTTAAAATATGCAAAGCATAATCAGATATAAATATCTCATTCACAGTTTCTCTGGTATGTCATTTTTTTATAGTCTGAGAAAGACAGCCTTTAACTTTTTGCCAAATTGATCTTACACCCACCAAGAAAGCTTTGTGATAACTCCTTCATTAAGAGAGACTATTGAGTGATGAGTTAGTTTCTTGACTAATCTAAACATTTTTAAAAACTTGCTTTCATAGAAAATTTTGTACCAAAGGTAGAGTTTGAATGATCTATATCTCTTACCATTTGTTTCCATGGGGTGGAATCAAGTTTGAAGCCCAGACAATGAAAGTGATTCACATTTAAATGAAAGGTGGCTTGATTGATTTGTAACGACACAATTTATTTGGTAATAATGACATTCCTTGAGTTTGGCCAGGAAAACAAAGGTTGATTTATTTCCTAATAACAAAGACAAATGGCCCTTCTGCTCCGGCCTCTTCCTCATTCTCAGTGGCTCGGGGCCAGGTTGCAAGTGGACTCTGGTCTGTTCTCCCTCCTACTAAAGGAGATTTCTAGACAAAATCTGCCAGAAACGTGCATCCCAATTGTCCCAAGAATGGAAATGAGATTGTGGTACACCTGAAAGTTTCAAAGAGCCACATGGCAATTTTTTTCTACTTGCAATTTTACAACTCTGTACTTAAAGGATCATGCCAGAACAATTCTACATCTTATGCAAAGCACCTTAACATTGGCATTTGTAAAGATACAGCTCTAGTCAGTGTATGTTGAGATGAATCTTAGAGGACTCAGATAAATGGGGTAAATATTATGATAGCATCATTATTATAATGACATTGATCACATTTTTAAGCATGTTAACCTTAAAAATGGTCCAATGTCTTATACAGATGGTTCACTTTAAATAAGACTTTAAAAAATACAAATGTAAGTGGAAAAACTGAAGAATGACTACCTAAGGTAATAAGGAATAACAAAAATAATGTAAGGACAAACATTAATAAAACCAATTTTGAGCAAATATGTGATTTCTATTTATATGTGATAAAAATCACAGTATTAAGCTTTTAAAATATATTTCCTATTTCATCTTATTTCTTAAATTGAGATCCAATTGACACATAACATTATATGAGTTTCAGGTATACAAGATAATGATTGGATATTTGCACATGTTGTGAAATGATCACCACAATGTCTAGTTAATATCCATCACCACCCATAATTACAATTTTTTGCCTCATTTGAGAGAAATTTTAAGATCTACTCTCTTAGCAACTTTCGAACATGCAACACCTCGGTATTAACTATAAGTAGCATGCTGTACATTACATTCCCAGGACTTACTCATTTTCTAAGTGGAAACTTGCACCTTTTTACACCCTTTGCTCATTTCACCAAAGCCATCCGCTATTTTATTTCAATATGTTTTTAAATATTCCGAGAAAAGCAGGGTTACTGGGGACTTTTAAGAAACAGAATCTTTTGGGACCTACTGGGCAGAGCAGGCCTCCACCATATGAGGGAGACCATGGCTGGAGCAAAGAGGTCAAGGAAAGTAAGTTGGAACGATGTCCTAGTACAATTTTCCAAAGACCTTTTTCCTGAGTAGGAAAAATGCAGTAATGTGAAAGTTAAAGAAGAGTGTGTAACCTCATCTTTGTTTCTTTCTGAAAACAGAAACCTTTTTCATTTTGACCCTGAAAGGAAGCCGAGAAGTTCTGCAGGTAGCTGTATCCAAGAGCTCAAAGAAGAGCTCAGGAAGCGCATTGCTCTTTGCTCTGTATTGCGGCGTTCATTCATTCCATAGACGAGTCCTTACTATGCACTTGGCACTGCTCTCCAGCTTGACATAGAGCAGCGAAGAAGGCAGGCTAGGACTCTGCCTTCCTACAGCTCTGTTCTAATGGAAAGGCTGGAGGACAGATGATTGGAAGGTAAGCAAAAGGGATGCTTCCTGACAGTGAGAGGTGCTAAGTGGGCAGTAAATCGAGTGATACAGTAGAGCCGGGAGAGTAAATGGTCAGATGTGTACAGGCAGGTGACCTACATGTGAAATTGTCAAGGGGATAATGAAGAGGGCAGCCTGCTACTTAGCACAAGTCAATGGAACATTTTGATGTTGTTGTTGTTGTTGTTGTTGTTGTTTTAGTTTTAAAATGTCAGTGAGGTTCAGGGTATGAAGATAAAGACCTGCAAATTCACAGTTAATATCATACATGGTAGCATATTGTCATTTGGACTTTGATTTAGTTTTAATGAAAGAAACGAGACTATTACAGCTGAAGTCTCTCTCTCTTTTTTTTTTTTTTTCTGCCTCTCTAATTCCCTTCCTTTCATCCTTCCATCCTTGCTGGAGGCGGTCCCTATCATGACTGCGAGTGTTGTTCCTCCAGCCATGTGGTTACACTTTTACTCCACGTCTATGGATCCAAGAATAGCATTGTTTTGTGTTCTTTCAATATTTTCAAACTGCATCATTCTGTATGTAAGATTCTGTTATTTGCTTTTTACTCAACACTGGTTTTGGGGAGACAGTATTTATAAATTGAATTCATTCCTTTTGGTGGCCGTACAGTATTCAATCATATAGCATAATTTATTCACCCACAACTGCATTGACGGACATTTAGATTTTTGAGAGATTTTACTATCACATACCATGTTTCATTAAACATTCTCATACCGTGTCTCCTCACACACAGATGCAAAGGTTTCTTCAAGAAATATAACTGGAATTAAAATTGCTAGGTAGGGATGGGTAGGGGGTGTGTATGCACTGAGTATTCCAGATATTGCCAAATTGCTTTCCAAAGTGGTTGCACACACTTATAGTCACATAAGGAGTGTGGGGCTCCTCTTTTACCCCATTCTTGCCACTGTCTGGTATTGTAGACTATATTGTTATCAAATGATATCTCCTTTTTCACACTGGCATATACAATATTATTTCTTTGGTCACTAGTGAGGTAAAACAATTTTTCATATGTTTATTGGCCATTTGGTTTTCCTATTTTGTAAACTCATTGCTTTTTTCCTTTGTTGGATTTCCTATCAGGCTCTACATTTTTCCTTATTGATTTGTGGAAGCTATTTACATGTTGTAGATTCTGATTTTTGTGCACTTAAATATATATGTATAGATAAACATATATATGTAATATATATTGCTAATATATATTCAGTATATATTCAGGTAAGCAACCACAAAATTAATATACATTAATTTTAAAAATTAACAGCATTAATTCATATATAGAGATAACTAGCTGGAAGATATAATGATAGCTTAATTTGCAAAGTTACATAAGCAAACAAAATACTAAGGAATATCTTTATTGAAAAATATAAAGAAATTTTAAAATGCTACTATGTACCTAAGTTAAAGAAAAGACTTTTTAAGTCCCTGGAGAATAAACTAACATCATAAATATGTAAATCCTTCCTAAATTAATCTAATAAATTAATGGGATTATATTAAAAACCCAAACAGTACTTTTCATGGAACTTGATACAAAATCCACATATTGGAGTAAAAATATCCAAGAAGAATTAAGGCAACAAGTATGTCCTACAAGGTAACAAAAATTATTTAAAAATTTCAGTAATGGGGCATGTGGGTGGCTCAGTCTGTTAATCTGCAGACTCTTGATTTTGGCTCAGGTCATGATCTCACGGTTTGTGAACCCTGTGACAGGCTCTGAGCTGACAATCAAGACCCTACTTGGGATTCTCTTTCCTCTCTTTCTCTGCCCCTCCTCCCCTCTCAAAATAAACAGATAAACATTTAAAAAAATAAAAATAAAAAAATAAATTGCAGTACTGGTAACCATGTGCACTGGCAGAGAAATATACAAGTAGTCATTCTTACTCATTGTACCTTTTTTTTAAAATTGAGGTCTAATTGACATATACAGTATACTAGTTTCAGGTGTACAACATAATTGAATATTTATATATATGTGAAATAATCACCACAGTAGTTAACATCTGTCACCATACATAGCTATCTAAAATTTTTTATTGTATCTTGACAAATTTCTATACATACATATTTAAGTGCACAAAGTTATTTCTTTAGTCAAATACTTTTTAACTTTTCCATTTTTAATTTTTAATAAATAATTCCACTTTAAGAGGGAAAATAAGCAAAATAGTCTGGCTGATGTTTTGAAGCCTCTAAAACCAGAAGATCCCCTGATGTCTTAATCCAAAGAGAAACCATTTCCTTGTGGCAGACTCAAGAAATGCAAGAGAAATTAACGAGCTTCTCGGGGCCATCTTGTTTCTTTACATACAACAGCAAGTTGTTCATGAAGATATTGCATGAAGAAGTGTTTGATGTCAGAATTTGAAGAAACCAAAGTGATCCTTTACAGCATGTAACTCCTTTTAGGAAAGAAGAAACTGAACCCAATGGTAACAAAATTACCAGCGTTTGTCAGTATGGTTCTCATGTGATGAATAATACCAGCAGCCAGAAGGAATCTTTAAAAGCCGCCAGGATGAAATCCCAGCAGGCATGGCTGTGCCAGCAAATGCTCCTGGAAACAGGTGGAGACCGGGAGACAAAATTCATGAGAATTGCAGGGTGCCTGGCACCCCTACTTGAGCCAGCTGTATCTGCCTGTGTCCCCACTTTCCCAGCCAACTTCACGAATCTTGAGAGCCAGAAGCTGTTCTCTTTTCAGATGGTGATTCTCCTTGGGATGCTCTCAGAGCATTTTTGCTCATATTCCCTACAAACCACTGACATGGAAGCGGAGGCTCAGGAAGGCAGCTCACTTTCCCAGCGACACAGGGAGAGAGCGCAGAGGCAAAACGCCCATCCGGGGCTAGCAGAATCCAATCCTATGCTTGCCATCTTGGGTGATGCTAACCGTCAACTCCATTTGCACTGACGTTCCGCTTACTTGAAGAGTCCCAGAATTCTGATGACTTGGAGTTCTGTAATACTGGAATTCCAAAGAAATATACAATGTAATGACCGAGAATTTAGAGCAGGGTGCTCTCTGGCCATGTGCCAGGTTGCCACACATCCTGAACTGCACCATTTCACTATGTCTTTTGAAGGCTGTTAACAGCACTTCATTTTGCTTCTGTGGAACTTCAAGACATCAGTGTGCTTACATCAAACACTAATTATATGCTCCTGATGATTAAATAGGTTGAAGAATAAAAAAGTAATGTGCTGGTAGTAAGGATCAGTAACTTGAAAAACTACAGTAGTGCTAGTGATACAGTTATCTTTGACTCCATTCTTTTGGTTCAGTTGGCCCCTGGACTGTAGTGCCTCGCCCATTCTTTAATCATATGAAGCTCATTCTTGCCCCAATAGGCATTTACTGTTCCCTCTGCCTTAAAACCTGAGCCTCCCAGTTTTTGTATGCCTGCCTCTTTTCCTTTCTGCCTTGAATCAAACATTAGCATCTCAGGAAAGCCTGCTCTGATCACCTATCACCAAGGCTCTGCAGTTATTCTCTATCAAACTCCCTCGTTTATTTCTTTCCGTTGTCTCAATTTGAAATTATCCTATTCATTTATTTTCTTAGGTTTGAAGAGTCTTCTTTGTTCATTATTGAATCTCCACTATGCAGAATAAAGCCTAGAAGTTGGGGGTAGCTCAGTAAAAATTTATTAAATGACTCCTCGAGTAAACAAGCAATCCCGTAACAGAAACAGAGAAAATGATCAGAAAACTCTTTCCAGCTACATTTCCTAGAATAAGATTTAGCAACGAAAATGCGAGTGCCAATCATACTTTTATTTGGTTCCAAAGCCCTGGTCAGTACTGACTTCAGAGGCAAAAGAAACCTGAGACTTGACTGCCTCTGGGTTTTGCATTCCCCCCTCAGAAAACCCCCTCCTGTAAGCATAACTGGGGCTATTTGGACCCTCCTCCCTCAACTCCTTTGGCGTGTGCTGGGGCGGCAAAGGTTGCTATTTACTGGGTTTTGTGGAGCCAACACAAAGTAAATATTTTCAGTTCCCGAATGCTGGTGAGGGCAGGGGAGAGATCAAATGGCAGTGCCTGGGGATCAGCTCTGCCCCGTGCAGCAGCGGGCTGGGTGCCTGTGCGCTGGGAGCCCTCGATTAGGAACACATGGGGAGGACGGAGTTCCTCCAGCAGCAATGCCGCACGCGGGAAGAGTTTATGCAGCTCAAGGAGAAAACCACAGCAACAACAAATTAAGTGTCGGGTGCTGTCAGGTCCACGCATTCTCCGGGGCCTGTAAATACCCCGGCAGACACAGAGAAGCCGGTGTATTACAGAAGTGAGAGCAGGACGATGGGTGGGAAAGATACCCAGCAAATCAGGAAGAAGGGCAAATAACTCTGCTGGGTGATCACTAAAGAAAACAAAGCTTTGGTGGTCCTGGCTCAAGTGCTCGAAAACCACGCTTACCTGCAAATAAAAATCATTGAAAACCCTGCGCATCGTCTTCTCCTGTAAGAGAACAAGGTTCTGGCATCTGATTGGACACTTGCAGAGCCATCTGAAAAGAGGTGGCCCTGAGGCTCGCAGACTCATCTGGCTGTTCTGGTGTGGGGTGGGTGTCAGCTGAGCCCTCCCAGATGATCTTTTCCTCTTGGCCAACGGGAGAGAGTATTCGGGCTTGCCCAAACCGGCCCCAACAAGGCACTTTTCTTTCTTTTCTAGCATGATTAATCTAATTTGTTTTAGGTTCTGGGAAACTGGCTGTACTACAGGGTAGCTTCCTGGAAACTTAATGAAAACTTACATCCAAAAATTCTTGAGCAAATTAGACATTAAGGGGCCAATTGTGTATGTTTCAAATCAACAAGCTGCTCCATAGGTGAAATTAATCCATCTAGAAAAGGTTTATAGTCTAGGAAAAATTAGGTTTTGAGAAAAGAGCATATGTTCTTTTTAAGCTTTGCTTTCTCAGGCTGACTCTTAAAGGCTCATTGGAATCCCCCATTAAGAAAGGTACTAAATCTATCATCGGAAAGGTATCAGATAGCACTCCCATCTGCTACTGCTTTACCATTGTAAAAGGATTCACTGAGAGTGGAGAAGCTTCTCTCTTAGAAGCTGGCAGAATGCTGTCTGTGCCAAGTGCGGGTGGCCGGGACCCTCCCAAAGGAGGGGCACAATCCTAGGATGGATGGTCCTGTCCTGCCTGTGCAGAACCAAAACACAGAAAGGGAGCAGGGGTCAGGCTCTCACTTTTCCAAATGAGAAAACAGACTCATAGATCAGTTAAATAATCTTCCTAAGGAAACAAAGCCAATGAACTAATGAGAAAGCAAGTTCGAGAAGCTCTCCATCCTGCTCTCAAGCCCACAACCATCTCAATTCTCTTGTAAGGCAGAATCTATTTAGATCAATTGCAAGGGGTGCAATTGTAGACACCACTCTGGATGCCCCTTTCCATATGGACACTTGTCCAGCAAGGTAGTTTTAGGACACACACAGGTTTTTCAATCCAGGACTTCATGTTCCATCCATGCCCTCCCAAATCCAGAAACTGGTTTTTAAAAATATTTATTCCTATCTTCTAAGAGTGGATTTTAAATCCAAACCAAACCTCCAAAAGAAGCCACAGGCTAACATATTCTTTAGTTGCACTAGACCTCTAGTAACATTAGATCTACGTGGAAGTCATTTAGGCTTTTCAGATGCTTCAGAACTATTGAATTCTTGGGAGGAGATGACCTAGGAGAAGATATTTTGGCAGGTGCCCATTTGGTTCAATTTCATGGCTGTCCTCTTCAAATGATTTTCTTTTTAAGGAGTCAAATTTTTTATCATAGTCTTACTAAGCATATAGTAGATGTCGCTCCTCTTTTCTCAAAATGGCTTCTTTCATTTCATAAAAAACAAACATTTAACTCTTATTTTTGTCTATGAAACAAACAGAATTCTCTTGACAGTGGAGCTTTGTTTTCAAATAAGGAAAATCTGGGGTGTGTGGGTGGCTCAGTCAGTTGAGCATCCGACTTCGGCTCAGGTCATGATCTCATGGTTCATGAGTTCGAGCCCTGCATCAGGCTCAGTGCTCTCAACTCAGAGCCCACTTTGGATCCTCTGTCCCCCTTTCCTCTGCCCTTTTCCCAGTCATGCTCTCTCTCTCTCTCTCTCAAAAGTGAATAAACATTAAAAACAATAAAATAAAATAAAAATCTTGTCACCTACCCATGCTACAAATGGAAGAGATTCTTAAAAAAATATTTGACAATGTTGGATGTAGAATGTGGTGTTTATTCAAATTATACCCATCTTTCTTCATATACATATTCCAAAAGACAGCATTTGTCATAAACAAAGCATTGTAGTAGCTCTCATTTGGAGGATCTAGTATTAGATACAATCACTTAGCCTCAAGATCCATTAGTTTATTCATGTAAATTAATGTTTCCCACATGCTCCAGTTTCTAGTCCACCTTTTGGAAAACTACCAAAGCATATGGAAAAATTATTTAATTGAGTGGCAAATCATATGTTACAGGTCAATTTGTGACGTTTGGTTTAAAGATATGGAGGCCTTCAAGAAGAATACACTGACCATAAGTTTGTGCTCAGCACAACCATGAGATTCAAGTGAATGAAAAGTGAAGAACACTTCTTTGTTGGGACTATTATGTCCATTAAGGACTGTGAGTCTTCAAAACCATCCAGTTCTGTGACCCTTGGGTGGTATATGGCTAATCTAGCCACAGATTAGCTAGAACTTATTTCCAAAAAGCAGTGCATCTCAACCACCTTCAAGAACAATCCCATCAGGGCCAACTGACCTGCAAAATCTCTGTTCCAGAATTCCACAATGCATTTTAGTTGCTAAGTTTGTCAACTTGCTAACATTACTTCATTTACCTAAGAAAATGGTGAGTTTTAACTTTTCCTACTCCATATGGGCTTACATGCATAATAACTTTAGACAATTTTTAATAGACCAGTTCTTAATACCTACTTGCTAGTTTTGTCCTTCTGTTATGCATATTATAATTTTCTGGAAAACTAACATCTATTCAGAATATTAGTCAAGATACCATAAATTAGAATTTGAGGGAAAACTTATCTGTTAACTTATCTGAAGAAGTTGTTTGAAATGAGGAAGTTATAAGGGGAACCCTCTTGCACCGTTGGTGGGAATGCAAACTGGTGCAGCCACTCTGGAGAGCAGTATGGAGGTTCCTCAAGAAACTAAAAATAGAACTACCCTACGATCCAGCAATTGCATGATTAGGTATTGATCCAAAGGATAGATACAAAAATACAAATTCAAAGGGGTACATGCACCCCAATGTTTATAGCAGCACTATCAACAATAGCCAGACTATAGAGCCCAAATGTCCATCAACTGATGAATGGACAAAGAAGGTGTAGAGGTGTAGTGTACACAGTATGTATATACTAGAATATTACTCTGCCATCAAGAAAAATGAAATCTTGCCATTTGTAACATGGATGGAGCTAGAATGTATTCTGCTAAGCAGAATAAGTCAATCAGAAAAAGACAAATACCATATGATTTCACTTATATGTGGAATTTAAGGGAGGGAAAGAGAAGAGAAGGAAACAACAAGAAACTCTTAATGATACAGAACAAACTATGGGTCTATGGAGGCGGTGGGAGATGGACTAAATGGGTGATGGGTATTAAGGAGGGCACTTGTTGGGTATTGTATGTAAGTGAGGAATTACTGAATTCTACTGCTGAAACCAATATAGCACTGTATGTTAACTAACTAAAATATAAATTTTTTAAAAGAAGGAAAAAAGAAAAAAGAAATGAGGAAGTTATAATAATCCTAAAGAGTTTATTTATGAGAAAATATGTGTTCCTGTGTTCATAGAGTTTTCATTTATTCTCCCTCACTAGGATATAAGCTGCACAAGGGCAAGAATCTTTGTCTTGTTTTTTCCCCCACTGCTCTTTTCTCAGTGCCTAGATCAATGTCTAACATGCAGTGGACACTCAGTAAATATGCGGTGAATGAATGAATGAATGAATGAATGAATGAATATACAAGTGTGGAGTTTCTAGTCCATGTGGTTGACCAAAGGATTCCATTCCAACTATTCCATTCCACTCAGAACACCGTGCTGGGGAATTCAGTCAGGCCAGATTTTCTTTGTAAAATCTTAATGAAGAGAGCACAATGAAAGATGTACATTCCTTTGGCTGCCATTTTAATTTTTGAGATGTGTTTTTAGAAGTTTTGCTGTTTCCTTTCCCTACTCCTAAACAGAAGTAGACCAATTATATGGCATTTGCTTACAAGGGCAGGGAGAATATGTCATGTGTCTTTGAATTTCTAAGACCTAAGTTAGACAGAGTAGCCAGACAACAAATACACCTTGGTTCATTTGACTAAGAAAAATATTCCCAGCAAATATTCTCTCTGACTAGAGAGTCCACAAATTTCTTTTTCCTCTACTCAATCCCCAAATGGGAAGAAGAGAGTAAAATGCTACATAATTGGTTTTACTGGGTCTGTTGTGATTTGGCCAGGATAGATGAACTTTGCATTCTCCATTTTCCAGTTTCCAAGAGGAATACCATGTGAATGAGATTCCCTGGTCAATGCTAGCATCTATTGGTATATACAGAGGAAATCAGGAGGCCATTGGCAGATACTTCAATCCAACCCAGTTGGTAGCCTGGGACAGAAAGTAGTCCCACCTATTTACCTGAGAGTGCCTTGGCTCACAACTCCCCATAAATGAAGGTACACATTTTATCATTTTCTATTATAGTATAAGCACACTGATGTAGAGAGCCAAAATTGAATTACTGAATTTTTCTACTAAATTACTGAGGGAGATGGGAACAGATCAAGGACTATTTGACTTTGGATCCCATTGTCTTCATATAGAGCCTAGCATATTAACAGATGCTGGCCAGTGTTTTTGAATGCTAGAGTGACCACTTAGTCCTGGTTTACCCAAAATAACCTTGATTTTAGCAATGAAATTCCAATGTCTTAGAAAAAAAACCCTGTCCAGGGCATACAGGGATGGTTGGTTCTTCTGTTCACAAAGTTGCCCCAAAGTTGCTCTGACTGACGTCAGAATTTTGAATGAAGGTCAGTTTACCTCTTGCAAAACTAATAGTAACAGTATCCTCATCCTGGGAGCACAGGGTTTGCAAAAATCAAACAGAGCTTTCTATTAAAAATACCAATATATTTTTGGACTATTTGAAAAATTCTCTTTCTTTTCTCAAATACCTGTCAGAATAATTAGTTAGCATGAAAAACTAAAAGGCCTGGAGTAGAAAAGAACAAAATTGAATAATAAGCATGACAAATGATTTCTATTATAGGGCTCACATCTTGCTTTCCTTCCCCCAAATTATTTGCCAAGTGACTTACTGAAGATATGCAGGTCAACACAGAGGGATTAGGGTTATAATATGGATATTTCGTTATGAAAAGATAATTTGAAAAGAAATAAATGCCAGGAAAAAAAGGATCAGCAATGATTTTCTCATACTTCCTTTCAAAAACAAGAATTAAAGAGAGATTTGTCAAAAGAAATATCCTGCCTTTTGTAATTTTGTTTTGAGTCCATTTTGCATTTTCAGAATTTTCTCAGGTGAAATGCCACAGAGAAGAATGCACGTTTTACTGTACTGAACATATTTAATATACTGTTTTTACAACAGCTGTTGATTTCATAGAACTTTAACCCGCTGTAGAAATGCATCACCAGGAAAATCCTCAGGTTGTCATGGAGACAACCTTAGCACAAGGCCCTTTGCTCCGTTGAACTGGTGTCAGCTTTCAGCCTCCCTGCATTCCAGTCTGGCATCAACCGGGCTACCACTCAGACTTCATTAAAGGCCCTGATGAAGGACAGCACAGGAATCCAAGGCAATCACTAGAACTGTATGACCGCTTTCCATCAACACACCCGATGGCATAACTGAAAATTAATTCCAGAGGGAACGGTGATATTAATCAAGATTTTCTGGAATCTTCCCTGAAGAACCTCTGATAGCCCCAGCTGTCTTTTTCTAGCTAATTTTAGGCTCATCCATTGTCTTAGCAGGGAGAGATAACATTACAGCTGACATTTGGGAGATTATTTAAAGTATCGTGTGACAAGTGCCACAAGTGTAAGGTCAAATTTTCAGTGTTGCTAAAAGAGTTGGTGAAATTTCTACCATCCCTTGAAGAAAATATAGAACCATAGTGGCTTTGAATCCTGCATGCTGATGATTCATTATGGAGTTTTCTGAAAAATGTTGAATACATGACTCTGAACAAAAGTGAGCTCAAACGGGTTGCACAAAAAATATTGAATAAAAAAGGAAAACTTATGGGCATGTGGTTCCTCTGTAAAGCACTGCAAAATAGGGGAAAAAGTGAAGTTTTAACCTGGTTCACCACTTTCAGAGAGCAAATTAAAAAAAATTTTTTTTCAGGCCACATGGGTGGCTCATTTGGTTAAGCATGTGACTTCAGCTCAGGTCATGATCTTGCAGTTCATGGTTTCAAGCCCCGCTTTGGGCTCTGCGCTGACAGCACCCAGCCTACTCCTGATTCTCTGTCTCCCTCTTTCTCTGACCCTCCCTTCCCCCTCTAAAATAAATTAAAACACATTAAAATTTTTTCTCTCTAAAACAGCTAGGCTTTATCATCTTGCCGACGTCCATGTGCCTGGGTGTGCATACACACTTATGCTCACAACACATGCACATATATATGTACATTATGTTTCTGTTATTCCCAGAAAGTTCTTGAATTTCATGACAAGAAGATTTCCAAGTGGGTTTATTTTTATATACTTTTTACACATATGTGATTTAGCCATATAAACACCTCTTTGACCACAAAGGAAACTTAAAAAATTGTTTTCAGGGAACTGACCCAAAATTAAAGACACAAAATGAATTCAGTAATTGAATCAAGCCATCCTCAAATGGCCTTATTTGGTGGTGATTCTAGCAGAGTTTGGGACGAGAGTGGGCATGCACCACACTAAGTCCATTAGCAGTCATCCTTAGAAACTTGACTGAATGGAGCTTATATTTAGGGCCCTTGTAAATTATGATAGCTGCCATGTTTAATAAATTGATTGAAATGTGAGGAAAAGATGGAGTCGATTTTAATTTGTTTTCTCATCCTTTCCTTGAAAGATCATCTGGAATCCATGTTCTCGTAGGAAATCTTCACTCAAGAGTCCAGCTGGAAGTGTTCTCTCCCTTCTGCTCACTCACTGAAGCCCTTATTTATTTACCCACTCACCAACAGTTTACTGAGCACATACCACATGCTGGTCACTGTACGTGGTGTATGATGGTCAGCTGGTAGGTGTGACCCTGCTTCATGGAGTTTACACTTTTCTGAGCTGCTCGTTTGGCACACTGATATTTGCTCATATTGTGACAAGTTTGCTTCTGTATTTCCTTGTTTACAATGCCTCAACGGCAAGAAGTATGCAACTAAAATAAGTTGTTCTTTAATAAAGTTGTTTTTTTAATGTTTATTTATTTTGCGACAGAGAGAACATGAGTGGGGGAGGGGCAGAGAGAGAGGGAAAGAGGGAATCCCTAGCTGGATTTAGCATGGAGCCCCACTTTGGGCTCATTCTCACTAATCGTGAGATCATGACCTGAACTGAGATCAAGAGGCTGACGCTTAACCTACTGAGCAATGTAGGCACCCCAAGTTGGGTTTTCTTTTAATGAAATTATTTTAAGAGTCTGCAGAGCATTTGAGAAATATAGCTTATCCTATTTTTGATCCATCATTTAATGGACTTATTAACAAAATTCAATGTCAAAGAAGAAAGGTATGTCACAATTAAGGTTACTTTAAATAACACACCATAGGTGTTATTCCAAATGAGAAGTTTCAAAAATCCATGGCAGTATAACAAATGTGAAATATTAAGCAACGTGTTATTTGTCCTCTGCTCCAATAGCTTAGTTATGGCTCTGTGCTCAATATCTCCAGGGAGAGATGGGACAGGGATAAAACAGAGAAAAAAAGTATTGCTTCCCTGGTATTCACTTCCAAAATTCTGACATCTTAGGGAAATACAGGGGGCTTCAGCAGAGAGACACTGGGGAAAACATGAGCAGAGCTTCCTACTTCACCCGGGACTTCTGAGGTCTCCCAGGTTTAAGGAGGTGGAAGGCTCATGGAATAAGATGAAAGGAAGGTTGTGAGGCAAGGGGGTGGGTAGGGCTAGGAAGGAACATGCTGGATTCCACGAGGACTGAGTGGACAGGAACAAGGACCATCTCAACAAAAGGTCACCGTGGGAGGCTCAGTTTAAGTGTCCAAAGCACTGGGTGGGACTCAGAGACCTAGTGCCCAGACTATTACCCAGGGACCAATTTGTAGGGATAGCGATCATTTGAGCCTCCAAATGTTCTTTTCACTGCCCAGCATATTAGTTGGAATGGGCTTGGTTATGCTGCACTAACAAGTAGCCCCAAACTTTGTGGTCACTTGGTTATTTTTTAATCAGAATTGGCCTAGAAGGCCAGGGTTAGAAGGAGTTACTAACAAAAATTTGGGCACCTGGATGTCTCAGTTGGCTAAGTGTCTGACTCTTGGTTTTGGCTCAGGTCATGATCTCATGGTTTGTGGGTCTAAGGCCCACGTCAGGCTCTGTGCTGATAGTGTGGAGCCTGCTTGGGATTCTCTTCCTCTCTCTCTCCATCTCTCTCTGCCCTTCCCCCACCCTCTTTATCACTCTCTCTCTCAAAATAAATAAAAAATTAAAAATAGAAAAAAAAGGAGGACTTATTAACAAAAATCAATGTCAAAGAAGAAAGGCATATCACAATTAAGATTACTTTAAATAACTCATCATAGGTGTTATTCTAAACCTTTTGTTTGGAGCTTTATGTCTTACTCATAGTGCTTGTCTGTTGTTCACAGGCTGGGAGGAGCTCTGCCCCATCATCTTGTCTTATCTATGAGAATCCAGGGCAGTTGCACCACTTCCCATCTGGTCCCAGGCCAAAGGGAAACATTGTGACAAAGCCCAAAATGACTCATAAAACTTCTGTCCAGATGTGCCGGATGTTACCTTTGTTCAATTTTCATTGGCCAACACAACTCATGTGCTAAGCTTGGTTTTGATGGTGTACCCAGGGAAGGGAAATGGATGTCAGGGACCACTCATACAGTCTACCACATGCACTCTGCGCAGCAAGGAAGCCTTCTGCGGTGTACCGAGAAAGACACCTTAAGCCTTGGACACCTGGCAGGTATACCTGTGTGGGTGTTTGTGTGAGGGAGTGGGATGGTGGTGGGTGCATTGGTGTGTGCAGGTGACCAGAACCAGCCTGAGATAAACCCCAGCCAGGAAAGGGCTTCCCTTGTTCCTGATACAAACATGTGATAACAGCCTCCTTAGGAATAAGCAGATATGTTTCCTGTTGTGAAAATAAATTTTGTTTTTGTATTCCCATTCACTCAATGGAATCAGTTAAATAAGCCATAAAAAAATATAATTCTTATCTGAGAAGTGACAGAAGTCAAATTTGCTTGAAATTATCAAAATGAACATATTGCCTAGAACTAATTATTAATCCTCACAATGCCTTGTTCTTTATTAATGAATGAATTTACTAGAAGCTAAAGTTTAAGGAAATCTAAACAAGTTTATTACTCTTAGTCATAAAGAACTTCCTTCCTAGGCCAGTGTTTAATTTTTGTTTTTTGACTTATCCTGGCAAGATTGAGAAATTTAAACTTACTCAGTGTGACTGTGGGGATCATGAGTGACTCATGTTGCAAACTTTCATTGACTAAGCTGCTTTTACCATTTGTGGTTTTAGGAGAGATAATAAAACCCAGAAGATAATTCTATGATTAAACTTTTAGGTTTATCAGTTAAATCTAAGAAGTCACCTTCAGAAACTCACCTACTCTTATTTCATTTCTATCACCCTGTCTTGTCGATTATTCTGTGAAACATCCATCATCCTGGCTTTTCCATATTTTCTTATTGATTTGTAGGAGCTCTAATTACATTAAAAATGTTGATATCATTCCTGAGGCATGTTAGAAAAGTAGCATGATGGATTTCTGCTGTACCCAGTGACTATTAAAACAAATAAAGCATTATATTTAAACATTTTTGTATTTTATTTATTTATTTATTTTGAGAGAAAGCATGAGTGAAAGCAGAAAGAGGGAGAGAGAGAATCCCAAATAGGTTCTGTGCTGTCAGTGCAGAGCCCAACTAGATGCTCAGCCCCACGAACCCTGAGATCACGACCTGAGCCAAAACCAAGAGTTGGATACTTAACTGACTAAGCCTCTCAGGTGCCCCAACATTCGTATATTTAAATCTTAAGATGGTTGTGCTAAGACAGCTGCTCCAGACTGTCATGCTTTGAATCATCCCCAGATGTCTGCTTGAAATGCATTCTACCCTCCCCTGAATCCTCACTCTGCAAACTGGTCATTCTTTTCAGGAAAGCTCTCTCCCTTCCTCTGGGAAGCCTTTCTACTCCCCTCTCTGTTTCTGTAGCACTGCCAGACTGCACCCTCCGTTGTGGCATTAACCACAGATGCCCTTGCATGATTATTCCAGTGCTTGATTAATATCTCCACTCTGGGGACAAGGCCTCATGCTTCCTGCCTGTCCTCCTAAATCCCAAGACACTCATGTGGCTATAGACCATGTATTCCCAAAGACATAGTAAATTCCTTGAGGTCCAAATCATAGATTTCCTTTCTTCCACATTTGCTGGGCCCAGCAACAGTACTCAGTACTTGAGTGGAGATTGTGAGAAATGGCAAAAGACAGACCAATGCACAATGCCTCAACTTGTCACTGAAGGAAAGGAATGAGAACAATCTACATTGTGCTCATGTTCTGCATGATGCTCATGTTCTGCATGATAAACTAGTATCTAGAGGCCTTCTTAGGGTCCCTCTGAAAAGATAAATATCACAGTGGTAAACGCAAAAAACAGGAGCAATCTTTACTGAGTTTCTGTTACTTGCAACAAACCATCTTGAATAATGCTGTGATGATTTGGAGGCTCCTGCATGGTTTGGTCTATTAAGCATCTGACTCTTGATTTCAGCTCAGGTTATGATCTCACTGTTGATGAGATCAAGTCCCATGTCAGGCTCTTGCTGACAGTGTGGAGCCTGCTTGGGATTCTCTCTCTCCCTCTCTCTCTGCCACTTCCCTGCTAAGGCATGCTCTCTCTCTCTCTCTCTCTCTCTCTCTCAAAATAAGTAGACATTAAAAAAATACTGCAATGATTTTTTCATAATTTCCTTATAGGGGCAGAGTAGAGGTGCCATGTAATTTAGAATCAGAACTGACCATGCTGTACCTACTATTCTGTTCTTTTTATCCCCCCCCCCTTAATAAAATCTGATGAATGACATCAAGCATTTTTCTGTGAGACTTTATAATTGTACCATTAATTAATTTTATTATGATGATTGAACATTCAAGTTATTTCCAAATTTCTTAGTATCTTAAACAATATGATAATGAACATTGTTATTTATACACTTTTGCGCAACATTCCTGATCATCTGGTGGGGACAAATTGTCAAAAGTGGACTTGGGAACAAAAGGTAGTTTTATTGGCACACATTGATAAACTGTCTTCCAGAGAGACATGGGTTGGCACACCCCTCCCATCCCACGATAGTGCTTGGGGGCTCACTTTTCCACTCCCAAATGAGCACTAGTTTCTCATCAGGGTCTCTGGAACCAGCCTGCAGCACTTCAGTCCTGGGTCCTCCACCTGCCAGTGATGGGACCCAGTCATGTGACCTCAGGTGCAATGCCCAACCTTGCCAGCCCCCATCCACTCATCAGTGGAGTGAGAATGGAGTGCTCACATCACCTCTTCCTCTCTCTACTGTTTACCGCACCTTCCTGTGCTTTCCATAACGTATCCACTTTCCCTACCAGAAAATAATGTGGCGTACATGGCTTTTGCCTTTGCTCCATTCCACATCCCACAGCTACTCACGCGGTGTTATTTGAGAGCATTTGACAAACAACTGTCCAAAAATCTTTCTTGCAAAAATTTCATGCAACTTACAATTCAAATTCCGGAAATGATGAAGAACACTCTACTTTGTTAAAATACACTGCGCAACATTCCAAGTCTTAAAAAGAACTCCGGAGGCAGAATTTTCATAGAGAGGAATATTTTAAAGCAGAACTGATTTAAAGTTTTATAATCAAATAGGTAGAGGGGATTAAGAGTATCATGATGAGCACTGAGTAATGTAAAGAATTATTGAATCACTGTATTGTACACCTGAAACTAATAGAACACTGTATGTTAATTACACTGGAATTAAAATGTAAAAGCTTAATTAAAAATCATTGGAGATGGGATGATTGGGAAACATAAATTCTGTTATGGTAAATTGGGTATATTAAATTCAGGTTAATATATATTTTTCAAAAATCTTAAATATCCTAGTTATCCTGAATTTCTAGACACAGAGAGTGGTCCAAAAGGTGAGCATCTTCTATGGTTTTGAGTCTTAAATCAGGCAGGCTGTGTGAACATTTGGATGGGGGGACAGTCTGAGAAAAAGTGCTGAGAAAAAGTGCTTCTTAGCAGACAAGACTTTATTTGTCATAAAATAAGATAAAAATTTTAAAGTATACTTAAATCTATAGGGGATAGAGATTTTGAAAATATTCTGTCTTTATTGTTTTATTTTGGTGAGCATAAATAATGTTATAAAAGCTTGCAAATGTTCATTCATAACCTCAGTACTCAAAACTGTTTTTCCCATGGCATCTTAAGACTTTGAATATAAAATCCCCCTATTCTAGATCTTTCAAAAAAACATAATCTTTTTAGTTGGCAAGAAAACACTATGATAAACTTTAGCATACATTACAAACATATGGTACTTCTAAGACTTACTCATAAGTATTAAATATTGTGATTTTGAATAAGTTGCTGAACCTCTCAGTGCCTGTAAAATGGGCTTGTAATCATAGTTGCACTATCTTAGAGTGTTCCCATGAAAATAAAGTGAGTTTATACTGTATCCCACCTGACTGATTCTAAGGCATTCCACCTGCCACATATTTACACATCTGAAATCCAAATACATCTCACAACTGATGGAATCTTATATTCACTGTTGATAAGACAGCACTCTGTTATTCCTGTGCCTTGAAAAACATCAACATTTCCACAATAATAACAAAAACGTGCAACAAAAATGGGCATCAGCACTTGGAAGAAAATCCTGAAGGCAATAAGAAGTTTAGTAATAACTCAATCATTTTATTTTGTTCCCATCTTTCTATGTATGAAGAGTAATTCATGGTACATTTCTATGCCTAAATAAATCTAAAAGGGATTTTTTTTACTAAGTATAAAAGAGAAATCCTAAGTGATAGGAAGCATTATGGCAGAGTTCAATTGGCAGCACTTTTTTCTTCTCTAGGTGTTCCGTAAAGAAGAGCTGCCAGTTACAATTACTGGTGATTTCATTTTGATGTAATATAGTACATGTGGAGGTTCAAATGGTAGCTGGCACATAGCCATTGCAATATAACATTTTTCTATTATTTGCTCTGGGTGGTAGGATTATAGATAATTATTTTTCCCCCTGGATCTTTTCTTGTTTTGTAAATTATCTACCTTTTTTAATTAAAAAATGGTTTTTAGAAATGCAGGTGCTCCCAAAAAGGGAACCCATGCAGTCACTGCTTCCTCAAAGTAGATGAGTCAGACAAGCAGAGCCTTGGAGAAAGCATGGAGAAGGGTGTGGGTGGCCTGGTCCTCCCAGTCCTGACTTCCAGTAGACAACCCTGAGTAGTGTGAATGGCCTTCCTGACCAGTCTCTTCACAGGCAAAAGGAGGTCATCTGAGATGGTCTATCTATATCATCACTCCCAACTCTAACATCCAGCCTGTAGTCCCACACAGCTGCTAGAGCTACTTTTCTACACCCCACACTATCTCACACATAGTGGGAGCACAGCCCAGTAGAGACAAAGTGAGGGCCACATATGCAGTTATAAATGTTCTACTAACCACATTCAAAAAATACAAAAATTGATTGAAGTTATTTTTAATAATATGTCATTCATGGATAAAAGATACAGTATAGAGGGGCACCTGGGTAGTTCAGACAGTTGAGTGTCCGACTCTTGATTTCAGCTCAGGTCATGATCTCACAGTTTATGAGTTCGAGCCCTGCTTCAGGCTCTGTGCTGACAGCTAACTCAGACCCTGGAGGCTGTCTTCAGATTCTGTGTCTCCCTCTTTCTCTGTCCCTCACCTCTCTCTCTCAATCTCTCTCTCTCTCTCTCTCTCTCTCTCTCTCTCTCTCTCTCTCTCTCAAATAAAAAAAGTTAAAAATATTTAAAAAATATATACCTTATTAACTGAATATGTTTAAAATACTATTATTTTAACAGGTAATAACAACTATTTATTGCATGCCTTGACTGAACCCTGAGCCCTGAACTAGGCTATAGGAGATGAAAGATAACCACAGCTCCTGTCTCCACTGGGATCGGTTCATCAGAATCTGTAGTTAATGCACATTTATTCTAAACTGACAAAAATGAGATAGGCTGACCATATCACATTTCTTTTAGACCCTATTTATAATACTCATTAAATTACCTTGATTTCTTCCAACCTCTGACTGATTTTCAAAGCTATTATAAGCCTGTTAATCAGGCTCACATTTAAAACCCACTCAAAAAAAAAAGTATATACAAGACTATAAAAGAGCTTTCAGCTTTATGTCTAAGACTTTTACCAGGATCAGTATGTATGGTTCACTTCTAGAGCCAACCCAACAAAGTATTTTAAAAAATGATCTTTGTGAAATAGTTTGGAAGACACTTGCTCAAAAATATGTTTTCCTCTACCCACAGCTTGTCTAAAACTCTCTCCCTTAGACACCTTCTTTGGGTTGAAAGTTGTCTTTACAACTACTTATTTTTTAAGCAGTTACTTTTTGCTAAGTACTGTGGATTGTAGCCAGAAAATGCCCTCTCTCTTCCCTCAATGGAATAAGTGGTCTGATATATATTCGGCCCCTATTCCAGGGAACTTGGACCCCCATCCCAATAGCTTACTTTCCCACAGCCACTTGGAATGCAGAGAAAAACTTAAGGTGGCAAAAGAAAGTATAACACTGACGCAAAGCTGAAGACACCCTAGAGAAGGAGCTGGTGAGAGGAACCACCTGAGATACAAGTAGAAAGGCTTCACACTGCCCAGCAAAAGTAAGGGATCTGGAACAGAACCAAGGTGCCTAGTGGGGCAGCACAGAATATCATGTGGACAGCCATGGCATAAGTATAAAGGATACTAATGGTGGGGCTCCAGAAGGCTGGTTGCAGGGGTTGGGAACAGGATGGAGGAGGGAATATGCAGGAGGACAAAATAACGTATTTGGATGAAGTCTTGCTCTACTGCAGTGTCTGTCCTGATGGGCTGACCCAGTGATGAGAGAGAGATGATGATCATGAGCCAGGCTAGATCACCTAGTTCACTAGAGATGTTCAGATGCTTGGCTTTCTATCCTCCTGGAAGGTCCAGCTGTGAGGCAAGGCAGTGAAGACAGTGGCTACGGAAGCAGCAAGCAAGGAACTAATCGGCCCCAAGAGTTTCTTTTGAAGTCTCCATGTTTATTTTAAAACTCCACTAGGAATCAGAGCAAAAACAACTTTTAGCATATTCATTACTTGGCCACCAAAGCAGATAACAGATCCCCATCTGTGACTTGGTAGAGCTCAGTGCCCATAAGGAGCATGTCTTGTAGAACAGGGAAATCTCGGTGGCAAAAATGAGCTCAGAAGTGGTTTAAAGTATTTGGTCATAGTGGTTCTTGGGGCGCTCAGTTGGTTAAGTGTTTGACTCTTGGTTTCAGCTCAGGTCATGATCTCACAGTTAGTGAGATTGAGTCTCACATCAGGCTCTGTAATAACAGCATGGAGCTTGCTTGGGATTCTCTCTTTCCATCTCTCTCTCTCTCTCTCTCTCTCTCTCTCTGCCCCTCCTATGCTCTCTCTCTCTCTCAGTAAATAAATAAACTTTAAAAAAATAAAGTATTTATTTGATCCTGGGCAAGCTATCCAAAAGTGGCCACATTGACAAACAAGTGAAGGCATGAATGTCTGGAAGGTATCTACCAGAACACATGACTTTGAAGACCACAGGCCACCATCCTTCTAAATGCCTCAGCATTCTGTGAGCCCTTGGGATGTAGCAGACCCTCTGAGGAATTTATGGACTAACCTTAGATTAATTAAGATAGCTTCACCACATTGGTGGAAAAAGGGCTTGAGATTGGCATTAATCTGAATTTTGGAGAAAAGTCATACTTCTATACCTGAAGTTATGGACTAAGCTTCTTTTATGTATGTTTAACCTGGTGAAAGGGGACTTGAATAAGGCATGGGCCAAAAGTTGGTAAATATGAGGCACATTATAAGATTCTTCAAGCACCTGAAAAATCCTCATCTAGAAGACAAATTTGACATTCTGCAGGATGCTGCATCTAGAACAGTGGCTGGAAACCCTGGTTTTTATACCTAGAATACAGAAATCCATTCCTTTTGTTAGGAATGTCCTATAATTGAATAATTCTTATCTTAAAATAGTGAGTGAACTTCCTGGCATTTGGGTGAATTTGATCATTTAGAAGGAGATTGGCAAATTATTTGCATTAGAAATCCAGCTATCTAGGATGCTGAGGGAGAAGAAGTATTACAGAGGATGGAGGTTTGGATTATTTGTATTTGTATCCCAGGGACAGAAGGAGGGCACAAACGTGGGTCGAGCACCTACTATATGACTATATGAGTATATGACTGTTGTGAACATTATTAGTCTTTTTGGCCACCCATCACCTAAAATCCCTTTTCTGAGTTTTAAGGATTTTTCTATCTTGTGTGTCTTAATGCCAGAGGCACCTCCCAGTATACCATTCAGAAATATAAGATAACCATTCTCTCATGTTCGCTTACTAGAAGTGCAAGAAGGACTTGGTGACAATGGCAGTAGTGTCCCCGTCAAACCCACTCTCCAGTGTCATGAGACGTGTCTGAGCCTTGTTCTCCAACCCTCATAATGAATCTCATTTCTGTTATAACATTTTATTATAAAGAATTTCAAGTGCACACGAATATATCCACAGTCTCTCTCTCTCTCTCTCTCTTTCTCACACGCGCACACACACACACACACACACAATCATACACACTCACACAACAGCAAAACAAATCCTTCATGTGTTCATAGCAATAATCAACATTTCATCAATCCTGCTTCTTCGACATTCTCTGCTTCCCCAGAGTTTTTTTTGTTGTTGTTATTGTTTTATTTTAATGCCAGGATAGATAATATACAGAGTACTATATTAGTTCCCGGTGCACAATATGGTGATTCAAGAATTCTGTACATTACTCAGTGCTCATCATTCCCTAAGTTTTTTAATGCAAACCTCAGACATTGTGTTATTTCACCTGTAAATAAATTAGTGTATTTGCCCCTGTTAAGGCCTCTATAAGAATCATAATCTCATGACAATATTACACCAAACAAAATTCACAGTAATTCCTTAATGTTGTCTAATACTCAGGCATATCACAAATTTCCAATTATCCATTTACAATTTGGATTCTTGAATCAGGATCCAACTGAAACCCACCAATTGCCTTTAGGCATTAGGTCTCTTATTTCTCTTTTATTCAACTTTTTCCCCCCATACCGTTGATTTGTTGGCAAAACAGTTCATTTTTCCTGTAGAACCCAATATCCTTATAATAAATTCCTTTCCTATTTCAATCAGCCAGAGTAGACTTCAGCTGATTGCAGCTTAGAGTCGTGACTGAAATGCAAGCCTCGAAGAGGCCCCAGTTTTACAGAGGAGGAAACCGAGGTTCACCGGGGTTAAGTAACTTGCTAAGTTTGCAAAGCTGGTAAGTGTCACAGCTGGGATTGGAATTCAAAGCTCAGTGTCTCAATGCCATCACCATGCTTTCCCCCACTCCATCCACATGCTAGCATTTTGTTTACTATTTTATGTCCCTTTCCTCCATGCCAAGCTCATTCCACTACCAGCATAGTCTGGGAATCCAGAACACCTGGGTCCTCACCGCAGCAGACATCTCTGCTCAGCTCAACAAGTGTTGGCCTTATTACAGCCCATTACACATCCTGCCAGGAAACAAGTGCAGCTGGGGGTAAATGTAAATGTATGTTACATATGTATCTTCATCCTAAATGCGCTAGGAGAGTGATTCTCAAAATGCAGTCTGTGGAACAGCAGCAGCAACAGTACCTGGCAATTTGCTAGAAGCCCCATCCTGGACCTACTGAATCAGATACCCTTGTGTTGGGGCCCAGTCATCTGTGTGATTCTGATGCCTTCTAGGTGATTCTGATGTCTGTTCGAATTTGAGAACCACTGCAGTGCACTCACCACCCATGTATCCCCATAACATCAAGCAGTATTTAAAAACATTAAGTCCAAAATTGCTGTTCCTGTACTGCTCGAGTAACACTCCTAATACTGCGTGTTGAAATGCCCTCTCTTTAGTGGCTAGATAGTCTTTATCTACCATTCAGTTCAACATTGGACTCTTCAGTATTTAGG
Source organism: Cryptoprocta ferox (assembly GCA_028646485.1). Taxonomy (NCBI): domain Eukaryota; kingdom Metazoa; phylum Chordata; class Mammalia; order Carnivora; family Eupleridae; genus Cryptoprocta; species Cryptoprocta ferox. The sequence goes on from CM053568.1 coordinate 63,204,210, forward strand.
GAAATGGCATTTTGGGAGAGGGGCGAAAGGAGAGAGAGAGAGAGAGAGAGAGAGAGAAGAGAGAATCCCAGGCAGGCTCCATGCCTAGCATGGAACCCAACTCAACCCTGAGATCATGACCTGAGCTGAAATCAAGAGTTAGATGCTCAACTGACTGAGTCACCCAGGAATCCAATGGCATTATTTTTTAAATGTCATATTTACCCTCTTTTTCCTTATGGTAAAATCACAGTGGTGAATGAAATCCCACATTTTGGACACTAAACCCCTGGTCTTTCCATGTGAGAGCAGTGTTTGTTAGAGCTATAACTAAAAGGTTTGCTTCCAGGCAAATGACTCAAACTACCTTCAGGGGCGCCTGGGAGGCTCAGTCAGTTAAGCGTCCAACTTCAGCTCAGGTCATGATCTCCTGGTTCGGGGGTCAGAGCCTGGAGCCTGTCTTCAGATTCTGTATCTCCCTCTCTCTCTGACTCTCCCCTGCTTGCGCTGTCTCTCTCTGTCTCTCAAAAATAAATAAAAAACATTTAAAAAAATAAAAAAAGACTACCTTCAAATCTACAGAAACTCACAAAGGCTGAGAGGAGTCTGAAGATGCTGGCTGGGTGTGCAGGCTGCCTGCCCCTGGCAGGGTCTCTGTTTGGTTTGTCCCTGCAGCTGATAAGGGAAGGAAAAAGGAAAAGGTTCAGAAAGCTTAATGAGGCAGTAAGAGTCATAGGGAGAAGCTTTAAAACTTGGTAAAGTCTTTAAAAATCATTCACGGATATTTCCATGTTCTGTTTCTGGTGTCTGTGATAAGCCCCCCTTGCCCTGTCTTTTCCTATCCATATTTCCTTACCATTTAGCTACAGTTCCCATTGCTGGATTTCTGCCATCTCACTCAGGATGGATAGGAGCAGACACTTGGCTCACCATCCCCACTGGCCTGTGATGCATGGTCTTGGTGGGGCAGCATCTGGTTCCCAGCCTTCCTTCCCGCAGCCAGCACTGGGCATCAGCCTCCAGCAATCTGACACGCCTAGGTCATCGGATATCACTAGTCTGTCCCCAGTGGTGTCCCTATCCCTGTCCAGACGGCACATTCACATTTTAAGCCCTATCAGGAGACAAAGATGCACGATAGGGCCATTCTTTGTGAGACACCATCTGTTTCTCCTCTCCTGCGATCAGCTATTTCTTTCACCTAATTTTTGTTCCTTTCTAGGGCAGAGTGATATTTGAAGAATTTTTTTAACACTTTTCCTTTCTAACTTATTCATAGATTCTCCCTTCACCCTCTACAGCTTTCTGGGTCATACTGAATTTCCCACTAGTGATAAACAGGCTGATCTTACTAGCATATGTCATGTTATAGCTATAGCACACAACTCACACACACACACACACACACACACACACACACACACACACAGAATGTCTTTACATTGGCTTCTCCATTCCACAATGTTTTCTATTCAGAAAGTGAATGAAATAGCCCCCTGGCAACTAAAACCACCAAGACCGATTTTACATAGGAACAAATTGGAAATTTCTGGAAAGAGTTTGCCCTACAATGTTTGGACTTCATATTTACAGTTTGTGTCGGGTCATGTCTTATTCAAGACATCACTCCCCTTTATTAAGTGCAAAGTAAATACGTCTCTAGTGTTACAAAAACAAGCTGCTGTTTACCCAGAGACAGTTATCTGAACCCAAACCTTTCTTGAGCCTGAAGAGGGAGGCCGGTGAGAGACTGCAGTCTTTATGAAGTGAATAGGCAGCGATTCACGAGCCAAGGTGCCTGGCCTAAGAGGACAATCAAATAAAACTCTTTTATCCTCCACCTTCTCTGGGTTTCTCCATTTCTTTTAGAGCTTCCACGGGCTCCCAATATGGTATAAAAAGGTGCCCAAGGATCACTTACTTCTCATGGTGTGAGAACATATCAGGGGTTGATCCTGTCCCATTAATCTCCCCTTCCCCTTGGCTCTTTTTCACTAGGCTCCTGGATGAAAAATGAGGGTGTTCCAATCTCTCATATTAAACTGTAACTAATTATTATCAGATCAGTGTTCACTTTTTCCTAGGCCAAATGTCAAAGGCAAAGGTCTTCATTTTCTAGCTCCAGGAGGCCTGAAGCAAAGGCAAAAAGCAGGAAGAGAGGGTCCAGGGATGGACTAACATCAACAGGCATGAAAGCTACATAGGTAAATAAGCTTTAAGGCCACTGAGTGTAATGGACTCCAGTCTTCTCACCAGAACTGCCCCCAAATGCCATGAATGTTGTTGATTTTCCCTGAACCAAGGGAAAATGCCTGTAGGGAAGCAGACTCACTCTGAATCCAGATGTGAGACCACATAAAAGCCAGACACTGAGGATATAGAGCCACCAAATCTCACATTTGGAAGAGACTCCAGAGGGAACCCGTTAGGACCACAAACTCTTCAAATCATGGGTGAGGAAATCGAGTTTGCAAACATGCAGGGCCACACACCTCTCTTCCTGGGCCTTCTCTTCCCTTGGCCATCTGGTGATCATGTCCACCATTTTATTGTCACAGGACAGTTAGAGGGCCCAATGGAAAGTGCAAGAATGAAGTCCAGAGGTCCTGAGTTCTTCTGCTGTTGTGTTTTGATGCTAAGAAAAAAATTCAAGGTGATCCGAATCAAGTATATTATGTTTTCCCATGTGGCCTGTGGAGTCTCAAGAGTCAGAGCAGATACACATACACTGGAGGGTTTAGTCCCTGCAGTCTGAGATGTGATGGGCTAAGACTGAGTCTCCATTCTGCCATTCACCAATGTTAACCTTGGGCCACCATATTACCTCTACAGGGCTGTTTCCTCATTGGTAAAATGGAGATCATAGCACCTCATTCATTGAAATTCTATGACAATTTAAATATTTGGTGTAGTTATTAGCACAAATAAGCCCTCACAAATCTTAGACAACATTATTATTACATTGTAGTTAATAATAGTAGTTGTAATATCAGATAAATCATTCAGGGTGTATTGGATTCAAAATTTAAATTTCTAGAAAACTGGTCGGTACTTAAAAACATGAAATTAAAAGGAAACAGTTCTACATCATCATGGGATCCTCACTTTTGGGACTCACCTCATCTAAAGGAAATGTCAAAACTATATTTACTGTTGCAAGTGACTTTGTCTTCTTGCTATTACTTCATGAAAATTCTTTGAGTGAAAAATATGTCCCAAGTCCTACTTGCCCCCATTTAGCCTGGTCTCCCTTGTGGTGCCAGGGTCCTGATGCAGGCCACCAAGAGGGCTCCCAGGCACTGCACGTGAGGCAGTGGGGACCTAATATACCATCCCTGTGCTTTCCTGTCATCCTGTAAAATGGGATTCCCTGAATTTCCACTCCTCTTTGCTTATTATAGCCAGCAATTCTGTGACTGCCTGTGACCTGACTCTAGAGCAGGAATGTACTACAGAGGGAGGGTGAGGACCTCTGTGCAGGGATAAAGGGTGAAGGAATGGGTGCAGAGGAGAGGGAAATTGGTGGGGGTAAAGAAATTAGGGAAGAAAAGAAAGAGAAAGAAAGTAGAATTTCCCCTCCATGTTGAATCGAAAGGAATTTGCTTGTGATCCTATGAGTTTTGAAGGGTTTTATTTGTTCATGTTGCGGGAGCAGGGTGCAAACAAGACCATTTGTGTTACATTTGGGAGAAGGCCACTATTAGTGTGTAAACTATGGATTCTAGAAAAGCCAGGACAGACGTCTTTGGAGGTGGGAGCATCAGAAAAGACTATAAGGGTGAGAAGTGCCAAGAGTAAAATTCCTCTCAATGTTCAATGATCCCATGTGAAGCAACAGCTCTCACAAGGCAAGAGACATGAGGTATGCAGAGGAGGAAGGGGATTTACTAGCTTCAAAAGGAAGCCACTAAATTAATGTTACATTTTGCTTTCTTGTTGATAAATTCTATAAGATATAAAGATGGGTTAAGAACAGAGCTCTGGGGGTATCTGGGTGGCTTAGTTGGTTAAGTGTCTGACTTCGACTTAGGTCATGATCTCATAGTTTGTGAGTTCAAGCCCCACATTGGGCTCTGTGCTGACAGTGTGAAGCCTGTGTGGGATTCTCTCTCCTTCTCTCTCTCTGCTCCCTGCACATTGACTCTCTCTCTCTCTCTCTCTCTCTTTCTCTCTCTCTGAAAAATAATAAATAAACTTAAAAAGAACAGAGCTCTGTTTTGAGAAGTCTCTATTTTCTAGGGCCATCAGATCTTAGAGAAGTTAGGATAGCAGACACAAAGTTTGCACATCCACTCATTCCAAATGTATGTTATATAAGTGCATATGTGCACATGTTTTTAATCCTTGAAAGATAATCAAATTACAGTTTTAAAGAATGGAATCCTATTGTCTATATAGCTCCACTCTCCTCATTCTTATTACAGAGTGTGAGTGTGAGATGTTCTTGAATGGATAGCAAGTCCCATCTCCCACAAGTTTGGCAGGATTCATGTGAGAAGAGAGAGATTCAAGATCTCTGAAACTGGTATCCAAGGTCTTGACTGCTAGCTCTCAAGTTCATGATTCCAATCAGATTGTCAGTGTTGATATCTATGGCACACAGAAGTGCCCAGGCCAGCAGGCTACACTGCAGTGCAAATAACCTAAAATCTTAACCAACAAAAGTGTATTTCTTGCTCACACAGGTTCACTGCAGGTGTTACAGACCATCCTGGCAGCAGTTTTCCATGTGTGGCTTGGTGTTTCTCCCTTATGTCTCTCAAGTCAGGGAAAGACAGACATAATGAAGTGCTTTACCTGAAAGTGGTATTGCCACTTCCTCTCACACTTCATTGGCAGAAGCAAGTCATGTGACCATGCAGAACTTTAAAGGAGTGAGGAATTAAAATTTCCAGGAGAGAAGAACAGTAATAATCCTACCACAATATCACTAGGTCATTCTGAAAATGAAAAAGCAAACAGTATCACAGTATCACTGTCCTTTCTTTGTGGTTTGTCCATCTTAGCTTCTGTAACTACCGGTCTTTTCTCTTACACATCATACATTAATTATCTTGATGATGGATGGCTTTTCCATAGACAGTCAAATAATACACTGCAGTTAAACTCAAATTCTACCCACTTCTTCTAGAGTTTTGAGATAGTTTATTAGAAACTTCAAATTTTATAAACATAGAAATTAGCCAAATGGTTCCAGAATTCTGATGCCATGTCCACACATGCGGCCTCACTGCCATCAAGTACGTGAGGGTAGCCATTGCTCTGTTGAGTTAGGTTTGTAAAAGTAATACTTTTGAGGTTATTCCTTTTCTCCTAAGAATTTTACCTATCATTTTATTAAGCTGCAACCGTTAAACAATGCTTTCTGAGCCATGACTTCAAAGAACATATCTTTTTCCAGTTAGTTAAATTAGCTCTTCAGTAACAATATAATTATTTAAAATAGATACAAATGACTATTAACTAGAAAAATAATAGCTTACTTATCCAGATATCATTTTCTTTGCAAACTCAACTATTTGGAAACCTTGAAGGAATTTGAAATAATAAGGTTAATGGTTTAAATAACTGTCACAGAATACATTTATGGTTACTTTTCCTATAATCATAATAAACATCATATGGTTATTCAGGCATACATTACACTGCCTCACAACATAACAACAATAGAGAAGACAATAGAGCATAAGAAGTGAACCCAAGGATTTGAAAAACAGAACTGTCTAGAAGTCTAACCTCATCCACTTCCATGTCTTTGAAGAGTATTGCAACACAGTAAGAATATAGTTTACAATGAAGCTCTCAAATGGTTTGTCCCATATTTTTTTCATGTTTATTTATTTATTTTTGACACACAGAGAGAGACAGAGTGCAAGTAGGAGAGGTGCAGAGAAAGACAGAGACACAGAATCCCAAGCAGGCTCCAGGCTCCAAGCTTCAAGCTGTCAGCACAGAGCCCGACACGGGGCTCAAACTCAAGAGCCGTGAGATCATGACCTGAGCCAAAGTCAGACACTCAACTGACTAAGCCACCCAGGTATCCCGTTCCATAAATTTTTTAAAATACCACCGCATATGACATCAGCAAAACACTGTCAGGTACCAAGGAGAGAATTTGACAAAAGTTGTGTGAGACTTCAAAGGAAAATTGCAAAACTATGTTGAATGGTGTATCAAAGAACACTTAAATAAATTCAGTATTTTTAACAGAAAAATAATCCAAATACCCAATGAAAACTAAAGTGTCATTACCTGATACATATCAAGATGCACACGATGCACCTGTCTGATGAGCCAGCACTTCCACTTTTGAAGACTGCACACTTGCATGAGGAAACATGACTAAGAAGTTGACAGATTTATTCTTTTCAATAACAAGATTATAAAAGTGGTTGTGGGGGAATGAGTGAACAAAAGAATGAATAAATAAATGGATATTTATCTATGTATTGATAAAGAATAGATACAATATGATTCCATTTATTTGAAATTCCAGAATAGACAAAACTGATGATATTTTGTTTAAAGATAGAATTACATAAAATAAAACCTATGAAGTAAGGTAAGAAAATGATTCATTCACAACAAATTCAGAAGAGCAATCTACTTCTCAGAGAGGGATGGAATCCCCATCTGGGAGGGACACAGGAGGCTTCAGAGAAACTGGTATAATTCTTTCTTAGACCCATTGGTGAATATATGGGTTTCATTTATTATGTTATATATTTTATGTATATATATACACATATATATATTTTAGTATATATGAAATATTTTATAGAATCACTGCCAGTTTACAGGGATTGTTTTGGATAAGGATTACAGTGAATCAGTTGAATAATAGTAACTTTTAAAGCATGTGATTAAGACATACAAAAAGATTTGTTGTTACCTTCAGGGGATCGCCATAATAAATGGATTATTTACATAGAGAACTGGATTAAGAGCATTACTTCTGAAATTACAAAAATATTCTTCATCTCTTTTAAGAAAATGTATTTCTTCTATTAATAAAAAATTGCATATTCCCTAGCATGGCACTTAAAAGTCACTCAATAAATATTTGTTGAACAAGTGAGCAAATGGATGAAAATAAGTGAATCCTTCCATGTTTTATAGTTATTTCTGTACATGATGTCAGTTACCACTCACCCTGGCCCACCCATAGGTCTGCTATAAAATCCTACTACCCGTGTGCTGAATCTTGCCCCAGTCTTGAATCCATGGAAACCTAGATAGTTGGGTAGAATGGAAAATTCCCTCTCCACTGATGACTCAGAGTCTAGCCACTGTCTGCTGTCTTGAGCTGGGTGTCCAGTATGCCTGGGATGAACTTATCCTCAGGACACAGCACCAGACATACCCATTATTTCCACCTGCTGAGCACATTCTCTTTGTGGAGACCAGAAACTACCCAGAGACATAGAAGGGGTAGCCCTATGGACCAGAAGGTGCCATTTCTTACAGAGATCCTGAGGTTGGGGTGGCAGGCTCCTGATATAACTGGGCACAGAGACTGGGTCTGCTTGTCTCTTGTGTGCTGGCCTAGCAGAGGCTGTAGGCTGGGGGTTGGGGTTCCATTTGAAGGCAGCCATGAGGGCCCATGTGTGTAATGAAATGAAATAGGTCTCCACAGAAATAAGAGCAAACAAAGAGTTGAAAAAATATGGAGAACAATGTTTTATAATGACCGCTTGGCTCTTGTGAAGCTAGGTGAATCAACAGCCCTGAAATAAGAATAACATAAGAATAACATAAACAAATAGTAATAATAAAAAATAATGCTGGTGGCAGTACTTACATGGTGTTTATCCTATGCCAGAACTTTAAGCATAATTCACTGAATTCTTGCCTATGAATTAGATTTTCCCATTTTACAGCTGAGAAGACTGAAGTATAGATATTTTAACTAATTTACTCAGGTCAGGTGTGGAATGATGACCTGAATCCAGGCAGAATGGCTCCAGAAGCCATGTTCTTGATCTTGATATTCTTCTGTCTCTCAAAGGGTCTTCAGGTGTATTTGGTTACTTGCAGACATTCCCTGACTAACTGAATAAAACAAAAAGCAAATCTTTTTGAGAAAAGTTGCCTTGCTTTGTAAGCTTCATCTATTGTCAGCAGCTGGAAAGGTCGCCGTGTGCCTGGGACCTGGGTCTGGGACCACTTTTATCTGTCTGAGGATTTGAACTTACATGACCAGTAAATAGCCCAGCCCCCAGAGACTGGACTCCTTTGCCTAGTCCCAGTTCCCCTTCATCTTTATTACTTCTGTGTTCACTTTTCTGAGGAGATGACTCCAAACCTCAAAGCTCTGAAGTTTTCCCAAACTCATGTTCTTTAGAATACTGGTTCTAAAAGATGGTAAGTGTTCTGCAGCACAAACTAATGAACAAATAAAATGCTTTTTTTTTAATGTTCATTTTATTTTTGAGAGAAAGAGAGAGCATAAGCAGGGGAGTGGCAAGAGAGAGCAGGACAGAGGATCCAAAGCAAGCTCTGTGCTGACAGCAGAGAGGCCGATGCAGGGCTCTACCTCATGAACCACGAGATCATGACCTGAGCTGAAGTCAGGCGCTTAACCTACTGAGCCACCCAGATGCCCCCAAGATTCTTTTTAAAAACTGAGCTGATGTCATGCTGAGAGCCTTGTCTATGTCCGGGATCTAGACCAGGGGTTGGCAAACTACAGCTCTAGGCCCAAATACAGCCTGCCACCTGTTTTTTTAAATAAATTTTTACTAGCACACAGCCATGCCCACCTGTTTACGGATGGCCATTTTGTGCTATCACAGCAGAGCTGAACCTTTGGAACAGAGTCTGTATGACCTGTAAAGTCTAAAATATTTACTCTCTGCTTCTTTAAAGAAAAAGTGCTGATTCCTGATCTAGATGCATGCAAAACCAGTCATCCTCATGGTGTGATTCAAAAAGAATGCTTTAAAAGCTTACCAGCTCCAAAATCTCCCCTATGTTGCTGGTCCAAGGAGGACATTTTCACCACTGGGTACTCACACATATGGCTTTCTCTCCTAATGACAGCATGTTAATATGCAATTTTGCTCCCAGCATGGTTTTTCATGAGTTTACCCTACCCTAGATGCATTATTTCCTTTATGAAAACCAATGCAATAAACAAAAAACATGTGCTGTGCTCTGCTCTTAGCAAACATGTGTAAACTTATTTTATTATCAGAATATTTTTTCTTCCATTTATCTAGATTCCCTCTGGCTGCTAGAATTAATTTCATTCATTAGAAATTAAGAGAACCCTGCCAAAAACAGAAAGAGAAAGGAAATACTGTAATGTTAATAATATTTCAAGAGGCAGATATTATTATTCCTGTTTTTTGGAGGAGAAAACTGAGGCTCTGAGAAGTTAAATATAATGCCTTGAAGCCATAGAGGTGAGAAGGGCAGCAGGTGCCTGAGCACCAAACTCTGAGAAGTCCTGAAGTCAAGAAATCTGAGGTTTTTTAACCCATTGTTCCCCAAACAGATTTTTTTTTTCAGATTCCTTGTAAGGTCACAGGAATTGGTGTTCTAAGGAAATGCCTTTGGGACAATGCTTCTTTATTGTGGGGATGTCGTGCATGTCATGGCTCAAAGAGTGAAAACATGCCCTTGGTTGAAGACACACTTGACTTTGTGGAGCACCTGAAGTTTGGTGGGAAAAACCTGGATGTTGGCATTACAGAGGTTAGGCACCAGGCCTCCACCATGAAAGGATTTTAAATAACCCAGTTTTCAGTTTCCTTCTCTGTAAACCCTATGGGGTTATGGGAACAGTTACATGAGATCATCTACTTCAGCCTAAATTCAATGACATATAATAGGTACTCAGACAAGGGGAGCTAAAATTATATTTTCTCATGCCAGTAGAAAAAGTAGGGAGTCAAAATGAATCAGAAGTCCTGTTGAAAGAAGAGCAAGACTTCTGGGTTCTCCGTCCCACTTGCCCTTCTCCACTGGGCCTAAACTCCTCACTCCACCTGCAGCTGACAGGACGCCAGAGGTGGAAACGGGGTACAGGAATAACAGGACACTATATCAAATAGCTGCATTAAAAATGAAACAAATATGGGGCTCCTAGGTAGCTCAGTCAGTTAAGCATCCAACTTTGGTTCAGGTCATGATCTCAAGGATCATAGGTTCAAGCCCCATATCAGGCTCTGTGCTGACATTTTGGAGCCTGCTTGGGATCTTTTCTCTCTCTCTCTCTCTCTCTCTCTCTCTCTCTCTCTCTCTCTCTCTCAAAATACCCAAATAAACTATTCCTCCTTGCCTCCTCAGCCTCTAAGCTGGGACAGTTCACCATTTCTAAATGTTGGGACATGCAACAGTAGAACTATTTTTTTCCTGGGGTGGAGGAGGTGAAGGAGGGCAAGGGGAAAATGGCACCCTTTCATTTTGGCAAAGGTCTTGCCCCCCTGAAGGAGGAAGCTGCCTGCTGGGCTGGAGGCTGGAACCCCAGTCTCCAAGTCACCAATCAGAAGGACTGAAACACTCCAGATTTAAAGGGCTAGCCTTTTGTCACAGGCCAATGTTTAAGCCTCTTCTACTGGGCTTACAAACCAGATCCTTGTGGGTTTTGCCTTTGTCCACAGGTCTGTGAGGATTCTGGACAGACAGCTCATGTGTGATGGAATAAGCCCTTGATCTAGGACAGGGGTCGACAAACCTTCTCTGTAAAGGGCCAGGGAGTAAATAGTTGAGGCTTTGTGGGCCATATGGTCTTTGTCACAACTACTCAGCTCTGCCCTTGTAGCAAAAAAGCAGCCATAGATAATATGTGAACGTGGTTGAGTTCCAAGAAAACTTCATTGCTGGATGCTGAAAATTGAATTTATGTAATTTTCCTCTATTACTAAATCTTCCTTTCCCTCTAGTCATTTAAAACTATAAAACTCATTTTTAGCTCATGTGCCACAGAAAAATACACAGTGGGTAGACTTTGGTCCGTGGCTGCCGTTTGCTGAGCCCTGATCTGGATGATCCTGGAATGTTCTGGATGAGAGATTTTGGACAAGCCTTTTACCCTCTGAGAACATAAGTCAGAGAGCATACCAACCAGCAGTGGGATAAAATCAGATAATGTCCATGAAATTGTAACTGTAAGGTGTTTCTTTATAAATTAACATTAATATCACCAAAGGAAGTCTTCAAGCAGAAATATCTATTCCAACATAGAAAGACATGTAAATTGTCAAGTGATCGTGTAAAGAAGGACAGTTTCAACCTCTGTGGGGAAAATACAGTTGAAATGATCTTTTCCAAGTATTTTGTATTCTGTAGAGAATGAGAAACCACAACCAAAATGTGACTCGTGGTTCTGGATATTGGTGGTTTTTGCCACCACTTTTATTGTTTTAGAAGTCATAAAAATCAACCACAAAGTATCTCATTTCTTAAATTATTGTTTATTATCATTTAATTAATTACACTGTTGGTAGAAGCTATTCTTCCACCATTTCCCCTTTTTCCATGGTTTTTCCCTTCCTCTAATAACACTTGACGCTGGGCAATAGCCCCAGTGTTAATGAAAACAGAAGTAAAGGCCGTGCTTTCAGGACAGGAATTATCTCCCAGCTTCAGACTGAAGATGTCCTGGGCTCTGCGGGAGAGGAGAGAACACTAAGAAAGGGTGTCTCAAGCTGGAACCTTCTAGGTCTTCCTGCCAGAGACTGGGGAGTCACATGTACATGGGATGCAGTGAGTGAAAACCTGGGGTGTGGCCCGACGAACCAGTGTCAACTGAAGACAGGCCTCTGTCCCAGAGGTAGGACTTTCCTTTCCAAAGGCATTTTCCTGAGGAGCTCTCAGGAGCCATGGCTTCATGGAGACATGAACAACATGGATGAGATGAAAGCAAAAATGGTGACAGCTATTGCCAGGCACTGAGAAATGAGGAAGCCAGGGAAGAGAGAAGGGAAGGCTAAGGAAATGTGGGTGCACTTCATTTTATTTTATATTTCATTTAAAATTTAGAAACTTTTCATTTTTCATTTATTTTTAATTTTAAATCATTTTTATAGCTTATTTTTTATTTTAATTTTACTATCTATTATTTTATTTATTTTACTTTCTTAAAAATGAAAAATCAACATCATGGATGACAGGGGGAAAGACCTAATCTAGAGGAATTACCCAAGGTTGTATCATTAAATTAAAACTCAGAATCAACCAGAGGCACAAGAGAAAGGGTGGAGGGGTGGGGGGAGGAGGAAAAGAGAGGACAGAAGGCAAGGAGAGGAAGAAGTAGAGGAGAGGGAGAGAAAGACAGAGAATAATTGAAGGAGAGCAGACCTTCATTCCACCCACCATTTCCCACCGTTGAGACAGCTCTGGGATGGGATCTGGGTGAAAGAAGTGTCTTCTGCACCCTCCATGAGCCTTGCTCCTTTCCTATGCATGGACTCTATGCACTTTATGCACTCATCTAGAGTTTACAGATGTCCATTTTCCATTTCACAGATGTAAGTCAACTACTTAATTTAGTTCCGTGTAGAAGGACTCACACGGATGAGACAGAGCATCCTCCTTTCCCACTTGTCTGCTATACTTGTCCTATTTCTTTCCTTTTCTTCTTTTTCTTCGACATCCCCCCCCCCCGATACATCTCAAAGTTTACACAGACAGTGCTCATGGGGTTGCTGGAATTGCACCAATGACTCCAAGCAAGAGGAGCAAAAACAGAAACAAACTAATCACTAACTCTGAGGTTAGTGAGAAAAGAAAACTGCCACTTGAGCCACAAAGTGCAAGGCACACAAAGATAGTAAAAACTCTGAAGACCTTGGGCCTGCTCAGATGGTGGTGGTCTATAGGTTCTCCCTGGTTTGCATCAGCTAAAGAAAGTCTTTAGCCTCTATTTGAGTCTCTTGAACCATTTCCGTTGGGAAGTACTCAATAAAAGGCCCAATCTGCTCCAATCCTGAACAAAACCTAGGCTGTTAGTTGATGACATGTTGCCTTACTGAAGGATTTAAAATAGCTTCTCTTTTGCACATGGATTTTCATACCTGTGGCTGTTGTAAGGGCTATCACCCTGCATGGGACCTGGGAGGATCCAGTGTGAACTCTCCACACCCTTCCCTTTACCCCTTCAAACTCCCCAATATGTTCATAAATGTAAAAAACTTGAAGTTCTTGACAAATATTGTATTAGAGAACTAAGGGTGGTAGGCTTTGGACTAGAAAAGGGACCAAGAGTTTGGGGTTCACCACCCCAGCCTTGTCTCAACCAGAGTTCCTCTGATTTTGCTTGTTGGATGTATGAGTTCATGTAAATAAATTTTAAATAATAAAACCTGAAAAACCACCTTAGAAGAGCAGGCTAAAGAGAACATCAAGAAGAGTGGAAGCAAGTCTCTGATCACTTGGCAGCCAAGGGATGGGGGTGCTATAGAAGGGATAAAATGGCTATATTTATTTATTGTCTTCTTTTTAAGTTTATTTATTTATTTTAAGAAAGAGAGAAAGCATGAGCAGGGGAGGGGTAGAGAGAGAAGGAGAGAGAATTCCAAGTAGGCTCCACACTGTCAGCACAGAACCCAACACAGGGTTTCATCTCACGAACTGTGAGATCATGACCTGATCTGAAACCAAGAGTCAGATGATTAACTGACTGAGCCACCCAGGCACCCCTATTTATTTAATGTCTATTCAATTTCCACATTTATAGGAACCACTCCCAGAGTTACTGCCCAGCCTCCTTGGCTGGCATTGCCTGAAATAGAACACAGAACCATGTGCCCTTTGCGTGAGTACATTTTATGGTCAGCACAGTAAGTGGAAAGAGAAGGAACTTTGACACCTGGGCCAAGATCCCTGGCTCTGCCATTTATGACACCTACAACTTTGAGATATTTCATTTAATCTGCGTGAGCCTCAGTTTCCTTTGTGAAAAAGTGGGGATATAATGATTTATCTCTTGAAGTCAACAGTTGTTTTCCTTCCCCTTCTCTATTTAAGTGCATCCACTTGACTTCCATTAAATAAAATGAGTTTGTTTAACTTTTGCAGAGAAAATAAATCTAATAAAAAACAAATGCAGGTCACCTAGAAACACCACAGAACTCCAAGTCTCCACTGCCAGCATTGGTTTTGTAACAGCAAAATGCATCCAGGAGCAGGAAACTCAGTGACAGGCATTCTTGAGGCATGCTCATCAAAGATCTTCTCAGGCAAAATTGCCTTTTCATTCTTTGTAACCTTCATTTTTTTTCTTTTTAATAGACTATATTTTTAGAACAGTTTTAGATTTACAGAAAAATTGAGACAACAATGTAGAGAGTTCCCATATACCACACCTAGTTTACCTTATTATTAACATCTTGTAACAGATGCAACTGTTATACTTAATGAATCAATATCAAAACATTATTTTTTTAGGTTTATTTATTTTGAGAGAGAAAGAAAGAGAGCATGAGCAGGGGAGGGGCAGTGACAGGGAGAGAGAGAGAATCCCAAGCAGACTCCGCACAATTAGCACATGGAGTTAAATCCCACAAACTGTGACATCATGACATTAGGCAAAATCAAGACTCAGACACTCAACTGGCTGAGCCACCCAAGTGTCCCTCAAACCATTATTATTAACTAAATGCCAGACTTTATTCTGAATTCCCTAGTTCTTCCCTAATGTTCTTTTTCTGTTCCAGAACTCCATCCAGAACATCACATTATGTTTGGTTGTCAGGTCTACTTAGGTTCTTCTTGGAAATAACAGTTTCCCAGATTTTACTTGGTTTTGATGACCTTGACAATAATGAGGAGTACTGGTCAAGTATTTTGCAACATTCCCCAATAATGGAATTTATTTGATGATTTTCTCCTAATAAATCTGGGATTATGGGATATTGGGAGGAATATCACAGAGTTAGAGTTCACATTCTTGTCACATCATACCAAGGGCATACCATGAACATGAATTATCACTGCTAAGTTGGCCTTGATCACCTGGCTGAAGGAATGTTTGTCAGGTTTCTCCACTGTAAGGCTCATCGTCCTGACTTCTGTACTGCACACTTTGGAAGGAAGACTGAGGACCACCAAATGTGGTTCCACATAAGTTTCCCTTGTTTTTTTCCTCCCCAGCCTGCCCAGCTGGCTTCCCTTCAGTGCATGAACTACATAAACATTGGACTTCTGCTATTTCCTTTACAATTCCAGCAAATTGCAAAGATTTCTGAATATTCTCAAAATATTTTTTCTTTCACCCAAATTATCATGAACTTTTGTGTTTTCAGCAAACCATAACTTTTACTTCTGACCCAACAAAGTGAAACATATGATTATTGTATACCTACAACCACACTTTTTGTGGGACCAACTTTCTGGCTGCTACAACTGCTGAATCCCAAATCTTATCTGGATCAGCAGAAAAATAGACTTGAAATTCCCAGACCAATGTTCCTTTTGGGCAATGATGCCATTAAGTAGCATGGGCAAGACTGTGTGGATATGCAATTATAAGAGACGATTTTGCTAGTCAGGTTAAGCTAGGCATATGCTGCTGTAAGAAACAATCCCCAAATGGCAGTGACCTAATATCTAGTGTTTATTTCTCACTCATGTAAAGTCCACTGAAGGTGGGCTGACTCGTGAGGATAACTCACCTTGATTGGAGATAGAGTGACCCAGGCCTCTAATTCCATGTCTCCTGACTCATCATTTCCTGGTTCTGTAATTCCCCTCAGAAAAGGGAAAGACAGTTGCGAAGTCACATGGGATCTTCATCACCTCTCTTTGACACTTGTACTCAAAATCCATTAGCTAGAACATGCCACATGGCCTCACCTATCTGCAAGTGGGCAGGGTCCTGAGAAATATTTTATCATAGGCCGAAGTCCACTCTTTTATACATAAATCAAATTCTTCCTTTATTCCAGTCTGTGCTTGGCACAAAGCCCTCTGAGACTCCTTCCCAGATTTCCCCCCAAACTTAGCCAAATGTTGCTACATCTAAGTGACCTTTAGTTTCACTTTACATTGCTTTTTGTCCCTTGTGATAATGTAATCCATTATTATAATAAGCAGAAGTGCCACAGCCCTAACCCTACTTGATTACCCACTGTGTTCTTGGCTTACTTCACTTTTTAGTTGCAAAAAATACAAAACATTCCACAGTATTTTTTTCTTGTTTTGTTTGTCTTTTCACAAGGTCATATTGAGGTACCCTTTCCCCTAAATTTGCAAACTTTACTCTTTTTACTTCTATTTACCAAATTTGATGTTTTTTTCCTGCTCTTTCCCCACCCCTACCTGAAATTCCCCTCTGCTAACCCAACCCAGAATCACCTAGGTTGCCATCACTTCACCAGTCTGGACCTCAGTTTCTTCATCTGTAAAAGGGAAGGTTAGAATGAGCTGTGTCTTTCCAACCCTGATGGTTTCACATTGTATGCAGTACCTTCTCTGTTGATGTCTCTTTTGGCATCCTGCCCTTAAAGATCATCCTCCTCATCAAGATCTCACCTTTCAAATGATGGGATATGCTAATGAGGCAATTAAAACTGGACATGTTTTAAAACAGAAAAAAATGGAAAGAATTTCTAGTAGAGAAAGGACAGTCTCTTCAGCAAATGGTGTTGGAAAAACTAGACAGCAACATGCAGAAGAATGAAACTGGACCATTTTCTTACACCATACACAAAAATAAACTCAAAATGGATGAAAGACCTAAATGTGAAACAGGAAATCATCAAAATCCTATAGGAGAAAGCAGGCAATAACCTCTTTGACCTTGGCCGCAGCAACTTCTTACTAGGCATGTTTCCAGAGGCAAGGGAAACAAAAGCAAAAATGAACTATTGGGAACTCATCAAGATAAAAAGCTTCTGCACAGGGAAAGAAACAACAAAACTAAAAGGCAACTGACTGAATGAGAGAAGATATTTGCAAATGATGTATTACATAAAGGGTTAATATCCAAAATCTATAAAGAACTTATCAAAGTCAACACCCAAATGGTGTACCTGGGTGGCTCAGTCAGTTAAGCATCTGACTTTAACTCAGGTCATGATCTCACTGTCTGTGAGTTCAAGTCCCACGTCAGGCTCTGTGCTGACAGCTCAGAGCCTAGAGTCTGCTTTGGATTCCATGCCTCTCTCTCTCTAGTCCCCTCCACCACTCACTCTCTGTCTTCCTCTGTCTCTCAAAAAATAAATAAATGTTAAAAAAAAGTGGCACCCAAGAAACAAATAATCCAGTGAAGAAATAGGCAGAAGACATGAACAGACACTTTTCCAAAGAAGATATCCAGATGGCTAATAGACACATGACAAGATGTTCAACACTTATAATCAGGGAAATACAAGTCAAAACCACAATGAGATACCACCTTACACCTGTCAGAATGGCTAAAATGAACAACTCAGGAAACAACAGATGTTGGCAAGGATACAGAGAAAGGGGAACACTTTTGCATTGTTGTGAAAATGCAAACTGATGCAGCCACTCTGGAAAACAGTATGGAGATTCCTCAAAAATTAAAAATAAAGCTACCCTATGACCCAGCAATTTAATTACTAGGTATTTATCCAAAGGATACAAAAATGCTGATTCAAAGAAGCACATGCACTCCAATGTTTATAGCTGTGCTATCAACAATAGCCAAATTATGGAAAGAGCCCAAATGATGAGCAGCCAAATTATGGAAAGAGCCCATCAACTGATGAATGAATAAAGAAGATGTGATATGCGCGCGCGCGTGTGCGTGCACGCACGCACACACACACACACACACAGGAATATTACTGGGCCATCAAAAAGAATGAAATCTTGCCATTTACAACAACATGGATGGAACTAAAATATACTATGCTAAGCAGAATAAGTCAATCAGAGAAAGACAAATATCATGTGATTTCACTCCTGTGGAATTTAAGAAACAAAACATGAACATAAGGTGGCTCAGTCGGTTAAGCGTCCGACTTCGGCCCACATCATCATCTCACAGTTCGTGGGTTCAAGCCCCGCATCAGGATCTGTGCTGACAGCTCAGAGCCTGTAGCCTGCTTCAGATTCTGTGTCTCCCTCTCTCTCTATTCCTCCCCCGCTCATTCTCTGTCTCTTTCTCTCTCTCAAAAATAAATAAA
Organism: Cryptoprocta ferox; assembly: GCA_028646485.1. NCBI lineage: Eukaryota > Metazoa > Chordata > Mammalia > Carnivora > Eupleridae > Cryptoprocta > Cryptoprocta ferox. Next base: position 63,222,290 of record CM053568.1, read on the forward strand.
TATTTTTAAAAAAATAAGAGAAGGGAAGGAAAAATAAGATAAAAACAGAGAAGGAGACAAGATTCTTCAATACAAAGACTCTTAAATACAAAGAACAAACTAAGGGTTTTTGGAGGGGTTTTGGTGGGGGAATGGGCTAAATGGGTGTTGGGAATTAAGGAGGTCATTTGTTGGGATGAGCACTGGGTGTTACATGTAAGTGATGAATCACTAAATTCTACTCCTGAAACCATTATTACAGTATATGTTAACTAACTTGGATTTAAATTAAAAAAAAATAAGCCCTATGAACTGAACTTGATATATGAAATTTTTTCTTTACTTTAGTAATTTCATCTATGTTTTAATTTTCTCAAACAGCCTTTCATGAATTGAATCATTTGGAATCATTCTCTAATCTTCAAAACTCATTATACAGTTTACTCTTGATTTTAAGCAGTATTGTGAACCATAAATAGTGAATATATAAAATTCTTTTTAAAAAATCATGGAATTGATTCTTATATATTTTCCTTCCATGGTGTTTTCAAAGATTTAGTTACTCAAAACCAGAACTAAATAGAATTATTGAGTTAATTTGAAGTTAGCTACCTGCATTGATGAAATGCTTACATACTTATATGCTTATAAATGTAATTATTCACGTGTAAACAGTTTTCCTGTTTGTTTTAATTGCATAAAAATATAACAGTAAACAATTATATAAAGTAATCTTTTCATAAATTGGGATTAATCCCAACTCTATTCTTTTAACAGAATGTTTTGTGTTACTCATATTTCAAGATTAAATTGAAGAAAACAAAATGGATTCTTCCTCAGTTTCCTATAGTTTGTATTTTGCAACTCAGTACCAACTTTTCAAACCAGTTAGGCAAATGTCATGCTTAGGCCAATGGCAAAGAATGCAATGACTTTCCTCCCAAAGCTAAGAAAGCATCCATGAACACTGGTTAGCAATGGTTGCTGGTCCAATTGTCTCCCTCTCCCAGGAACACATAAGAATTCTTGGTGAGCTTTAGTTATAACGAAGACCATTACAATGAATTCCACACTGGTCTGGGCTTTTCAAAGATGGCGTAAGGAAAGAGGATGGCAGATAGACATGAAACATATAGATACATGGAAAACCCTGTGCCTAAAAGCTTCCCTCTCTTATCTTTTTTGTTCTGGGTTCTGTTATTAGTGCTGAAATGTAGAGGAAGTACTTCAGTTTCTGGAGAGAGTTTTCTGTTGGCCAGTGTACTGCATTCCACATTATCTGTATCATTGTACTCCAATTAGTGTACAAGTTCCACTTTGGTGCTGACTGAAGATATTTGGGTATTGTTAAACAGAACTCCAGGCTTTCAGCTGCAGAAGTTTACTCTAACCCTGTGGTTTCACTGTAAAATTCCCTTCTCGCTCTAGGAGACAGTTCTGCGGGGGGCAAGAGCCCTGGACTTGGAGTTACAGCCCAGGATATGGCTTCTGGCTACCATTTCCTAGATGTGTGACCTGGGATGAATCATTGTCACTATATTATGAAGCAATGGAGGAGCTACACATTACCACTACCTACAAAAGGCATTTGTAAATAATAAAATAATATGATTTCTGATAACACTGTAGTAAACCAGACAGCCGAATGTTGGCATAAAGACAAATAGATCAGTAGAACGGAGAAAAGAGTCCAAAGATGGGCCCACGCCAAGGTGCCTAGGCAATACTGTGTTGTGAAATCATGTTCTGTGCTTTTAACAAATGGCAATAGAACCAATGGACAGTCATGTGCAAAATAATGAATCTCGATTGTACCTTCCATCATATACAAAGATTAACTCAAAATGGATCATAGATCTAAATGCAAAACCAAAAGGTATAAAATTTCTGGAAGTAAACATAGAAAAATAGCTTTACAACCTTAGACTAGGGAAAAGAAAATAGTTATAAATGGAGAAATACGATAAAGTGAACTTTATCAAAATTTAAAATCTCTGATTTCTAAAAGAAAATTAAAAGGCAAGCCACAAGGTGAAAAAAAATATATCCACAGTACACATACCTGACAAAGAACTTGAATTCAGCAGGTATCAACTTTTCTTACTACTCAAAACTAAAAAGACAACCCCATTTTTAAAAGGGCAGCAAATAATGAGAACAGACATGTCACAAAAGAAGACCTATAAATGGTCAATAAGCACATGAAAATGTGCTCAGCATCATTAGTTGTTAGGGAAATGTGAATTTTAAAATCACAATGAATTATCTCTAAAAAGAGATAAATTAAAATACTAAGTGTTTACTGCAAAGTAGTAAGTGTTGGCAAGGATAAGGAGAAACTAGAACTCACATTGCTAGTAGTTCTGGAAAATGAGACAACCACTTTGGGAACAGGCAGTTCCTTTCTTTTTTTTTTTTAATGTTAATTTATTTTGAGAGAGAGAGAGAGAGAGAGAATCCCAAGCAAGTTCTGTGCTGTCAGTGCAGAGCCCAACACAAACCATGAGATCATAACCTGAGCTGAAATCAAGAGTCAGATGTTTAATCAACTGAACCACCCAAGCACCCCCACAGGCAGTTTCTTACAAACCAAAAGTATGTATTAAACGTGCAGGTATATTATTCAGCAACCTCACTCTTAAGGTATTTATCCTATAGAAATGAAAACCCACATCCACACAAAGATTTGTATCAAAAGTTCTTTTCAACTTTATTAAGAATAGCTAGAAACAGAAACCAATCCAAATGTCTATCAACAGGTGAATGTATGCACAAATGACGGTACATCCAGACATTGGAACACTACTCAGAAAAAAAAAATTGAGCCACTTACACTCTACAGCATGGAGTTTTGCTGAGCAAAAGAAGGCAGATACAAAACAATATTTGCTGTATAATGACGTTCATGCAAAATTCTAGAAAATACTGAATTCATTTATGGTGACAGAAAGTAGTGGTCGCCTGTGAACTGACTGCAAAGTAGTGTTGGGGAACTTTCTAGAGTGATGTAGATATTCTACATGTTGATTTAGTGTAGTGGTTACACAGATACATGTATTTGTAAAACCTCATCAAACAAAATAAAATTGATTTTACAAATATCTTACAATGCTATATAAATTGTCATGAGAGAGGCCGTAAAGCAAATACTTGCAATGTGTAACGTTTGAATTTATAGGTCTTATTAAGAATGTAGGTTCTGGAGTTCAGACCCCGTTTCTGCCTCTCATCATTCCTAGTCATAGGACTGTGGGCAAGTTATTCAATCTTTTAGAGCCTCAGTTTTCAAATCTGTCAAATGGGAACCATATTAGTACCTACCTCCCAGAGCTTTTGGGAATAAGTGTTTAGAACAGTGTCGCACACAGTAAGTGCTTGTAAATATCACGTTATAATTATTAATGGGCTTTAAATGAGGCTTTGTTTTGCTGCTTCTTTTAATCAGATTACACCCAGTCTCCCATGAGTAGGAACAGAAGGGAAGAGCTTCATAACCTGAGACTCAACTGTCTTTATCTCCTTTCTTAGCTTTAATCTACAAGTTTGCTCCTTCTCCAGGAACTTTAAGAACCAAAAGTAGAGTTAAGACAGATGTTTTTGTCCAACATTCCAAACAAATCAGTACTCCTTCAGGAGTTTCCAAGTGCAGATGAGGGTCGTTCTTGTTCTCCATGACAATCTGCACTTTAAATATGAGGGTATTGGGGCACCAATTGGCTCAGTTGGTTAAGCGTCAGACTCTTGATTTCGGCTCAGGTAATGATCTCACAGACATGAGTTCGAGTCCCTTGTCAGTCTCTTCACTGGTAGCACAGAGCCTGCTTAGGATTCTCTCTCTGCCCCTCCCCCCACTTGTTTTCTCTCTCTCTCTCTCTCTCTCTCTCTCTCTCAAAATAAATAAACTTGAAGAAAAAAATGTGACAGTATTAGTAACTTGTTTGTCATATGAATTGTTCAGTTTCCTTAAACTGCTGAATAAAAACCAAACACCTCCTCACACTCAGCACAGTCTGTCTTGTCACACCTGGTGGCACTTCTTTTTGGCAAGGGACAGTAAGAACAAAGGGCAAGCTGAAAGTTGTTTTGCTCCTTCAAAGCAATTTTCAACCACGTTCAGTGAAGATGGTCCCACCATCCCATGCCACATAAGAAACCAAGAAAGCAAGTAGATTTCTCCACCTTGCCCCCCTTCCCTGTCCTTCTGAGCTGGCCTTGAACTCCTATAAGGCCCCTTCAGCCAGGCCCAGCCCTGACTGCTCCTGACCAGGATTCGATGCATCAGGGAATTGAGCCTGGGGTTGGATGCTATATGCCTGGACTGCAATATCTCTCTTGCACCCACCTTACTTGGCTCTCTGATGTCCTACTGGGGTAGAGTACTGTATTGAGCACCACCAAACTGCGTGTCACCTTGGTGCCTTGCAGTGCCCTCTTCCTGAAGATTGGATTCTGTTTTCCATACCCCTGTCTGTTGATAACAGGCATTAGGAACCTTGGTTCTGTGGAATTCTGATCATGCCTTGTTTTAGCAGTGTGGCTTGGATGTGTATTTTAGCATCCCTGAGCTGCAGTTTCCCCTTGTATAAAATACTTAATGCTCTCCTCTGGGATTGTTATGAGGACTGAATTCTATTACCTCTACAATTTTAAGGTCATGTCTGACCCACAATGGGCATACGGTTAGTGGTGGACATTAATACCACATTTTATCAATTTGAAATACACATTTCCTGGGGCGCCTGGGTGGGTCAGTCAGTTAGCGTCCAACTTTGGCTCAGGTCATGATCTCTCAGTCCATGAGTTTGAGCCCTGTGTCCAGCTCTGTGTTGACAGCTCGGAGCCTGGATCTTGCTTCCAATTCTGTGTCTCCCTCTCTCTCTGCTCCTCCCCTGCTCACGCTCTGTCTCTCTCTCTCTCTCTCTTAAACATAAATACACATTTTTTAAAAATTAAGAAAAAGAAATACACATTTCCATTTGTATTCTGGCATCTCTGAAGACAGGGTATGTGTTTCAGCTGATGACAGCTCACAATCACCGTAGGCCAGGAGATCAGCGTGCTGAAGCTGCTATTGCCCATGCATGCATTATTCTTCCTGGAAACTCGATGGTGATTCCTGATGATGTTGCTGGATCATGAGGACCATTTGAGGAAAGAACACAAGAGTCCTGGCTGTAGTCTGAAAGCCTTCCATTCACACCCTCAGGGGACATGAGGAAAGTCCTTAAAAGTCCTGATGACAATGCCCATAAAGCCCTCTTTATGGAGTACTGTGTCACCAATGCTCTCCTCTTGATGGCCCAGGGGACAATACTCTGTAGGGGAGAGTGTGGACACTGGCAGTTTTGAGGTGACAAAATTACTCAGATGAGTACAGTCTGGTTGCGAAGAAGGTTTAAGGAGTCAGCTAATTGTTTCTATTCTTCTTCTTATGTAAGCATAAGAGTGATATAAAATAATCATCTCTATCTAAATAAGTTTATAAAAACTCTTTCAATCAGTATTCAATAAATCCAAGTGATCCGGAAATATTGCATTATATTTGAATAGGGACCATAATTTTTTCTTTCTTAGTGATATATAAAATATGGTACATCTTACCACTGATGAGATAAAATAGGCACAAACAAGATTACCCAGAACAAGATTACTTTCTCCCTCTGGACTTGGGAAATTTCCTTTTCATGGGAATCCTTTTGTGATTGAGTCCCTGAGGAAGGCAGCAAACTTTCTCCATTGCTGTGGTGTGCTGGCCACGGGAGACTTGTACAGGAGCTGCAACTTCCTCAGCCACCCCCGCCCCTTGGCATTTTCCTCTTTCCTCAGGCATCCCCCTGAGGTCCCAACATGGGCAAATCGTGCACATGTATGTTTCATGTCTAGGACCGAGCTTGTCCAAGTTATGACATCTTCAGTATAAAGATTTGAATTAGTCATTTGTTTTCCCTGATGAGAAAGACAGAACTCATTCTTTTCTGAAAATCCAGAAGAAAAGATAATCAATGGAGTTATGCAATAGATAACCAATATTACCAATATCCAATACTGGTATTGGAGTATATGTCCACTCTAAATAGTGCTTCTTAACTCTGACTGCATGTTAGAATCACTAACAGAACTTTTAAAAATTCTGACACCTGGGATCTCTCCCAGATGAATTAAATAAGATTCCCTAGGGATGGGGACTCAAGCATTTGTGGGCTTTCCAAACTCCCCAGGTAATCTGTATCACAGTGAGAGTTACAAAGCACTGACTTATAATGGATGAAAGCCATGCCTTCCTCCTGTGTGCTAAACTAAGGGCAAATTTCTGGACCCCAGGAGAAGCATGCTGGGAAGTTTATATCCTGCCCTATAACAAAACACATGACATTTAAATTATTTCCATTCTTGTTTAACTGCTTAATGGAGATATTAGAAGAGTATAAAGATAGTTACTACCTACCAGATCATTGGTAGAACTTGAACAGTTACCAGTAACTTCAAATCTCACAGTTAAGCTGTGACACTTCCTTTTGCACAATTGAAACTAAATTGTGTCTCCTGGGGTTTATTGGTTCTCTTTTTTATATGCAATATAAAATTTATCATTTAAACCATTCTTAAGTGTATGGTGGCATTAAGTTCATTCACATTATTGTGCAACCATTACCACCATCCATCTCCAGAACTTTTTCATCTTCCAAAACTGAAATTCCATACCCATTAAACACTGACCTCCCCCTGCCCCTTTTCTCTCTCTCCCTTCAGCCCCTGGAAACCACCACTCTACTTTGGTCTTTATGATTTTCATTAATCTGAGGGGGGGGATCAAGAAAAAAATGAACCAAGAGAGAAAATCTAGATAACTTTGTTGAATTTCCTTTTTTGATGATTAAAAGTTGGTTTGAGGAGATGGATCCACTCTTATGCTCCCTCCACCAACTCTAAACAAAAATTTACTTACAGAATCTTTAACCAAATGAGGGCAAAACAAGTAGGGAGAAGAAGTGGTAGAAAGTAGAGTTTTAAAGAAACCAGGTTCAGAATGCTAGATGTGACAAAACAAGTATGCTGGATTAAACTATTTCATGTGATACATCATTGAGAGTGTGGTTTTATGAGAGATAGCTGAGGGGGAAGAAACAGAAAGGAGAAAAAGGAGATGCAATGTGATATGACCTTAAACCACAGGAAACATCAACTGGTCTACAAGCTCTGAAATGAAGAGGCGTTTTGAGAAAATCTCATACTTGGGGTGTTGTGTAGAAAAACACACAAAGGAACTCCTCAAGTATTCCTACTGTATGCAGTTTCCTGGCTTCCCTGTGGCAAACAGTGTGGCTACCCCTGTCTTCTCTCTCACATGTCCCTTTATCAGAGCCCATAGCGAGTGTCCTCCCCCAGACAGTGGGCTCCAGCTCGGGGAGAGAGTGCAATGTGATTGGACATGGTGCCATTTCACATGGAAGCTCTAGATAATCATGTCCACATGTGACAGGAATCACAGGCCCAGCAATATGTTGTCCTACTCTTGGCTGTTAACCTGTTTTTCTATTTTGTGCCTGAGACACTGTGTTTGGGTTACCGTTGAATAAATAACATTTATAGGACATGAGTTTGAAGTTTGCAGTGAAAAACAACCTGCCAATATAAGTGAATGTGGTGGGAGGAGGGGCAAGATGGTGGAGAAGTAGGGAGCTCTGTAATTTTCACCCACCCACATCTATCCAACTAAGAAGGACTGAAGCCACAATACTCTGATCTGCGAGAGTGGGGGAAAAGACACAGAGTCCACAAAGAAGATAGCCTCATAGGGCTACCTCAAGAAACAAGCTAAAGTACACATGGTGGAGAGTCCCAAATATCACTGAGTAGGGAAATAAAATAGCCAAAGCACAACAAGAGAAACCAAGAGAGAACTTCTTCCTGAAGAAGAAGAAAGAGAAAAAGGTCATGAAGGGGTGCTTGATCAAATTATAGCCAAGAACATCCCCAATCTGGGGAAGGAAATAGACATTGAAATCCAAGAGGCACAGAGAACTCCCCTCAGACATAACTTGAATCGACTTTTGGCATGACATATCCTAGTGAAACTGGCAAAATATGAGGGTAAAGAGAAAATTCTGAAAGCAGATAGGGATAAAAGGGCCCTAACATACAAAGGGAAACATATTAGAGTGGTTACAGACCTATCTACTGAAACTTGGCAGGCCAGAAAAGAATGGCAGGAATCCTTCAATATGATGAACAGAAAAAATATGTAGCCAAGAATCCTTTATCTAGCAAGCCTGTCATTCAGAATAGAAGGAGAGATAAAGGTTTTCCCAAATAAACAAAAATTGAGAGAATTCATCACCACAAAACCAACCCTACAAGAAATCCTAAGAGGGACTCTATGAGGGAAATGTTGCAAGGAATACAAGGTACCAGAGACACCACTACAAGCATGAACCCTACAGAGAACACAATGAATCTAAACCCATATTTTTCAATAGTAACACTGAATGTAAATGGAATAAATGCTCCAATCAAATGACACAGGGTAGCAAAATGGATAAAAAAAAATCCATCTATTTGCTGTCTACAAGAGACTTATTTTAGACCTGAAGGCACCTTCAGATTGAAAGTAAGGGGATGGAAAAATATCTACCATGCAACTGGAAGTCAAAAGAAAGCTGGAGTAGCCATACTTATACTGGACAAACTGGACTTTAACATAAAGGCAGTAGCAGGAGATGAAGAAGGGCATTATACAATAATTACAAGGTCTATCCATCAGGAAGACCTAACAATTATAAACATCTACACGCAAAATTCGGGAGCACCCAAATACATAAAACAATTAATCACAAACAGAAACAATCTTATTCATAAGAATGTGCTAATTGCAGGGGACTTTAATACTCCACTTACAGCAATGGATAGATCAACTAGACAGAAAATCATTAAAGAAACAACAGACTTGAATGACACATTGGACCAGATAGATTTGACAGATATATTTAGAACTCTACATCCTGAGGCTAGGGAATTCCCTTTCTTCTCAAGTGCGCATGTCACATTCTCCAAGATAGATCACATACTGGGTCATAAAGCAGCCCTCCATATATATAAATGAATTGAGATCATATCATGCACACTTTCAGATCACAATGCTATGAAACTTGAAATCAATCACAGGAAAAAGTCTGGAAAACCTCCAAAAACGTGGAGGTTAAGACCACCCTACTAAATAATGATTGGGCCAATCAGGCAATTAGAGAAGAAATTAAAAAAATATATGGAAACAAATGAAAATGAAAATACAACAATCCAAACTCTCTGGGACGCAGCAAAGGCAGTCCTAAGAGGAAAGTATATTGCAATCCAGGACTATTTCAAGAAACTAGAAAAAGTACAAATTCAAAAATCTAACATAGCACCTAAAGGAACTAGAAGGGGAGCAGCAAGAGCACGCCAAACCCAGCAGAAGAAGAGAAATGATAAAGTTCAGGGTAGAAATAAACAAAATAGAATCCAAAAAAGCAGTCGAACAGATCAATGAAACCAAGAGTTGGTTTTTTGAAAAAAATAAACAAAATTGATAAACCTCTAGCCAGGCTCCTCAGAAAGAAAAGAGAGAACACCAAAATAGACAAAATCACAAATGAAAATTGATCTACTACACCTAATCCCTCAGAAATACAAGCAATCATCAGGGAAATACTATGAAAAATTATATGCCAACAAACTGGACAACCTAGAAGAAATGGACAAATTCCTAAACACACATGCACTACCAAAATTCAAATAGGAAGAGATAGAAAATCTGAACATACCCATACAATGAAGAAATTGAATCAGTTATCAAAAATCTCCCAATGAATAAGAGCCCGGGGCCAGATGGCTTCCCTGGGGGAATTCTACCAGACATTTAAAGCACTCAAGCTATTCCAAAAAACAGAAATAGAAGGAAATCTTCCAGACTCATTCTACAAAGCCAGCATCACTTTGATTCCCAAACCAGACAATGACCCAGCAAAAAAGAACTACAGGCCAATATCCTTAATGAATACAGATGCAAAAATACTCAACAAGATACTAACAAATCGAATTCAACAGCATATAAAAAGAATTATCCACCATGATCAAGTGGGATCCATTCCTGGGTTACAGGGCTGGTTCAATATTCACAAATCCATCAATGTGATACATCACATTAACAAAAGAAAAGATAACAACCATATGATCCTGTTGATAGATGCAGAAAAAGCATTTGACAAAATACAGCATCCTTTCTTAATAAAAACCCTCGAGAAAGTTGGGATAGAAGGAACTTACCTAAACATCATAAAAGCCATTTATGAAAAGCCCACAGCTTATATCATCCTCAATGAGGAAAAACTGAGAGATTTCCCCCTGAGATCAGGAACATGACAAGGATGTCCACTCTCACCACTGTTGTTTAACATAGTGCTGGAAGTCCTAGCATCAGCAATCAAATAACAAAAGGAAATAAAAGGCATCAGAATTGGCAAAGATGAAGTAAAACTTTCACTTTTTGCAGATGACATGATACTCTACATGGAAAACCCGACAGACTCCACCAGAAGCCTCCTAGAACTGATCCATGAATTCAGCAAAGTTACAGGGTACAAAATCAATGTACAGAAATCGGTTGCATTTTTATACACCAATAATGAAGCAACAGAGAGAAATCAAAAAACTGATCCCATTCACAATTACACGAAAAACCATAAAATAACTAGGAATGAACCTAACCAAAGATGTAAAAGATCTGTATGATGAAAACTATAGAAATCTTATGAAGGAAATTGAAGAAGACACAAAGAAATGGAAAAACATTCCATGCTCATGGATCAGAAGAATAAACATTGTTAAAATGTCATTATTACCCAAAGCAGTCTACACACACATTCAATGCAACCCCAATCAAAATTGTACCAGCATTCTTCTCAAAGCTAGAACAAACTATCCTAAAATTCATATGGAACCACAAAAGGTCCCCAATAGCCAAAGTAATATTGAAGAAGAAAACCAAAACGGCTAAACCCAGACTTTAGCCTCTACTACAAAGCTGTCATCATCAAGACAGTATGGTATTGGCATAAAAACAGACACATAGACCAATGGAATAGAATAGAGAACCCAGAACTGGACCCACAAATGTATGGCCAATTAATCTTTGACAAAGCAGGAAAGAGTATCCAATGGAAAAAAGACAGCCTCTTTAACTGATGGTGCTGGGAGAATTGGACAGCAACATACAGAAGAATGAAACTAGGCCACTTTCTTACACCATACACAAAAATAAACTCAAAATGAAGGACCTCAATGTGAGAAAAGAAACCATCAAAACCCTAGAGGAGAAAACAGGAAACAGCATCCTTGACCTCAACCGCAGCAATTTCCTACTCGATACATCCCCATAGGCAAGGGAACCAAGGGCAAAAATGAACTATTGGGACCTCATCAAGATAAAAAGCTTCTGCGCTGCAAAGGAAACAGTCAAGAAAACTAATAGGCAACCAACAGAATGGGAAAAGATAGTCGCAAATGACATATCACATAAAGGGCTAGTATCCAAAATCTACAAGGAACTCTCCAAACTCCACATCCGAAAAAACAAATAATCCAGTGATGAAATGGGCAGAAGACATGAATAAACACTTCTACAAAGAGGACATCCAGATGGCCAACAGACACATGAAACAATGCTCAGCATCACTCATCATCTGGGAAATACAAATCAAAACCACACTGAGGTACCACCTTACGCTGGTCAGAGTGTCTAAAAATGAACAAATCAAGAAACTATAGATGCTGGAGAGGATGTGGAGAAATGGGCACTCTCCTACACTGTTGGTGGGAATGTAAACTGGTACAGCCGCTCTGGAAAACAGTGTGGAGGTTCCTCAAAAACTTAACAATAGAACTCCCCTCTGACCCAGCAATAGCACTGCTAGGGATTTACCCAAGGGATACAGAAGTGCTGATGCATAGGGGCACATGTACCCCAATGTTCATAGCGGCACTTTCAGCAATAGCCAAATCATGGAAACAGCCTAAAAAATAGGCAAATGACAGTAATGGCAATAACATTCACCCAACATTTGCTACATGCCAGCTGTTACCCTAAGCTTTTTGTATGTATTCACTCATCTGCTCTCCAAACTATACTATGAGTTAGATACTAATTATTATGATCCCATTTTTCAGATGAGGAAAATGAGAGGCAAGAAGGTTAAGTAACTTGCCCAAGTCACAACGGTCTTAAGAGTCAGATGCAAGACTTCAACTTGTATAGGCTAGATCCACTAAGCACTTATATGCTATCACATTCTGAAATGGTAAGTGCTTAGAACTATAATCTGGGGGGAGGGGAGTTCAAGTTATTACTGGAGGAAATATCCAAACATAACTAATGAATTGGTTATTAAGATGATGACGCATAGCCAGGGAAGGAAGAATAATAGTCTGGAATTAGGCAGATAGTCACAGAGAAGAAACGGCACCTGTACATCGTAGCTGATGACCATCACAGAGAGAGATAAAGATACTGTCCAAGGCAGCTAACCTCAGACACTGCAGCTTGGGCAGAGCCCTCTCTGAGCAGTAAGTTCAGTGGGTCTCTGGACTAGCCTTCATGAAGCTCATGTGAGGGGCAGGTGTTCTCCAATAAACTGAAAATCTGGTGAAAAGTCTACGTGTTTCTGATTTAATTTGTGTTCCCATAAACCTCATCCCTGACTGAAATTCCTGCAAGGTCTATGCAGAAAGCAGTGTCTCGCTTCCCTCTGTGCCAGCCCAGAATGCCTAACAGAAGTCTGGGAAAAGACCAATAACAGTCCTTTGGGGAGGGGAAAAAAAACTGAATTAGCAATTCAGGCAGGCAAAGAGACTGGTGTGCCAGTTTGCAAAATCATTCGGTTGCACGATGCTCTCCCCCTCCCCCTACTGGCCCCTGTCCTGAGTGTCTAGTTTCAGAAGTATCCTGTTAATGTTTGTGAACCTTCCGATCTTTTTGAATGTCAAGTTTAAAAATATTTCGAAGCGTCCCTGTCCTGTGACACTCTCCGGTGGAGATAATGCAAGCAACCCGGGCCTACTGCTCGGCAGAGCTGAGCTGCTGCTCCATAAACTTGCCATGTGAATTCATGATGTCATCTGTTCCCTTCAGAGTTTGGGCTCCAGAGCCCCAGACCACCCACGCAGGCAGCCTATTCTCTTCCCCACGTTGTCAGGAGGGACCTGCCTTTATAAATGATTCAAGGTCTAAACGGAGGACGTAGCCTGAATTGTTATACAAAAGTGCCGCTGACCACAGTGATAAGCATTTGGACATGTTGATGTGGAGATTTTTTTTCTTGTTTGAACGCTGAAATTTTCTTTAACACACAGGGGAAGGGCTGAGACACAGAGTGAGGCAAGGGAAGGTTTCAGAAACGGGCCAGAAAATCTGTACTAGAACAGTAAGCAAGAGAGAAAATATATTTAAAAGATGGGAACCCTGGAAAATTTGGGGCAGTAAATAATTAGATCGACAATGATATTAGATTCACGCATAGATAACTTTTTCCTTCTGACTCTTCATTCTAAGAAGGAAATTATAGGGAGGGGGGAAGTGTCCACATTGCTGAGAAGTAAAGAAATTTTTTTTCAAAACAATTTGAATGAAACTGAGGCACTTGGGACTTTTGAATATTTGTTTACTAATATTTAGTTGGGAGCTCCTGTCTGCCAACCCAATCTGCCTTGATAACAAGGAGCCCCCGACCACTGGGACACTGGTAATGTGGCAAGTGATGGACGATGAGGGGCCCTGTCTGTTCTTTCCCTCTGGGATAGCAAGAGGGTGAAGGGTAGGGGCAGGGAGGGAGGATAATCAGATCCTAAATGAATGTCCTGAAGACATTAATATTGCTAGATGGAAAGAAAAATTAACATAGTAACTGAAGCACCAGTTTTGTGATGTCACCAGGGAAAGAAGTCATCTAAAGGCTGGGGCTCTTTTCTGAGCCACGAATTCCTTGAGCAGTCTGCAAAAACTTACAGATCTATTCTCAGAATAATGTTTTTAAGTGAATTAAGCAAAGTGCATAGAATTACCAATCAATAATATCAAAATTCATGGATCAAAATATTTCTAAAATAACTGTTAGGGGAGCCTGGATGGCTCAGTCGATTAAGCACCCGACTTTCCCTCAGGTCATGATCTCGTGGTTCACAAGTTCGAGCCCTGCGTCAGGCTCTGTGCTGACAGCACGGAGGCTGGAGCCTACTTCAGATTCTGTGTCTCCCTCTCTCTCTGCCTTTCTCCCACTCATTCTCTGTCTCTCTCTCTCAAAAATAAACATTAATTTTTTTAAATAATAAAAATTTAAAAATAAAACAACCATTAATGTATTAATACATGAGCTTCTTTTTTTAAATGTTTATTTAAGAGGGGGGTGAGGGGCGCCTGGGTGGCTCAGTTGGTTAAGCGTCCGGCTTCGGCTCAGGTCATGATCTCACGGTTCGTGGGTTCGAGCCCCGTGTCGGGCTGTGTGCTGACAGCTCAGAGCCTGGAGCCTGTCTTCGGATTCTGTGTCTCCCTCTCTCTCTGACCCTCCCCTGCTCGTGCTGTCTCTCTCTGTCTCTCAAAAATAAAAAAAATTAAAAAAAAACATAAGAGGGGGGTGAGGGGCAGAGAGAGAGGGAGACACAGAATCCAAAGCAGGCTCTGAGCTGTCAACACAGAACCCTATGTGGGGCTTGAACTCATGAACTGTGAGATCATGACCTGAGCCAAAGCTGGACACTCAACCAACTGAGCCACCCAGGTGCCCCTTAAGTTTACTTATTTATTTTGAGAGAGACAGAGGCAATGCAAGTGAGGTAGGGACAGAGAGAGAGGGAGAGAGAGGGAATTCCAAGCAGGCTCCATGATACCAGCCATGGAGCCCAACATGGGACTCAAACCCATGAACTTGGAGATCATGACCTGAGCCAAAACCAAGAGTTGGACGCTTCACTGACTGATCCACCCCAGTGCCCCTACTTGTGTTTCTTTATTAGTTCTTGTAATAGCAAGATCCAATGGTAGAGTTCAGCAGCCACTATGATTTGGAAGTGCTGGGGAGCATTAATAGTTCCAGATATCTGCAGCAATGGTAGACAATATGTGGGTATGAGATTTCCATTGGTGACAAAGTCAGAGCTAATGCAGTTATAATTGTGGTTGGCTCCTTATATGAATAATTGAAGGAAATGCTGCATTGCAGTTAAATGTTGAAAATCGACATGATTTTTTTCCCCACTCAAGTGCATGGTTGCCTCTGATAAGAGCCTTCCTCTGAAAAAAGACATTTCCAGGCAGCCAACTTGGGCTCGGTGGCAAAGACTCAATAAGAGAGTCAGTGCTGCCTAATGAGATTCTGACCTCAGACTTATTCCTCAAATCTTTTCATGAAGAAAAAATGGAAAGAACCATTTCCCTAAGAGCACCTTGAGACACTGTGCACAAGGAGCTATGTTTTGAGACCTCTCTGAAGACTATGAAACAAACACATGCTCTCTTGCTCTCAGTAGCAGACATGCTGGTGGGGACGGCAGTGGTACCAGATGGAAGCTGATGGGCTAGAGAACCCAGATATAAGTGTTAGCAGTGCTTGGCCAAATAAGACAGTACCCAGTGGGGGTAAAATAGGCAGAAGAAAAGAAGGAAATGGAAAAAAAAAACCTGAAGTGTCTTCATTGGGCTGATTGAACTGGCTTACAAATGTCTTTTTCTGGGCAGGCTTGGAAATCCATGGGGTGAAGGAGGCTTCACTGGGTTGGGTCCTGTATTAATAGCAGTAGGTGTCAGGGAGCACTGTGAATGGGTTTTGTCAGTTGCCCACCTGGCTTCCATCCCCACCCTTCATTTCCTAACAGTATCCAGAACCTCATATTACAACCACCCCTCGTCTGCCCAGCCCATGTGATCTCCATCTGGGGAAAAGCATCAGGAACAGGTCATGACCAGCTTTGGCTGACTATTGTGTTCTCCTCTTCTGGCCACAGTTGCTGGTTTAGGGGCAGGCATGTCACCTAAACTGGTGCAATCTAGGCGATTTTCAAGACTTTGGCTGGGAAGTCTGGGATGGTGCATCCTCTTTCCCCCTGAACTTGTAGGGTAGAGATATGAAGGTGAACCAGCAATGGTAATTTTGCTACCAAAAAGAAGGCCAATCTGGTGATGAAGCCAACACAGAGAGCAGGGTAGAATCAATGGAGTCTCAGAAATATGAGCCAGGGCCCCCGGATGAAGCAAACCCCAAAGCTGAGCATACAGTTGGATTTCCAGATAGGAGATCAATGAACTCCCATCTCTTTTAAACCAATGTGAATTAGGCTTTCTATTACTTACAACCCAAACATCCTCAATGACAAAGCAGACTTCCTGGCATTATTATGCATTATTATGCAGCACTGTGTTCTCCAGGGAATCCCTAGCATTTCCCAAAGCTTTACCCAAACATCTACTTCTCTGTCTACTCTTCCTTGTTGCATCTTCATGGGACAGACATAGATGTGTCTCAGGGTGCTAACTCCCAGGGGGATTCTCGGTTCTATTACTAGCTTTCCTCTCTAAGCTCTGATGTCATCATTTGTAAAATTAAGCCATGATGCGGATGGCTGTAGTAATGATCCTCAAAGCATTTTCTACCTCACATAGATCTAAGTATGTTACAGAGTGAAATACCGGTTCTAGTCGTCAACCCGGTTTGAAAGATAGCTTGGAAAAGCGGTTACCTCCCTAAGATACATTCATAGCCACATTACTGTTATGGAACTAAGGATTTTATGTGACCATGAATGTTAGCAGCCCAGAGAAGATAAGATGTTTTATTTAGAGCTTTTCAGTCATTCATTCAGCAAGTTCTGTATACTAGGAATTGCAGGAGGCAGCAAGGACATAGAATTAAAAGAAAGACATAGTCTTCTTCAAGGGACTCCCAATTTAGCAAGGAGGTCTGTTGGATTGTTGTGTACAGTTATGCAGGTTGCACACTGAACAACTCAGGTGGTTGTTTTTCAAGCCAATGTCTATGTCATAGCTCAGGGAGACAAACAAGTAAAAAGTAATTATATAAAGAGCAAGATATTAGACAGTATGTACTCTAGGATTGCATCTGTGTACAAAAAGGATGGGGAGACATGTAGATCTATATCTGTACTTTTAGATAATCTCTAGAAAGAGATCCATGAGACTATTAGCAGAGGTCAGCTCTGAGAAGTGGGACTGGAGGAAAGGTGGGATAGAGAAGGGGAAACTTTCACCATGTACTTTGTATCTTTCTGTCTATATTTTTTTGGTTTCCTATGAGAAAAATTTACCATATATCAAGATATGATTTTCAAAAGTTAGTAATCACACCCTAGTTGAGTAAGTGCTCATTAGAGATATCCCTGATGCTGCACCATCATGAAGGCACATCCAAGTTTGTCTGGAGTGATGGTTAATGTTATATGTTAACTTGACTAAGTTAAGAGCTGCCCAGATAGCTGATAAAACATTGTCTCTTGGTGTGTTCTAGAAGAGATTAGCATTTGA
Source organism: Cryptoprocta ferox (assembly GCA_028646485.1). Classification (NCBI taxonomy): domain Eukaryota; kingdom Metazoa; phylum Chordata; class Mammalia; order Carnivora; family Eupleridae; genus Cryptoprocta; species Cryptoprocta ferox. The sequence continues at coordinate 63,239,829 of CM053568.1, forward strand.
ATCTGTAAACTGAGTTAAAAAGATTGTCAGACCAATGCAGGTGCACATCATCCAATCTTTCAAGGACTTGAATACAATCAAAAGGCGGAAGAAGGGAGAATTTGCTCTCTCTGCCTGAGCTGGAATACCCATCTTTTCTCAGGCCTTTGGACTTGGACAGAATTACACTACCAGCTTTCCTGGATCTCCAGCTTTCATTATCTTGGTCTCTGTAATAAAGTGAGCCAATTCCTAGAATGGATAGATGGATGGATGGATGGATGGATGGATGGATGAATGAATGAATGAATTCCTATTGGTTTTGCTCTCTCCATCACCAATAGACCTGGAATGATAACCAAAGGATTCCCAGAGAAAGTGATGTTTTGGTTGAGCCTTAAAGAATAAATAGAAGCCAGTGAAGTGAAGGAGAAAGGGAAGAGTATTTTTGACAGAAGTAACTGCATGTACAAGGCACAGAGGCAAGGGAGGTGGTTACTTGTCCAAACATTGAGAATTGGGGGTAGCTGAAGCATGGAGGGTATGTCAAGATGGCAAAGATTATGCAGAGCTCAACATTTGATCACATTAGGACAGGTGGTCTGGATCCACAGCAGCATTTTAAATAGGGAGTGACAAGTTAATATTTGAGTCCCAGATCATTCTCACAGTAATAAGGAGGCTGAAATGGAAAACAAACACACATGCATGTGCACATGTAAAACTGCATCAGGAATGTTATGGAAACTTGTAACTTTCCCTCACTATTTTGTCTTCCTTTGCTTTACTTTCTTTTTAATATTCAAATCTTCAACCTACTTAGATTATGTGTGGATTTATGGTGTTAAGTGGTTTTGCTTTGCTTCTAAATGTTTAATTACTGGTCATAGTACCATTAATTGAGTAGTTTATTCTTGTTTTCACCTACCCAAAACTCCATCCTTGTCATATATTAAATTTCTGTAGCCACCAGGGATAACTTCTGAACCCATTCTTTTCCAGGAAGTGGTCTATTTTGTGCCTGCTTTTTCAAACCCCAAAGCTTTATAGTATTTGTTGATATCTGATAACTCAAACATTCCCTTATTATCTTATTTTCCAAAACTATCTTAACTAGTTTCATAAATGAATGAAACAGATTAACTTTATAATCGATTTGCCAAGTGAAAAAGAAAGAAATCTCTGGATTTGGGCGGGGGGGTGCATTTAAAATGTAAATTACTTTGGGCAGAATTTAGCACTTTTACTATTATAAATTCTTAATTTCATTAGATTTGAGATAGTGAGTCTATCCTTCAGTTTTTAAAAGGAAATAATAACTTTTAAAAGTGTCTTTTAAAAAGAGAACAGAAGTAATGCAAGTATTTGGTAACCCCCACCCCACCAATGTTTAACATGATCCTTTACTTGGAGATTCGGTGTGGAAACCCCAGTATTCTGTGAAATAACCAGCACAGAGCAATGATAAATCCATTACTGCCATGACACAGTTCTTCATAACGCCTTCCAGAAACCAGCAAAGCATCTGAAAAGTTGCATTCACTTTTGAAGTGAAAGTCTCTCTGGCAAAACAAAGCCCCCACACACACCCTACTAAACTTTCAGGTGAGAGCTATTCTTTTTTTTTCTTCTTGTTTTCCTTTTCAAGGGCTGGTCCTCCTCCAAACTCCAAAATAGTGTCTTCTGTGAATAGGGAAGTCTTAGCAGCTTGGGGACAGTCACCCATAATTTAAGGACTATTCTATAGTTTTGTTTAATGCCTACACCTCTCTCTTCCAGGTATGAAGATAATTTCACTCCCCGTGCAGCACGTGATAGGGAGAGAAACGCTTTTCTTTAGGACTGTATCGGTGTTGCCAAACGTAAGGACATCTGCCAAGCAAGCATTGGGAAAAGCACACTGAAGCTCTGCAGCCACATTCCATGGCAACAGCTGGTGAATCCCAGGTGCTGTCAGGAAAGCCTCCAGCCCTGCTTAAATGTTCCAGAGAGTTCTTTATTATTTTAAACACCACGTTTAGAGAGTGCTTAATTTGCTCGAATTCAAAACATTCCTCACGGGCAAAGTGCAATGTAAACAACGTTCCAGGGGAAAGTCATGTCAACCTAATTTTTTATTTGCAAACAGCATGGTTAAAAACAAAGTACTTAAGCATTTTCTGACAGTGAGGTTACCACGTAGACATTTAGGAAGGTTATGAAGGGAAAACATTCTCTTCGTCAGGCCGACCATAATGTGCGACCTTCGACATTAGCTGGGGAAGATGGAGATTTCTAGACCAATCTGTCTTTGCGGGGGGCAGTGTGAGGAGATGAGATTCACAGCAGGAGACTGCTGACTGTCCAACAGTCAGGAAAGTTGCAGCTTTCAGGGTCCATCAGCATTTGGAAGGTACTCATCTGCCTCCGGGAGCTCCGGTCCCACTTCTGCGTGTAGTCTGTGACTTATAGAGTGGAAACAATCACTCAGAGCCATGGAGCTCACGTGTTATAAATGCCACTTTGCATCAGAACATAACTGAGACCACGTGCATTGTCAGTTGTACCTGAACATCCCTTCCCTCTTCAGACACCTGGTTTAATCTGGCCCCTACTGTGACATATAGGTTCGTTCATTCTTTCTTTTAATTTTCAAATATGTACTGAATAACTACCGAATTCCAGGCCCCGTGCTAAAGTAAAGACACCATGGAGACCAGACACTGTCCTTATCTTTGAGAGGCTGTGGCTGAGTGAGGGACAGACAAGAAACAACAGTTACAGCACAGAGAAATGAACACTCCCGGACACAAAACTGGCAGGGATGGTTCAGGTCACAGCTTCCGCACTTAGTCATGTCTGTGCCCCTCACCACACCTCCAGGAAAGGCTACAGCCCCAGGCCTCAGGGGTCAATTTATGTCACTCCTCTGACTCGACCGATTGTTCTGTCACCCCAGCTGGGAAAATGGAAGCTGGTTGGGAAGACTGTCCCTTCTCTCTGTTCACCGTTTAGGCCATCAAAGTCATTACGGCAGGAAAGAGCAGTGTCTATTCTCCATGAGGAGCAAAAACAAGGCAGAGGCACAGCTTCCTGACAGCGTGGAGTCCTGGGTCAGCTGTGGTTTGAATATTTAATTCAATAGACTTCCCTCCTGCTTGTATTTCGTGTCACTTAAGCTTACTTGAATTGGGACTCTGTCCCTTGTCACCAAAAGGGTGCTGTTCACTCCATATACCAAAATATGGGTAAGTACAGGGGCCGTGAGAGCACATGGATCAGTGGGTGCACTTACCCCTGACTGGGAGCCCCAGGGAGCTTCCAGAAAGAGGTAATAACTAAGCAGGAGACAACTGAACCCTTAAGCTACTCTGCTCCATTGTCCTGTTTCCCTTTATAAATCCAAAAAAAAAAAAAAAAAAAAAAAACCTTTCTTCTTTCCCTTTCTCTTCCTAGAAGAAGTAGATTTGGGGGGAAAAAAGTCAAGGGAACCTTGTAGGGGTGGATGGACAGTGTCATGGAGTGAATGTCCAGGAACAGAAGTAAAGAAGGAGGATGCTTCAGAGCTCAGGATGATATAGATTTTGCATCGTTGACATGCCATTGGTGACTCTATGAATGGCCAAGGTGGCTGCCATCTTAAGCGTACTAGAAGGTGACCCCACCAGTCTTGTGACGGTCACAGGCCCCGTCAAGCCCTTTCCTTCCAAGCACCATGCTGCCTGTGTTTGCCTCCCCAACCCCCACCTACCACCACCCACCTCCATTGCTCTTTGGGAAAGAGGGGGAAGCCCATTCTGAATGTGACAGGGGTCCAGTGGCAGAACAAGGCAGGGAAGGGCATTTCACCAGTGGAAACCAGACATGCAAAGTCATGGGAGCACAAAACAGCACTCTGTGTCCAGAGAAGCCAAGTGGTGCTACTGTTGGGAATTGCAAGTCACCCAAAATATATGTGCACATGACCTTGAAAGGATGCATCAGGGAAAGTGTTTTCGCAGTTGTAAAGTGCTCCACAGACACTATTTTCTGCTTTGGTACGTACTGCAGGGTTGTTGTGAGACCCGAATGAAAACACATAAAGTGGCTCAGAAGGCTGGAAGAGCATTGTGCGAATGCTCATTAACAGAGTTTGGGGAATGGCTGGATTACATTTCAGACCACAAAGGAATAGTAAAAATTGAACTGACGGCAAATTTATCTCGAATCCATAGTATTAAATGTGTTCGTAAACTGGCTACTTGAATTAAAATACTTCCCATCACCTCTTTACAGATAAATGAACAGTTTCATTGTCTATTAAAAATAATTTTTTGTTAACAATTAATGAGACCACCAAACTTCAAGCTGTGGGCCAGAGAGTCATTTTTGTTGACCTACCACATCACCAAAATCTCTCAGTATGGCATCTAAAATATATACATATGTGTGTGTGCATGCACATATTTTTTTGTTTTCAGATCTGTGTCCATGATCATGGTTTAGAACTCCATTCCTTCCCCCTTGAGAGGCTGCGGTGGTGTGTTAGCTGCTCACTATGTCTCCTGCCTGTGCCTCTTTTCACACATCATTGTTCCCACACCTTCTCAGAAACCCTACAGGCTTTTCATCATTGCACCCAACTTACCTGTAATGTGCCTTCTTTCACTGTGAAAACATATAAACTAGACATTCGATGTATAGCTATAAGAAAAGAAAAATTATCATTTATTCCAGGTGGTAGGACCATTTACCTAGACACCTAAGAAAATTAGCTCCAACATCACTGACACTAATAGGAAAATTTGGTAACATTACCTGCTATCCAATAAATACCAAAAGGACCATTGTTTCCCTACCTACATGCAAAACCCAGTCAGAACTTATGGCAATCCAAAGTCATCTGTCTTTGGGGTATCTGAGAGGTGCTGAGTGTTGTCCATTTGAGCTCCAAAGAATTCTTATTTTTTCCCACAACCTCACAAAGGTTCTCATGAAAACAGTTTTTTGGTTTCTAGTCTATTCTCTGACCCAGAGGTGCTGACTCAGCTCCAAGGTCAAGACAGAACAAAAATGTCTTACTCATCCGGATACCTCTCCAAAAGCAATCTAAAAATAAAAGTAATGTACAAAGACGCATCCCTACCTCCTTCATTGAAATACCTTTGTCCTTCTCACAAAGCGATGTTAGCACCTCGGAACAGCATCTCTGTAGCATGTGCAGACTGCAGACCCTATTTCTACACACATCTACCCAATGCCTCCTCGGGTGGTTTCCCCAAAACAGAGGGACAGTCTGCTCTCAAGAATTATCTAAGTCTCCTCCTCCTGCCAAATATTAATGCTTGCAATTTTCAATAACAGATTCTTTTCCATTTCTACTCACCAGGTTGGCAAAATTGTAAAGCACCTGCATGCCATGATAGGGCTACAGAGGCTTCCTCCAAGTTCAAGTCCTCAGTTGCATTTAACCTTGTTTAAGCAGAGACTTGAAGGTCAGGCAGAAGCTCATCCAGAGGAAGATAGGAGGGGATGGAGAGTGGCCTTGGCAGAGAAAAATCTGGTGGGAAGAAGCACATGGTGGGAGAGAAACCCTACCGGCAGATCAGTCCAGCTGAAACATAGAGACTGGGTCGGGATAGAGAAGCAGGAGATGGTTGCTGACTGACCGTGACTAGGTAATAGACTGAAGATATAAGTAGTAGGTCCAGACCACAAAGATTAAGAAAACACTAAATTGTCACTTACCTCCATCAGACTATTTCCTGTACTGTCCGCTCTGGATGCGCAGGAAGAGGTCAATGGGAAAATACTCTTTTCCTGTCCCTGCGTTAACTCACACAAGGCGCTTCTTAACTCTGTCATTCTCCCAAAAGGCAATATAGGTAATGATGATGATAGCTATTGAGAGACCAAGAAAAATCCCATGCACCATAAACCCTGTTCTTCAAATCTTAGGATTCACAGTTCCTGTCATAATAGCAAATCTGGAAACAGTGACCACAGTCAAAAAAGCTGGCATAGATTAGTGACTTCTCAACTCTTCTAGGGAAATTTGGTGAGGTTTTGTGGCTTCCTCCTACAAAACTCAAACTTTTTGTTCCAAACGTTTGTTCTCATTGAGGCCTATCTCAACTATGGTCATTGACAGAGTCAGTATGCCCAGGACCCAAGTTGGCATTATGAACCAAGATCTTTGATACATTAATCAACTATGTCAAATAGAAATTTTTATTTAAAGGAATTCATTGCGGCAATATATCAGCTTTTATTAAAAAAAGAAACAATCTCAATGTCAGACAGAGTTAGTTTTTTATTTTATTTTACTTTATTTTAATGTTTATTTTTGACAGAATGAGTGGGGAAGGGGTGGGGGGGACAGAGGATCTGAAGCAGGCTCCGTGCTAACAGCAGAGTCTGATGTGGGACTCAGAAAACCATGAGATCATGATCTGAGCTGAAGTTGGACACTTAACCACTGAGCCACCCAGCAGACAGTTTTTTAAAAATCTATTTTTCTAGTATAGCCCCAAAACAAAAACCTGAAAATCTCGTGCTTGAAAGTATTTAACAATATGAAGCAATTCTCAAAATCGATCATGTGAAAACTTGGTTATCAACAATATACTGATTACAATTTCCATCTTCCCATACCTGTACTATGGAGATGTAAAACTTAAAAGGCAATACTGTAAAATATGAACATTCATTTTCCCTGAAAACTACAGCTTTGGGTGGTTTGCTTTACTGTCCATCTTTTTTCTGGGTCTTTCCAAGTCTTTAAAAAAATTTTGTAACTGTTACAGTCAGAAAAAAAAGAGGAAAAATACGCATATGAGCCTGTGTTTTCCATGGCAAAGTGTAACCCTGATTGGGTGTGCATCTGAATCACACGGCAGTCTGCACAAATAAACAAAGGTCTGATTTTCCTGAGTGTTCCAGAAAAATTAGATGTTTCTGTGAGATTATCTGTCCATGTCTTTCCATGAGCAAGAAAACACAGACACAAATACACATGTTGTTTCTGTTGCACTGCCCTAGAGTATTTGGAAGTTTGGCTCCAAGTCTAGAATTCCAGTTACCTCCTCCAAATCTGGGAACCTTTTGCGTCTGTGAAACGTAAGCTACAGTTCCCCTGGGAGAAGACACTCCTCAGCTTCCTGCCTCATCGCAAAGAAAACTGCCCTGTGTGCACAGGCCTCACCACCAGGGCAGAAAATGAGAACCGCTTGGAAAAACAGCAAGATGCTTGCCATAGTTTGTTTGGTGTCTCCGAAAATAAAATCCATCTTTCTTCACCAGATGAGAGTCATTGCTTGCAGATGATTTGGAGGGGGAATCATTCCCTTTACTGAAACTGGAAAGCTGGCTGGGTTTCCAGAACTATGTTTTCATAGACACGATGGAGCATTTTAGGAGAAAATGGGAAATGCGATCATGGAGACATGATTTCTGTAGGATTTTTACCTCCTGTAGATTCACCCGGATGTTGGGGAGATCTATGTAATCAGAAGCTCCAGGGAGGGTATATTTTATTAAGATTTACAGGTGATTTAGATACAGGGCCAAATTTGAGAACATCTGTAGAGATACACTAAGGGGGTCTCATGTAGGAAAATCAGCCAACAGTTACAGCACGCCTCAGCATTTCAAGTAGAGGTGTTTAAAATACAGCCTTAGAAATTATTTTTTTAAAGACCGTCTCCTTTGCTGGAAAGGGTTCCATGTCTTTATTTCACCTCATTCACAGACTCCTCTCACAGCCTGAATAGAAACAATACAACAACCCAGGGGCACACTCAGTCACAGCCATAGGATACCACATAAATCAGCTGAGAGCAAGTCGGCCCAAGCGAGGGTGAACACTGCCGGGGCAGAGCAGCCCATCTGATGACCAAATGCACTTTGCCTTTTAGCTGCACGTGTTGACTTTGTGTGGGGACCTGGAGAATCTAGTCACCACAAACCCAAGGGTCAACAGCCACTTGGCAGCCTCTTTGCACTGAGCAAGTGCTGAATTAAATAAAATCAGCATGGAAACAGCCCAGCATCCTACCAGAAGTTAGTCTTTGACATTGGGTGAGCACATGTCCTGATGGGTGCCTAGAGCTTAAACCCACTCCCCAGGTGTAATTATTAAAGTGCCCTTTCACTGAGACGTACCCTGGTGTGTGGATAAAGCACATGGGCACCTAACATCAAGGTCAACGGCACTTTGGCTAAGGGAACAGTGGAGAAGAATAAGGTTTCATGACTCCCCCAAACAGTCCTGAAGCAGTAACTAGAGCTTCCATGGCCAGCACCCCTCGCTTAGTAAGCAGTAAAAATAACTGCTTGGGAAGCTTCCCTCTATCCTTGCTACACACACACACACACCACACACACACACACACACACACACACACACACACACACACACCTTCCTCTACTGTGTATATTGTTAACTCTTGGAGTTTCTTTACTATCCATCATCGTCTGTGCAGTGCAGGGCAGTGACTGTATGTCAATTTTCACTTTGCAGCATGCACGCTTTCTTCCCAAATTACCCCAGTAACCCAAATAAGAAAGGAGAAAACGCACAAAGAATTACTGTGGCCATCTGGAATGCATAATGTGGAAAGATCTGCAATACATTACATGGTCTGGAAAGTGGCTGGTCGAATTCCAGAGAGCTAAGACAGACTTCAAAGTCTGGCTGTACATCAGTGAGACTGCTGATCGGCTCCGATATTTAAAGTGGGTGTAGATGAATGAATTTATTACAGTTTTTATCTTCTGGGCTCAGATGGGGGAAATGGGATCATAGTCAGGTTCTCTTTTAATTTCATGCTGTATTTTTTTTCTCAGATTTTATTTTCCTCCTTTTTAGTGCTGTACTATATCTCATTTTTTAACTGAAACATCCCATCCTTATCTCCACTACGATCCTAAAAACTGACTCATTTGTATGAATAACTTAACTCTGTAGAAACTGATGACCTGAACATGAGATGTTCAGTTCAAAAAGTAGATATAACTTCATAGTCTTTTTTTTTTAATTTTACTCTCTGGTGGAGCAAGTCATTAGCTGGGATGTGAACTCAGGGAATATATTTCTAAAATTGAATTTGGGTGACATCTAGTTGTATTTTCTGATTAGAAATATTTTATGAGTAAAACCTGGACTCAGTCAATATTTGCAAACACTTAATTTGAGGACCGCTGTCAGAAACTCCCTTTAAGAAGGGATGAAAGACAGTTCTTTGGTCAACAGCCTCAAAATCTCTTTGAGAAACAGGCATCTTCTCATCTCTGCCAACTGGGTTGCTTTTATCTTCATACAAATTTATCTTGACCCTTAAAAGAATCTCAACAAATAGAATTCAAAGCCAACTCCATAGCAAATGCCTGCACTCCTCCACCTTCAAGAGCTCTTAAGGTTCATTTCTAAGCTTTAAACACAAGCTCATTAGCAATGAAGAAGCATTGCATTGGGTCTCTTTTGGGACTGGGAAAGAAAGAATTACTTTTCACACACAGAGAAAGAAAAGAAACAAGATTAATTGTCTCATGATAGCCGACAGTGACTGCTTGCTTTCTTTACTGTGCCAAATATGCATTTGAAATTTCTTGGATCTCTACAGCAATTAGATTACTAAAACATAGCTGAAGTTCCTACTTAAATACTCAAGACCAGCCCAGAACAAGATGATAGGATCATTTAGAGCTTCGCTTCCAGGTTCCCTCTCGAGTTCCTGGCCTCTTTTTTATTTTCAAGGGCTCTTTCTCTATCTCTTTCCCCACTAATCAAAGAACAAGATATGAATTCTTTAACGGGTTGCTCTTCTTTCTCATGAATCTTTTGCCTTTTAAAGGGGAGTTGAGGGCTTAGACTAAGTTTCATGCAAAGGGATGAATCTCTCATGATGGGACATAGAAAAAGAAAATTGTGGGGGCAAAGGGGTCTCTAATATTCCTCAAATTATGTCCTGATAGTGTTTTCCTTTATTCAAAGACTGGTGTTAGCTAGAGAGGTTTCTAGAGCTCAGTTTTGTTATTTGGGTGCCCTTAGAAGGAAAACATAGTTCAATGTGTATGTTTTATATTTCCACTCATGTGTTATATTTCCAACTCATTAGAAGACTTTTTCAAAAAATAGCTAACAGTGGTGTCCTAAGACTACCACAACATGCCACGAAATGGATGGCCTAGAGCAACAGAAATTAATTATCTCACAGTTCTGGAGGTCAGAAGTCAGAACTCAAAGTGTGAGTGGGGCCATGTTCCCTCCAAAGACTCCAGAAGAGCACTCTTCCTTGTCTCTTCCAGCCCTGGCTTTGCATGGCTCATGGTAGCACGACTCCAATGTCTGTCTCACACGGCCACCTTCAGACCACATGCCTCTGCATTATCTGCCCTCTGTGTCTGTCTGCCTCTGTGTCCACATTTCCCTTTCTTATATGGATGTCAATCGTGGTGGAATAGGGCACATTTTCATGACTTCATCTGACTTGAGTATATCTACAAAGATTCTATTTCTAAATGAGGTCATCTTCACAGGTATTAGGGGTTAGGAATTCAACATATCTTTTGACAGGGCAATGACTCAATCCATAACATGCTCCTAGGCCAGAACAATTAACAAAGGAAGATGGGAATCATCTCCTATGGGAGAGCCCTTAGTTCCACCTTGTTGGAAAGATGTAATTCAACCTTGAAAAGACAAAGACAAATGCCATGATAATTCTAGAGACTCTAGACAGCTCTGGACTAGTTAGCAGACAGGTGGTTTCATGTCTGCTACATCTTGACACTTCAGTCTTCACATGTGTAAAGCAGGGACTCCAAAGCTTATTTGTCCTGTTTCCACAGAGCTACATAAATGTGAGTCATTACAATTGTGACTAACCTCTGGGACATCCTGAGACAGGTTGGAGGGGTTGACCCTGGCTTGTATTTTGGATGATTTCAGTCAAACCTGGTTTTGGTTAAAAATTAAAGATAAAATTCTGCTTCATGGGAAAAAAAATTCTGCTTCACGTTACCAATAAAAAGATGTATTTTAAAAATTATTTTTTATTATTATTTTTATTTTTTTATTTCAGAGAGAGAGAGCATGAACAGGGGAGATGGGCAGAGGAAGAGAAAAAGAGAATCTTAAGCAGGCTCCACGCTTAGCATGGAGCCTGACTTGGAGCTCAATCCCACCACCCTGGGATCATGACCTGAGCTCATATCAAGAGTTGAACACTCAAATGACTGAGCCACCCAGGTGCCCTGGAAGGTGTACTTTTTTTAAACACTACAATCAGAACTGTCCATATGGGTTGCAAGATACAAGTACATGCTTCTTGCGGGCAAGGGCCATGTTAAACTCATCTTTGCAGTCCCATTGACTGCCAGAACTCAAAAAAAAAGCTGGATTAATAAGTCCAGGCCTTCTTTTGCAGATAAACTGGAGTTTATGGATGTTAACTCACAACCATGGAGGCACAACTGGGAATTTGAATTCAGGTGCATCCAAACTGGGAAGTCTTTTTATCATACCAGGGGTCCTCCAGGAGAATCTGCTGGAAGACTTGTGAAAAAACAGATTGCTACCCTCACTGCCCAGATCTTCTGATTCACTAGTCCTAGAGTGGGTCTTATTTCCATTTTTAATATGTGTCCAGGTGACACCAGTGCTGTTGCTCAAAGAATATACCACCTCACACTGGCTGCACATTAGAGTTACCTGAGAAGCTTTCAGATGGCACTGTTCTGGGGTGTGGCTTGGCTTCTGACTGTTTAAAAATCTCACTGGGTAGTTTAGTAGGCAGCCAGATTTGGAGACTGCATTTGCCATTCAGCTACCTGACAGTTGGCCTCTGGTGAACATTGACCCATAGCTCCACTTGGGGAGAAAGAAGAACTGTTCAATGCCCTGGGGTAACCAGTGCATCCCAGATGCAACCACTTGGCTTCTCCCCACCCTCTATCTCCCCAGTCACCTCCACCTTGTCTTTAACCACTCTCTTAAGAGAAGAGAAACAGACCTCTAAGTATATGTATTTGGACTCTGTGGGGAATGAGGAGGGATCCAGAAAGTAAGAAAGAGTATCTATTTCTCCCACATAGACATGTTGGTCCCTCATCTAACTAAATACCTTCTCCTGTCTAAATTCACAAAATACCCTTCCTAGTACTCTGAAACTGACAAATCTCTCTCCATCACATCCTGATATATATTCCACTATTTGTATATCCCGGAACATATTTAGCAGAGCAGATACCTAATATCATGCTTTCAGCCTCAAAAAGTCCTCCCTGATTTACTGAATCTCAGGCCTAAAATTCTTCTAGAAAAGAATCCATCCCTCCCAGCTCAAATACTCATTGTGACTTCTGGGGCTCACAGAACAAAGCTTTAGCTTGACATTCACAGCCCTCAATTGTGCGATTCCCCACCAACTACCCTTTGGCCATAGTCTCTTTGCATTGTCTCATATCCCCTCTGTGCTGGTAATTTGGATCACTCCTCTTTTACATTCCACACATATTAGACCTCTTCTTTACTAAATGTTATTCAAGTTATTCCCTTTGCCTGGAATTACTTGAACCCCAGTATACATGTTTAAATTCTACATATTTAAACCTTAAGTTTCCTTTAAGGGATGCCCCAGGTTACCCTTTCCAGCCTCCCAATGAGAATTAATTGGTCCCACCAATCATTTATAGCATTTGATTCTAACCTAACATGTGCTATCTTGTTGGAGTAATTTATACTTTTCTACCACCACCACCCTTTGCTACTCTGTCAAAATTTAAGAGTTCAATTTACCCATTTTAGCATGCTTTCCCTAAACTAAGCTCAAAGTTTACACATAATGAATACTCATAAAAGCCCTTGTCCGGTACTGAATAAGATTCTACTCAGGCTTTAAACTCTGTTCCTAATATAAACTATATGAAGAAATTGACATTTTGTTAGACATTTACACTTTAGTATAAATGTGTTTCCAACGTTTTATGAGACTGTAAATTTTACAAAACATGAGTATATGATGACAAGCTAGGAAGCAGAATTAATATGATAATGGATCCCATTGATCAACTTTCCCCTGTACTCTCTTAGGAGACATGACCCTTGTTGAGGTATATAGTTCATTCTGCTGCCTATGAACTAACTTGTGACCAAGGTGGGTTCACAAGTAAAGACTTGTGTAAGAAATCATTTTCTTTCAGTAATTACATTTTGGTGTTTCTCATTAGCCCTCAGAATCATTCTTTTTCTCATTGGCAAATTTGTACCTAAGATACCTCACCTAGAAAGTGGTTCCTTCTATTTGACAAGTTCTTCATTTTACTATCACATGATTCTTGATTTCTGCACATTTTCTGTCCTGTGGCTGAAGCCTTGCTGATAGAAAGGGAAGGGAGCCTTCCGGTAGATTTGCATTCAGCCTTTAGGACAAGTTTCACATGCTATCGTGCCCTATAGGAACTTTAAAAATAAAGATTCAAAGTTTCTCCCTTGGTGTTAATTATGTGGTGGTGTAATTAACATGCTTTCAAAGCTACCATGTTCTGGGACCAAGGGAGAGTCACGTTACCTGGCTGATTGTTCAAGTGGAAACATCCCAGGTTTCTAGAATGACAAGGCCATGTGATTATCTTTGATAGAAGTGCTGTAAAAGGACCTTGCCAGCTGATGACCCTTCCAAAGGCCTGTATTTCATCTCATTCCAAGTGAATTCCATTCTAACCAAGCATGTTCAGGTATAGACATGGAAGGGAATTACAGTGACCATCTGGTCCAGAGCCACGTCATGAGATGATATCCAAAACATCTAAAATTAATAGTTCAGTGGGGCAGGCATAGTGCTTGAAGCCAGTCACAGCTGTAGGGTTTGCGAGCCTCAGTGGTCTTGTGGGGATGGATAGACCATAACCAGGTGAGTAATGTGCCTATCACAGGACCTAGCTCACATTAAGTGCTCAAAATATAGTCTTCCCTCTTTGTCCTACCATATCTCTTTCATTGGCCATCCCTGCAAGTTGAGATTCCATAGCTTCTGTCAGTTGTCCATCCCAGGATTTCTCTCCTTATAAGAGAAAAATTTTCCTTTTGTCCAACCCATATCTTCCTACTTTATTTAAGTTCATGGAGACAAGTCAAATAGCTCATCTTTTCCTTTTCTTCTATTCCTAAAACAAATCAATACCTCAGCATCTCTGGTTGGCCTGTGAAAAATAGGAAAAATCATTTCTCTCCTGTCCCACAGCTCTGTGGTGAGATTAAATTATGTAAAGTACATGCAAATGCTTTGGATTTTGGAGGAATCTAGGCCAACATATTATTCCCCAGCCTCACTACCTCAATTTAAATCTTTGTGGCCTCCTGTCTGCATATAGCAAGCACTTCACACCTACTGCTGGTTCCCTCTGACCCATGTGCTTAGCACACAAACACCAAACCCCACTGTCATTAATTCTCTTCCCAACTCCTCAGGCTTCTTATCACAGCTTAGAGTGGGGGAAGAAACAACTAAAGAAAATATTTCCAATGTAAAAAACTGGCAAGGGATTTTTTTGATAACCAATGCTATTCAATAGAACTCTCTACAATGAGGATAATGTTCTATATCTACACTGTCCAATGCAGTAGCCACTAGCCATACATGGCTAGGGTGACTGAAGAACTACATTTTAAGTTAATTTTTACATTATCATTATTTTAATTTTTATTTTAATTAATATAAATTTAAATAGGCTACTGGCTACCATATGGGGCAGCAAAGATATAGACCAATGCTTCCCAAACTTTATGACCCATGAGGATCTTGTCAAAATGCAGGTTCTGATTTGGTAGATCTGGGTTACAGCCTGAGATTCTGCCTTTCTAATACATGATGCTAATGCTGCTGGACCAGAGACCCTTCTTTACAAAGAACTTTTCTTTCTTTTTTTTTTTTTTTCAGAAAAAGAAAAACAGCAACCTGAAAAAAAATAGAGAAAGGATATGAACAGGTAATTCACCAAAGAGGAGCCCCAAAAGGCTTTAAAGCATATGAAGATGTTCAAACTTACTGATCAGGCTAGTGATCAGTATAGACCAAATAAACAACAATGTTATATTGCTTGACAACTGAGACTGGCAGTAATTAAAAGGTTAGGTGCCCCAGCTGTTTAGTAGGGATCACGTCCTGCTGATGGATGTGTAAGTTGGTGCAGCCATTCTGGAAAGAAATCTGGCACTACCAATTTAAATTAAGTAGCTGCCTACCTATGGCCTAGTCATTAATGTCCTGTGTATGTACTGCAAAGGAATTCTCACGCAGGTTAGGTAAGAAGGTTGTGATGGGGGAAGTGGAACCAAGACAGGCATCCAACATTGGGAGAGCAGATGGTAAAATACAATGGATGTGCAGCATAGGATACATACTATGCAGCATTTGAAAGGAATGTCTTTGATATGCATGCAGCAATATGGAGGGATCTTAAAGATGATAGAACTGAATGAAAAAAATATATGACTCAGAATGAGACATACAATATTATACCATGTTCAGAAATTAAAATACTTTCTACACAATCACAAGCCCTGTTTTGTAAAAACACATAAATTTTCAAAACTACATCTTTGTTACTTTAGACTGATTTTATATAGTGGGAATGAGGTGGGAGAATGGATGTATGGAATGAAATAAAGCAAGACAGGGCCTTGCATGGGCTGTGAAGATGTGAAGAAGTCTGGAACTCAGTACCCTTGACAATCTGGCTCCAATGGTCTGACCAGTCCATTTTCTGCTATGTCCTCCACGTTAATCCTCCTGGGACTGCTGACAAATTGGTCCTATTGCTCTCTTCCACTCATGCATGGGCCATTCCTTCAGTATGGAATCTCCCTAAGCCCCAGAACTAAGCTGTATCCATGTGAAGCCTGGCCTCTTTCGTTCATGAAGTCTCCCTGATCATCAAAACCAAAATAAACACCTCTTTCTCTGACATCTGCCACAACTATATTCTGCACCTCTCCCTTGGCACTGATCACACACTGACTTACATCATTGGCCGCCATTTTATAAAGACATAAAATAAAGGAACAACCAAAACATCAACATCAACAAGACCAGTACTCGGAGCTTGTAAGCTCCTGGAACACAGAGTCAGTGTCTCCATCCTTTTCAGGATACTTATCAGTATCTATTAGCATATATTTCAAAGACCTGCTTAATAGAAGCTGACTTATTTGGTTAACCCTCATCTTAAAAACCATTCCTTTATGAAGAGAATGTTCAGTATTCGCTTCTCAACTAGAAAGCAATGTAGTTGAATGGAGCATTCAGAGTTGAAGAAGTCAGGAGGGTGTGGAAAAATAGGGTTTGCAGACTAATCTCATTAGCAATCCTTATAAATATTTTTTATATCCATTAAATTAAAGCAATAAAGATAACAGACTCAGTAAAGATAATGTCAACAGCACTTTATATATCCTAAAATAATCACAATGAACACTGTTCAGTTAATTACAATTTACCATTGCTTGTTGTCCAGAATCTCTTCAGGATATCTTTCTTCTGCAGTTTTAATAGGATGCTTGTAAAGTTGGCATTTTCTGTTTATAAACACTGAGCATAATAACTACCATTTGTTGAGTATCTAGTCTATTTCCAACTGTCTACTCTTTAGCCCATTTCTCCCCCCCCCCCCACAATCCCTTTTTTATGGCTGAGGAGATAGAGGGTCAAAAGCAATAAAACAACTTCTTCAAGGTTATCAACGAGTAAGCAACAAAGCAAGTCTGGTTTCAAACCAGGTTCATCTGACACCCAAACTGAAACCCTCTCCACTATCCACTTGTGCCAAAGAGTTTTCTAGTAGCTGATTCTCCAAGCAAATATCTATTCCATATTATGTCTCTGAACATCCAACTCATAAAAAGAAGTGCTTCTGATTTGTATAAATCTATGATTCTCAAATATGCCTGCACTTATGGAACCATCAGTGAGTACAGATGGATTGGTCTGGAGGTGGAGCGTAAACATCACATCGCTTTGAAAGCTTCCAGATGATACTAATGTGCAGCTAAGGTTGAGACCCACTGGCATAGACTCAGGATAGGTGGCCAGATGCAGGTCCACACATGCCAGAATGGGAAAATAATTTGCATAATAAAAATGCCCTTGTCCATCTTTTCAAAATTGAATTTCTGTAGGGACAAGATTTCCATCTTTTTTACATGTTTACTAATTTTCTCTCATCCCTCTCCAGCTTTTCCTTGCCTTTTTGGAACACAAACAGCAATACAGGAAATAAATATCCTATTAAGAGTCTGATAAGTGCTTCACAGCAGTCCTATTTTCTGGGATGCCTTTGTCAGGGACGTCCACCTGCTATAATGAACCACTCAACCTCTCAGTGGCTTTCTATGACTGAAGTTTGTCCCTGGATCTCATGACAGTTTACCGAGCAGCCTTCCACGTGGTGACTCAGGGACCCAGATTCTCCACACCTTGTGGCTTCACCACCCACTGTAGCCACTGACTCCTTTGCCGGATCCTTGCTATCTGGCGGTAACATGAGGAAAAGAAACATACCAGAGAATCTTGCCTTAGGAAGGAGGATTTTACAGGCCAGGCCTGGAAAGTTTCATGTCCTTTCTTCTTATGTTACTGTTTAATTCAGCTCAAGGTCACTTAGGACCTTTGAAGGTTTTCCCAAGATTTATATTCAAGTCATGTTACCTACTCTAGATGGGAATTAATAGAATATTTATTGAGTGCCCACTAAATTGCAGGCTACTTATGTTATATATGTTATCTCATTACATTATCAAAATAATCCTGTAAAGGATATGCTGTTATTACTCCCTTTTTACAGAGGACAGTGAAGCTGATAGAATTTAAGCAACCTGACCATACTAAGATATTAGATACCAGACTGGAGCCTTGATCTTCTATCACTTTCCATTGGTGTGTTTTATTTTGATCTTTAAGACCATTCTACTGATATTTTGCCCTTAATATAATCTGAGATTGTAAAAGAGTCCTTTTCAGAAGTGGACTCTCTCTTCCATCCTGCTTTCCAAGACTGTGCAGAGTCCTCTGACTCTCTCTGTCCCTGCACATGGTCCCTCTGTTAGATGGCATCAAAATGTGTGGGGCTCCTGGGTAGCTCAGTTTGTTAAGTGTCCTGCTCTTGGTTTGACTCGCATCATAATCTCACAGCTCGTGGGTTTGAGCCCCATGTCAAGATTCTGTCTCCCTCTCTCTCTGCCCCTGCCCTGCTCATGCACACATACTGTCTCTCTCAAAATAAATAAATAAACAATTTAAAATAAACCAAAATGTCTTACTCTTTGTTATTCTTTAACATTTGTTTGAAAAGAAAAACAAAAAGGCTTTCAGTATCAAAATTTAGTTTGTTGTTAGTTATTAATTTTCATTTTATCAAACACAGACTAGTGTAGGATTAAGATGGGTTATCTTAGAGGCTTTCAACCTCTAATAAATCTGAGTGAATATTTTGGCCCCATTGGACAAGAATTTGCTTCATTCAGAATGCAGAGTTCCTGTATTTAATCTGCCAGAAGAAAAGCTCCAGCCTGGGAACATTCCCCCACATGCCTAACCAAATGTCTCATTTCAAATCTCTTCCTTCTCAATTCTTAAATATGCAGACATTGAATCTACCTCGTTCATCCTCCCAGACCTGCTTTTGTACTTCCTTTAAAAAGATGCTGTTAGACTTTTCATTCACTCATTCAACAAATTTTAATCAAGTGCCTACTTGGAGTCAGCACAGAACTAGATTCTGGGAGGGATGCAGTGATGGAGAAGGCCCCAGATATCACCTTCAGTGAGCTCACAGGTTATTATAAGGAAGGAATACACAACCCACCACGATATCCCACTATATTCACTCAAAGATAGAGGTGTTCTTGGGGCGCTGGGGTGGCTCAGTCAGTTAAGCATCCAGCTTCGGCTCAGGTCATGATCTCACAGTTCGTGGGTTCGAGCCCCGCATCGGGCTCTGTGCTGACAGCTAGCTCAGAGCCAGGAGGCTGCTTCAGATTCTGTATCTCCCTCTCTCTCTGACCCTCCCCTGCTCGCGCTGTCTCTCTCTGTCTCTCAAAAATAAACAAAAAACATTAATAAAAAATTTTTTAAAAAAAGATAGAGGTGTGCTAGCAGCTGTAGGGACCCAAGGGAGGGAGAAACCAATTCTGCTGGGGGTGGGGGGGAAGTAATGAAGTGACATTAGATGTAGCATTTACAGGGGTTCCTGGGTGGCTCAGTTAGCTAAGTGTCTGACTTTGGCTCAGGTCATGACTCTACAGCTTATGGGTTCGAGTTCCGTGTCAGGCTCTGTGCCGACAGCTCAGAGCCTGGAGCCTGCTTCACATTCTGTGTCTCCCTCTCTCTCTCTGCCCCTCCCCCACTCATACTTGTCTTTCTCTCTCAGAAAAATAAAGAGATAATTAAAAAAAATTTTTAATAAAAGGAGGAGCATTTGCAGTAGACATTAAAGGGAAGTGGGAGATTTTAAATCACAGAAGGAGAAGAAAGACATTCAAGGCACAAGGAATGGCAGGACCAAAGGCTCATAAGCAAATCACCTGAAATGGCCAGAAACTCAGACTTGGCTGTCAAGGAGGAGGGTGGGAGAGATTTTGCTAGTGGAAGCAGTGGGAAGTCTACAGTTTTCTGCTGCTACTATTATTTTATTGTTGTTATTGTTTTTGATGTTCTGTTATAAAGAGCAGATAGGAGGGGTGCGTGGGTGGCTCAGTCAGTTAAGCGCCGGCTCTTGGTTTCAGCTCAGGTCATGATCTCACAATTCATGAGTTTGAGCCCCTCATTGGCCTCTGCACTGACAGTGCTTGGGATTCTCTCTCTTCCTCTCTGTCTGCCCCTCCCCTTCTACCTCTCTCTTCTCTCTCTCTCAGTATCAAAATACATAAATAAACTTAAAAAAAAACATAAAGAATAGATAGGGGGAAAAAACACCTGGAGCTAGGATGACCAATGAGTAAACTGCTATGCAGTCAGTCCTGGAAAGGAAAGGATGAAGGGCTGAGTGAGCTTTGTGGGGCCAGGGAAGAATAACAAGAGGGGCTCCTAGGTGGCTCAGTCAGTTGAGCATCCAACTTTGGCTCAGGTCACGATCTCATGATTCATGGGTTCGAGCCCTGAATCAGGCTCTCTGCTGCCAGCACAGAGCCCACTTCAGATCCTCTGTCCCCTCCTCTCTCTGTGCCCCCACCTTGCGTGTTTTCTTTCTTTCAAAAATAAAATAAACATTAGAATAACAAGATATAAGAGATTTCAAATTGAGAAAACTTAAAGTCACTGAGGTATAGGGGACAGGAAGCAGCAAGCTCCCATGCCCCGGAACTGGGCACTGGAAATGTGGTGGCACCCTTTACCAGTGGGGCCAAAGTCAGAGGAGGTCAGGGGAGGAAGAGCGGTGAGAGCAGTGAAGACAGGATTGGGGCTGTACCACAGGAGAATGCATGAAACAGCTACGTGTGTAGCACCATCATGGTGGTGACCCACGGTCTGGAGCCCCGTTGCAACCAAACGCTGACTGTGCCCTTTTGCTGACGACTTAGCAATGAGACAGCTGTCACGCTTGGTTGTAAGACTAGGAATAGAGCTCTCATCTGCCATTAGCTCCACGACTGTAAGAGACTCGCCACTTAATTTCTGTGTTTCAGAATATTCATCTTGAAACCAAAGCTTCTAATAGATCACTTCCAAGTCATGTTTCTAAAATCCTGCTCTGGCGACTGACACTAGTTCATAATGAAAAATCTGCAAGAAAAAAAATGAGGGAAATTAGTGTAGTATTCTACAGGAAAATATTTAGGTAGACTTTACACAATTACTAGATAACTAGATAGATGGAGGGTGGGTGGATGGGTGGGGAGAGAGAGAGAGGGAGGGAACTGTTAGGTGGAAATTGCAATTTGCATTTTCTGAAAAGAACTTTTCTTTTATCCAACAACATATCCTTACCTCACTTTTGGTGTTAAAAAGCCCCTTCTTTTGTTAAACACTGGTGATAGTGATAGTGATTGTTTGAAACTGTAATACCAACCTTGGAATTTTCCAGACTTCCATCGTTCTCACATTTTTTGTTTTCATTCTTAAAATTTGCTTAATCTGTTACAGTGAAGAGTCTGAGAGCCAATGTCCTAACATGTCTCCCATTTGAGATGCACAGGCCAGACTACAACAACAGAACCATTGTTTTCTTTCCACAGACCCTGTACTTCACGCTCACCCTTCCGGTGTGAGCGGTAGTTGTCTCCCGAGCACCACGGCCCAGTGATGAGTGCAGTGTGATCCTTCCAACCCAGAAATTAGGGGACTTGGTTCTGGGGACCTTCAAAGAAAACCTGTGTTTCCTTTCCTGTCTTTTTTCTTTTCTTCCTTTTATTTTCTCCCATTAAAAAAAGAAGAAGAAAGAAAAGAAAAAGAAAGTCAGGAAAATCAGTGACAGGACAGAAAATTTGTTCTCCGGATTATATTTCTGTTCATCCTGGGATGAACATCCCACATCCCAGGCCACCTACCCCCAGCCTCCCCCTGGAGCTGAATTGAGGTTTCTTGTTACATGATCGTACAACTATGGGCCAGGACACTTGTCTCTCTTCCAAAAAAGAAGATGGTTTGCATTTGGAGGATATAGAGATTGGCGATGCTAAAACTTCAGTACATGATCAGATAACACAGATTAAGTTGATGTATGACCGGATCTCAGTCTGAGGGGCAATTATGGGATATTTCCACTGAAACCTGTTAAGAAACAGCTATTTGCTCCCCACAGGGAAACTAAGGACAATAGCACAAGGTTATACCTTGGTCCTAACCCTACTGTGTCCCTCCTAGTCATGATGGGCTTAATGGTTAATAACAGCTATTATCTTTCAGGCATTTACTACAGACCAAACACACTGACGCCAACCTTTAAAGTAAGAATCATTCCTCAATTTACAGAGAGAGCTGAGGGGGGAGATTATTTCCTTGCCCTTATTACACAGTTAGTTGGTAATGGAGGGGGAATCTGCATCCAGATCTGTCCGATTACAAGCCCTAATTATTGGGCAATTCGGAGTAAATCCCCCATCATCTGAAGATCTAGACCCATTGCCAAAGCACAGAGATGATGGTTCCATCAATCTGACAGGTGAGCTAGACTTTTCAACAATTAATTAGACTATCTGGCACTAAGGTGAGCAAGACGCAATTGTCACCTCAGAGAAGTCTTCCATCAGGGTTTATATCTGAGGGTCATTTGGTATGAACTTAGATGAGAATCAATGTTCCTAAGAACAATAATGCCACGATTATTATTTCATAAGGAGGGTTGTCAACATCATGTTTGAAGGCAGAATTCAGGCTTCCTTTTTTTTTTTTTTTAAGTTTATTTTGAGAGAGACAGAGACAGTGTGAGTGGGGGAGGGGTAGAGAGAGAGAGGAAGAGAGAGCGAATCCCAAGCAGGCTTCCCATGCTGTCAGCACAGAACCCAGCTCCAGGCTCAAACTTGGGAAACTGAGATCATGACCAGAGTGGAAACCAAGCATGGGACACTTAACTAGCTGAGCCATCCAGGTGCCTGGAGGCTTCTTTTTCTTTTTAATTGAAGTATAGGAGACACAGAATGTCACATTAGTTTGTCTCCTCCACTTTCTTCCTGCGCTCTGGTTGGTTTATCCCTGGTTTGGTTCATGGTCTGTTCAGCCTTGCCCTACTCCCTGGAATCCCAAGTGAAACTGTTGCCTTGACCTTCATGTGAGGGTCTTGGGAGTGAAAAATACAGGTTTCCATGATTTGGAGAGAACTGTCTTTGAGTGAAATTCCTTGAACTCTCCAGAGAGATTGAGGTCCCGGGGCTGTGGAATATGTGTACATTACTGTTATGGTTGTTGTTTTTAAAGGACAAGGGTTTGCATTTTAGCTTTTAAATTCTGAATGCATGAATATATTCTTTCTGTGTTTTACAAAATAAGACAAATATATAAAGGGGGAAAAAGGTGAAAGTACCCCTTTGCCCACACTGCTCACAGTAGATAAGTACAAATAACTACTTGGTGATTCATCATTCAGAACTTTTTCTCTGAATTTACAGCTTTGTATACATTTGAATATGAATGTGCATTTCTGTATCCATATTTTTTAGTAAATTGTAACAGATAATACATATTTCTCTGTGATCAGTTTTTTCTTTGACTGGATGTCTTGGAGAACCTTCAATACCAGGGAATATAAATTTCTTTAATTTTTTAAAACATCTTATTATGGAAATTTTAAAAACAGAGAAAATGGAGAACCTGATGTAACAACAACCTATGTATTTGCCACCTCGATTTATAGAACTATTAATTCTTGATTTCAACAAAATTTTTGAGAAATGCAACTTTGTAGATAGAGTTCAGTTGCCTTTTTTAAAGCCCATTCCAATATCATTCCTTTCCCCAGTTTCCCAGAAGATTCTGCAATCCTGGGAAATTGTTGGATATACTTTTGATATATGTTGCTCTTGTTTTTTAACCACATGTATATATTTCCATAAAATACTTATGGTATTGTACTGGGAGTTTTAAATACTCAGAAATAATCTCATACCATACATGCTGTTCTAGGACTTACTTTTCTTGCTCAGTATTAGTTTTCTACAAGTATCTAAATGTAACCATATTGATACATGAGAGCTGACTAACTTATTTTCATTCTTAAGTTTTATTGTCTAAATTTATGATGATTACTTTATCCATGGGAGGGATATTTAAGTTGTTTTAAAACTTCTGCAGTGAGCATAGTGCATACCCCTTTGAGCAGAGGTGTATCTCTGGATGTCCTTTGGACACATGGCTATCATTTGTATGACTCATCAGAACTTGTATTAACATGGATTATTAGTTAATGGCTAATTTTGTTAAAGAAGTGACACACAGATA
This sequence comes from Cryptoprocta ferox, assembly GCA_028646485.1. Taxonomy (NCBI): domain Eukaryota; kingdom Metazoa; phylum Chordata; class Mammalia; order Carnivora; family Eupleridae; genus Cryptoprocta; species Cryptoprocta ferox. Next base: position 63,263,693 of record CM053568.1, read on the forward strand.
TATGTAGTCAAAGAGTACAAGGTATCCCTCTAAGTTGGTTGTGTTGGTTTCTCTGCAAGTGTTAAGGACTTTAATGAACTTTCATTTCCAATAAATTGGAAGTGACAATATAGTGTCACCCCCTGGGATTAAAACTCTCACATCCAAACACAATAGATCACAGCAGGGATGTCCACCGTCCCTTGGGAAAATAACTCCAAAGCCAGGCAGGATTTAACTGTAACCTGAATGAAACTTTACTGATCTGAAGATAGAATATAGCCATCAAAAAGGGTACAGTCTTCTGGGGAGCCCGGGGGGAGGGGGGGATTCAACAATGCTAGTACAGTCATAGTATCAAGGAAGGGAAGCCAGAACTACAGATTTCTAAACCACTGCTACAGAGCTGATCCTTACACGCTGCTAGTCCTTACTCAACCTTGAGATTCCTTTTTCTTTCCTTGATTATCAATCAAAGATCGTATTGACCCTTAGGACTTTGAGTGCTTCCTGTTACATGCCATATTTTTTAATGTAAGTGAATAAATTGGTATTCTGATGTTACAAATCTGTCTCTCGTACATGTCTTCAGAGTTCACCACTATGAAATGGGTCCCTTCTCAAAATGCTGAAAGCATCAGGTTTGAAACTGAGACCCTGAGCTTCAGAACTGATTGAGGTAAATAGGGGCAATGAATACCACCTGAGCAGGTGCTTGTGATAGCACTCTGGCTTTCTTTTCTTGGGTCTGCAACACAGATAAATATCTGTTGTGACTAAGTGCACATGGTTTATACAATTTGCACATTCTATGTTCTGGGAACCTTAAAAAATATCAATGTCTTATAAACCTTTTTCCCCCCACAAACAGCAGTCACAATAAATCTGAGTCCCAGTAATCCTAAAGAAGCAACATGTCAACAAGTGGGTAAGTCTAAGTCCAAATGCCTCAACCTAAAAGTTAATGCCACAAGGAAAATCAAGGTGACTTAATCCTTTCATTGAAAGAGAGAGCATGGCCAATTGGAAAACTCTAAAACTTGAGTATATTTTTTCATGGTACCTTTATGCAGTTTTTCATGCATCACACAGTGATACTATCTTCATGATGAAAAATGATTATGAGAAATAGCATAAGCTTGATATTTAAGGTTATGCATATGTGGTTTAACTGGTGTTCCAAACATCAGGAAGAAAGATTCAAGAGATGTAAAAAAAAAAAATAAAAAAGCCACATTATTATTTTATGAAGTGAGAGTATTAAATGGCCCATCTTGCAAAATTCTGGAAAAAGGTGGTGATTAGAACAAGAAAAGAGAAACTTTGACTATTTCCTACCCTCTGACCACTTTCCCAACAAATAATCAGAGTTGTGATAATTACTGGTTTGTTCAAGTAAGACTTTGCATCTTCGACTATATGAAAATCACTGGCAATCCCTGCTGTTGTTTCTGATGTCTTGGCATTACATTAAAAAAGTTCCTGACTTTTAATGAAGGTCAGATTCCTTCATAACAGGAAAACATCTGTCATAAACACTGTACAAATATTTATAGGACTAAGCTGGCAGCATGCAGCCTCCTCTCTCCCCTTTTTAATCAGAACTGAATGTCCAAGGGCAAACACCACAGACAGCAGCAAACAAAGAGAGTCACAGAGTGCTGATATGAGGGGCACTGACACATTGTCACCTCAGAACTTGTCTCCAAGTCAGGCAAAGAAAGCACAATGTGGGAAAGCTCCCAGTTATTACAGGATCTTTGCCAGACTCTTTAATATATGCCATTCGATGATAGTCTCTTTTCCTCTGCTTTTTTCATTGAAGACATTCTATTTTCTCCATGAGGGACACCTGAGCTACAGATTTGTTATTTTTATCCTGATAAACTCCTCCACACCTCTATTCTGTCTGATTTAATTCAATATAGCATTTTTATTTTACCCTATATTGAAACAACATTTCTATGTGACCAGGAATATCTAAGCCAGTGATGACAAAACATAGGGGGACTGGAAAGACTCAATCAACATCTCATTAAAAAGACAGCAGAAATATATGAGCCTTAAATAAAATAAAAGAAACTGACTGTCTTCCAACCTCTGTTTTACGGCCTCATTATCACTACCATCACACAAAATGTATCTCAGATGTGATTCACTATTCTCTACCCATTCTCTATAAGTCAGTGGGTGAGGGTGAGGGTTTTGTTTCTGATGCTTTATTTCACCACAGTAATTTTAAAATCAACTCTAAATTTGGGACACTAGGGTGGCACAGTCAGTTGAGTGTCCAAGTCTTAATTTCAGCTCAGGTCATGATCCCAGGGTTATGGGATCAGGCCCCATGTTGGGCTCTGTGCTGAGTATAAAGCCTGCTTGGGAGTCTCTGTCTCTCTCTCTGTTCCTCTGCCCCATTCATGCACTCTTTTACTTAGAAAGAAAGAAAGAAAGAAAGAAAGAAAGAAAGAAAGAAAGAAAGAAAAAAAAAAGAAAGAAAGAGAAAGAAAGAAAGAGAAAGAAAGAAAAGAAAGAAAGAAAGAAAGAAAAAAGAACTCTAAATTAATTATGATTTCTATCTGCTTTGGCTTTAGGCTTTATGAATCCATAAAAAATGGCAGTGTCACAATGTTTTACTTAGAAATCAATGTCAAAGTTCACTCTAGGGAAAATTACAAGGTAAGCATGCTTGATTTGCATGTTCTCCCAACCTTCTGGTTTGGTATCTCTCACCCCAAATGTGGGAAGAAGATAAAATATGTGGGTTTTGGAGGCTTGAAGATCTGATGCCAGATCTGGCATATGTTGTGACCTGAGCTCACTGATAAATCTCTTTAGCACCAGTTTTTCACATTTTAGAAATGAGGTTTTGTAGTGTAGTGTAGTGTAGTGAAAGTGTGGTAAAAGCAGTTAGCAGTGTGTCTTAAGTTCAACAAGAACCCAATAATGTTTCCTTTTCTGCAATTCTATTCCCTCTCCTTCCGTTTGACTTCACGTTTTAATCCAAACTTGTAAATGATTCATGGGGGAAAAAAAAAACAAAAGGAAAGTTAGAGAATATTTTGAACTGAATAAAAATGAAAATGCAACATATCTAATCTGTGGGAATCCTCTAAAGCAGTACACAGAGGGAAACATATAGCACTAAAAATGAATTTATTAGAAAAGAAGAAAGTTCTCAAATAAATAACCTGAGTTTCCATCTTATATCTCTAGAGAAAGAAGAGCAAATTAAACCCAAAATAGTCAGAAGAAAAGAAATGAATGACAAGTACAAATCAATAACATAGAAAACAGGAAAATAATTGAGAAAATCAATGAAAGCAAATCCTCGTTCTTCGAGAATCTCACTAAGCAGATGAAGATTTACCTAGCCTGATTAGGAGAAAAGTGAGAAAAGACAAAAATTACCACTATCAAAAATGAAGAAGTGACATCATGAAAAATTATGTAGCTACTAAAATGATAATAATAAAATATTATGAACACCTTTATGCTCATAAATTTAAGAACTATATGAAATGGACAAATTCATTGTAAGATAGAATTAACAAAGTTCATTCAAGATGAAATAGTTATCCTGAAGTCCATATAGTGTATCTTTTTTTTAAGAGAGAGAGAGAGAGAGAGAAAGGGAGAGAGAGAGAGAGAGAGAACCCCTAAGCAGCCTCCACACTGTCAGTGCAGAGCCTGACATGGGGCACAATCCCACGAACCATGAGATGAGCCGAAATCAAGAGTCAGATGCTTAACCAGTGGAACCACCGAGACACCCCATATAGTGTATCTTTTAAGGAAACTGAATTTCTAATTAAAAGCCTTCCAACAAATGAAATTCCAGGCCCAGCTGATTTTATTAACAAACTCCAGTAAACATTGAAGTAAGAAGTAACACCAAATCAACAAATCAAGACAACTTATTCCAGCAGATTGAAGAGGAAAGCATACTTTGCAACTCATTCTGTTGCTCATTCTGTGAGGTGAGCATTAACACTAAAACCAAACAAATATGTTACAAGAGAAGAAAACTATGGATACTGATCCCTCATGAGTGCAGATACAAATATTCTTAACAAGTTTTAGCAAATCAAATCCAACAAAATGTATTGAAAAAATAATACACATGGCAGAAATGCAAGATTGGTTTAACATTAGAAAACCAATCAATATAACCATACAATCAGGGCATCTGAGTGGCTCAATCAGTTAAGCATCTGACTCTTGATTTCAGCTCAGGTCATGATCTCATGGTTCATGAGTTCGAGCCCCACGAGCTCTGTGCTGAAAGTGTGAACTCTGCTTGAGATTCTGTCTCCCTCTCTCTCTGCCCCACCCCTGCTTGCTCTCTATCTCTCTCTCTCAAAATAAGTAAAATTAAACTTTAAATGTTTACTTATTTTTGAGAGAGACAGAGAGACAGAAAGCAATTGGAGGAGGGGCAAAGAGAGAGGGAGACACAGAATTCAAGCAAGCTTCAGGTTCTGAGCTGTCAGCACTGAGCCCAACATGGGACTCGAGTTCATGAACTTGAACTCATGAATGCAAGATCATGGCCTGAGCTTAAGTTGGACACTTAACCAATAGAGCCATCCAGGCAGCCCTAAAATTGAACTTAAAAAAAAAAATATATATATATATATATAACCATATAATCATTTCAATCAATGCAGAAAATGTACTTGGCAAAATCCAACATCAAATTCTAATAAAAACTCTCAAAAAAAAAGCCCTAGAAATATGAAGGAACACCCTTAATCTGACAAAAAATATCCATAAACACCTACAGCTAACATCAGGTTTAATGATGAAAGTTTACATGCTTTCCCCCTAAGACCGGGAACAAGGCAAAGATACCCATTCTCACTACTTCTATTCAACATTATACCGGAGTTTGTAGGCAGTGCAACAAGACCAGAAAATGAAAAAAAAAGACATCCACATTCGGAAGAAAGAAATAAAACTGTCTTTATGCACAGATGACATAAGTATCTATACAGATCATTTTATAGAATCTACTAAAAACTATTAAAATTAATAAGTGAGTTTACCAAAATTATAAGATATAAGGTCAATACATAAAAACTTTTCTAAATACTAGCAATAAACAATCAGAAATTGAAGTTTTTAAAAATACCATCCATAATAACACAAAAAACCATGAAATATTTAGAGATAAATCTGACAAAAGAAATGAAAGACCTTTAGAATGAAAACTACAAAATCTTGCTGAGAGACATTAAAGAAGATCTAAATAAATAGAGAGATCTATGTTGCTCCTGAGTTAGAAGACTCAATACTTTAAAAATGTTAGTTCTCCCTAAATTGATCTAAATTGAATACAATCTCAATCAATGTCCCAGCAAGCTTGTTACAGAAAGAGGCGAGCTAAGTCAAAAATTCATATGGAGTTGCAAGAACTCCAGAGAACCAGAATAATTTTGAAAAATAAGAACAAAGTTGGAATAATCCACACCTGTCTTCAAGGCTTATTAAAAATCTGTAGTAATCAAGACTATGGTATTGGTGTCAAAATAGACAAATATATTAGTCGAAAGAAATAGAATCCAGAAGTAGACCACACACCGATGATACCTGATTCTGGTGCAGGTACAAAGGCAATTAGATAGCCGCAGGAAAACATAAATAAATTAAATTAATCTTCATCCCAGTTTCATACCATATACAAATATTAACCCAAAATAGATCACGGACCTAGATGCAAAACTGAAAACTAGAAAAATTCTAGAAGGAAACATAGAAGAAAATCTTTGTGACTTTGGATTAGGAAAAGATCAGATACAACACCAGAAGTGCAATCAATTAAAAAAAAAAAACCTGTTACATCAAGTTTCATCAAAATGAAGAACTTATGGTCTTGGAAAGACACTATTAAGAGATTAAAAAGACAAGCCATAGATTAAAAGGAAATATTTGCTAATCATACATCTGATAAAGGAATTGTGCCCACAATATAAAAAGACCACTGAAAACTCAATAATAAAAAAAAACAAAAACCTGAGTTTTTAAAAATGAGTACAGATTTGAGCACATACTTCTCCAAGGAAGAAATAGGAACTGTAAGTAAGTGCACAAAAAGATAGTCAACACCATTAATGGCTAGGGAAGTGCAAATTAAAGTAACAATGAGATACCACAATATACTGATTAAAATGTCTCAAATTAAAATGATGGGCCATACCAGGAGGGCCTGGGTGGTTGAGTCTGTGAAGAAGCGTCTGACTCTGGGTTTTAACTCAGGTCATCATCTCACAGATTGTGGGATCAAGCCCCAAGTCAGAGTCTGCGTTGCCAATGAGGAGCCTGCTTGGGATTCTCTCTCTTTCTCTGTCCCTCCCCCACTCACATGCTCTATCTCTCTCTCTCTCTCTCTCAATAAATAAATAAATAAATAAATAAATAAATAAACAAACAAACTAAAAACCAAAAAAGACTGACCATACCAAATGTTGGCAAGGTTGGGTTGCAACTAGAACACGAATATGCTGCACTTGGAAACACAAAAGGGTAGAACCACTTTAGAAAATGTTTGGCAGTTTTATAAAATGTTAAACCCATATCTAACAACATACCCAACCATTCCACTCCTAGGTCCTTACCGTGAAAAGAAAGCAAAAAGTTTATACAAATGTTCATCCAGCTTTGTGTGTATGATAGTAAAAACTAACAAACGAAAAACTAGAAAAAAACCAACGGCCACCAACAGCAAATGAGTATGCCAGTTGCAGCATAGCTGTGTGTACTATTCAGCAATAAAAAGAAATGAGTCATCGATATACATAATGACCAAACAAATCTCAAAATATAATTCTGGGTAGAGGAAGCCAGATACAAAATGGTAAATATTTTATAATTCCATTCATATAAAATTCTAGAAAATGCGAATGAACCTACAGTGATGGAAAGCACTTCAGTAGTTGCCTGGGGCTGGGAGTTGATGGAGAGTGGTGCAGTGAATCATAAAAGGGACACATGAAAACTTTGGGGAGAGATCAATTTGTTCACTGTGTTGATTTTGGTGATGGTTTCACAGCTGTATATACCTTGTCAATTTATATACTTTAAATCCATGACATTTTTTGTAAGTCAATTACAACTCCATAAAGCTGTTAAAAAATCATTAATTAAAAAAGTAATCCAACTACCCTCAGGTGAAAATGAACATCTTTACATTTAACAGCATTTAAAAGTGTGTCTTCAGGAGCAAGTGCGTTGGTAAGTTGGTCAGTGGAAACTGATGTTATTCTGACCTCCAGTTTGGGGCTTATTCTTGTTTCTTTGTGTTTAGCAACATTTGACACAGTTGCCCTATCCTCTCACCTCTTGTTTCTGTGGTTGGGGAAGTGATCACATGGATTTCTCCCACTCTGGAACCAATTTTCACCCTGAAATACCTTATCCATGCTCCAATGACCACTTTTCAAGTGGACGATGATCATTTTAAAAGTTTCTACTTATTAAGCATTTACTATGTGCCAGGCAGTTGACATGTACTAGCCCAGATGCTCACAACAATCGTAGGAGATAAATTATTTTTGTATTTTCCAGATGCATTAACTTCCCTAAAATTAACATTTTTCGTAATCACTAGGGATGTGTTCAGGACCTAGACTTGTCCACCAAAGTGTAACCTGCCAGATAGATTTCATGTGGTGGCAGATATATCAGTGCGCTGGTGACAGCACCAATGTCATCCCTGATCAAGGAAAGACACAAACAAGAAAGGATTTAGCTGCCTGGATTTGTCCCCCTTGGGGTGCTTTCCCATTCAGCCTTCAGAAAGATCTTTAAAAAACATTTAGCCAAGTCCTCAATGTGTTTTACCAAACACTTTTCCCCTTGATTTTTAAACCCATGTGTTATTTCAGGAATAATGGAAACCATATGTCTCTGACATATTTACACTTAAATCATCAAGATGTTGTTTGGTCAGAACTTTTTGATGTCTTCTGAGATTTTTTTTTAATGAGACCCTCCCAGAAGCAGTAAGTCCCCATCACAAATAAACAAATTAAAACAAGAAGAAGCCTGAATAGGGACCTAGTTTCAGGCTGGCCGCGTGGGATGGATTTGAGACTTGGCAAACTGTGGTCATCTTGGAATTGCTTAATTCTGGTTCTAGCTCAGAAGAAACCATGAAAATTTGACTTCAGTGAGAAACTCTTTACTGATCCAGTGACGTTGGAGAACCTGTTCTTGGAATCTTAGAAAACCACATGCAAAAGGTAGAAGGCAAACCAAAGTACCAGCTTCTCTGAGATTTGATGAAACTGAAAACTTAGCGTGAAAAGCCCCTAAGTTGGGCCCCTGAGTGGGTCAGTCGGTTGAGCGTCAGACTCTGGCTCAGGTCATGATCTCGTGGTCTGGCATCCCCACACTCCAACAAACTAGAGACTTCCTTCTTGCTGGGGATACTGTGCCGAGCTCCCCTGTAGTCCATATAAACCTGTCCTCCTAGAATTCTTCCAAAGACAAAGATAGCTTCTTGATCATGCTTTGGTGTTTCCAAAAGTCCTTTTCATTTTTGGTGTCAAGTACCTGGGAGAGAAGCCAAGCAAATCTGAGTATAAAGGTGACATTTTCAGATCATCTCATTCAGCATCATCAGGATGGTGCTGGTGAAGAATGGACAGAAACAGGGGCTGTTTTCAGATCCCAGCACTGCTGTGTGGCCTTGGGCAATGTCTTTCACCCCTCACAGCTCAATTTCTTCATCAATAGAAGGAATGTAAGAAAGTCACTCCAATGGGTCGATGTGTGAATTAGTGATACTGTCACATAAGAGATTCATATAAAAACTCTTTTTTTTCTTTTATTTTTAGAAAGAGGGAGAGAGAGAGAATCTTAAGCAGGCTCCACACTCAGTGCAGAGCCCAGCATATGGCTCGATCTCATGATCCTGGAATGATAACTTGAGCTGAAATCAAGAGTTGGATGCTCAATCTACTGAGCCACACATGCTCCCCAAGAGGTTCATATAAATTGAAGTGATTCTGGCAACTGAAAGAATGGGGAGAAAAAATTTTTTTAAAAATGTTTGTTTGTTTGTTTGTTTGTATATTTATTTATTTAGAGACAGAGAGAGCATGATCAGGGCAGAGACAAAGACAGAAGGAGAAAGAGAGAATCCCAAACAACCTCCACACTGTCAGTGCATAGTCAGACACAGGGCTCCATCCATGAACAGTGAGATCATGACCTGAGCCAAAATCAGGAGTCAGACATTAAACCAACTGAGCCACCCAGATGGCCAAGGAAAAATCTTTAAATGTTAATTCATAGGAACAACAATTTTCTGCTTCAAGGTATTGGTATTGCACTTCATAACACATTTTATAAAACTATGCAATTATGAAATTTGAGAGATGACGTCATTGACCAGATTTACGACTTCCCTGTTCGGTTGCCTCCACGAATTACTTGGTCTCCAGTCTACTCACAAGTACCTGTTTCTTGCATAGGCACTGTTTTTCTTATACCAAAGTGTATGAGGGATATCTGTATGTGTGTATTTTGAAAATGCATGCATTCTTAAGAATTTTAGAGATGGAATGTGGTCCAGCTTTGTAGATGAGGAGGAAACTGAAGTCAGCAGTGTTCAAGGACTTATCCAAGGTCACAATGCTACTTATTAGCACTTGGGGAAGAGTTCCGAGGCCAGTATTCTTGCCACATCATCCCAGTTTCCAATGTGTAGTCCCATTTTTGTTTGCTCTTCTTTTCCTTCTTTCTTATAACTACATAACAGAACTTAAAATATAATCCAGAATCAATTTGCTCTATTTTTAAAAAAGAATACCCTGTCAACTTGACAGTAGTACCTGGCCCTTCCAGCCTAGGACTGTAGACAAAGCAGGAATGAGCAGTACCCCCAGGGAGTACTCAAATTTGTGGTACTGGTGGAATGTTCCAGAACACCACAGTCAGCTGACACATGGGGAGACCTGCCTGTGATTACCAGAAAACTCAGGGGAATGGATGGGTTTGGGAAACATTTTTGTAGGGTTTTGCTAACAGAAAAAAAGAAAGGGAATCTGGTATATGTTAATCGACAGATTATTCCAGTAGAGTGTCCAAAAATATAAAATCTAAATTGGCAAATTCAAGAATGTCTGAAACATGGAACGTTGCTGAGATGCTCATGTGCCTTGAGCAAAGTGATGACATTTGCTTTCATGCCAAATTCCAGAGAGTTTTAAATCACAGTTTCCACTTGCCGTCTATCCCCAACCCTAGGCTGCTTCTTTAACGTGGGTTTCCTAAATTGAGTTTGGGGATGAGTGTTTCAGTCTATCTTGACTCCTATTTGCCTTGGTTAAATTTATCCACAGTTACGCCATCCCACTGCAACAGGCAGTGTGGACAAGGCCTCTACCTCAGTGTGACAGGAGAACTTGGAGGAAAATAAGAAAAGCTGACCTTGCCTGGAGCCAGGATTCACAGATGTTTCCAAGGAAGGAAATGGACACCATCAGGTCCCACAAAGGCTAGAAGTCTTTGAATAATGGGGAGAAACATGAAAGGACGCCCCCAGGGTAATACTACTGTGCGGGTAAGGGAGGGCTCACATGAAATCACAACAGCTAGCAGGCCTCCAGCCCACCCCACCCAGGGCACATCTTGGCCATGCCACACTTTTCCCTGACAGCTTATCTGGGCTGTTCCCAGCTGGTGGGAAAAAGTGGGAGGAGCATGAGGGCATCAACCACCTGCCCCCAAGGTCAGCTGGCCATCCCCCCTGAGAATATGACTTTAAACCTGTCCCTTGGTTTCTTTGTTTGTTGGCCATCAGGTATGGAGGGCTAGATTTTAGGACCGGTGGCTATTTAACATTTGTTTTGCAACTTAGGGTAGGAGATGCCTTGGTGCCCCAGCCCCATTGTCGCTCATAGGTCAATGGCCTTGTTTTCTAGTGGAGGGACAGCCCTGGCTACAGGAATATGCTCTATGTGTCAGAGGGTTAACCAGCCCAGGGACAGTCTACAAAGGGTAGCAGCAGGTTGAGCCTCACTTGCCCTCAGGGGTAAACAGCTCACTGCCCACTCATTGCCGTGGCTACCCTCTCTTCCTCACCCACCACACCAGTGCTTCCGGGATCGTTGACAAAGTAACCCAGTTGTTCTTGAATACTTGTTTTAGGTCCTGCTTCTGCGGAGACCGAACGTAAAATAGTCAGTATTCATGATTAAAATCATTCAGTAAACACTCACTGCACACTGATGCACCAGGCACCATTCTGGATGCTGGGAGTGCAGAGAAGAGAAGAGTGAGGCCATACTGAGCAAGTCCCGAATTACTGTGTGTGTTTTTAAAGGAGATAAAGGCAGGTACCCCAACAACACGTATCAAATGGCAGAGAGTGAAAAGTTCTATAAAAGATGAATAGAAGAAACACTCTGGAAATTCAGAGAGGAAACACAAACATAGCCAGAGGCTTGGAAGGGAAGCTAGGAAGGCTTAGTAGTGAAGCAGATCAGAGCTCACCTGAGGGCACAAGAGGCATGTAGGCAGGCAGATATGGATAAAGAAGATCCCCTCCGAGGAGAGCTGACCAGGTGCAGACACCACTCTGACCCTGGCCTGCAGAGGTTCTGATCCCTGGCCTGGCCAGTCAGCTGTAGGGCTGGGGGGCTGTCCGAAAACTCTGCTCAGAAGGAAACAGGTTTCATTGGACAAGCCAGCCTCCCATGGGAATGGTCATGAATATAAGTTCTATTCGGGGCCTGACAGTTCTCGGGAGGGGAGACAGGCACGAGACTGCAGGAACCATGTCTCTTAGTTTCTGTAGTCTGATGCTCTGACATCCAGGGCCTAGCTGACATTGGCGGGATGACCCCTCCCAGGTTAGCCAATTCTAGAGGTAGAGAAAAATTTGCCCCTAAGCACTCTTCCCAAATACAATCCCACACCCCAGCATCTCCTTACTGGGCTTTCACACTCTGGGCCACTGCCCTCAAACCAGCCAATCCTAGTTTACCATTTATTTCTCCTGGAAACCACAATAACTGCACTTGCTGGAAATCTCTCTCCTCCCTCTCCTTCCTGAAGGCCTCTGGTGCCTTCTCCATGTGGCCCCTGGTGACACAGCCTGCCCCTTCCTGTGGGATGGGTGAGTAACATTTTTTTTTGGCCTCACCATACCATCTTTCTACTCATGCATTATCTTCTAAAACAGAGATTCACAGAGTGAAGGCAGTAAGAGGAAGTCATGAGGCAAAGAGAGAAAGAAGGTACTGAAAAGAGAGGATGGTATAAGCAAAAGAAACAGAGAGAGAGAGAGAGGCTGGGCAGCATTCCAAGTCCCCTGACGCCAGGCTGCCTGATGCCAGGCTGCCTGATGCCCGGGTCTGTTTGCTGCTTTCTCTTCCATTCCCACAGGTCCCAGCACCTAACCTCCTAATGAATATGCAACCTGAGTGTGTCTGTTTGCTCCCACAGCAGGAAGAGCATAACCAGTAGAAACTGAGTAGAAAGAAAAGCTAAGGGACAGTCACTGAATTACCTAATTTTAACTTCAGGAGGGACACTGATAATCACCTAGCCTAGGGACGCAAAAAGTACTTTCTGTTAAGGAAAAGATTGACAAACTGGTTTACCTTCAATTAAGAACATACATTCATCAGAAGATACCATTAAGCGAGGTAAAAGGCAAACCACAGGGAGGGAGAATTTGCTCACAATACATATACAACAAAATTGTGTATCTACAATATATAACTCATTCCTACAAATCCACGGAAAGACAGACTGCTCAGTTTTCAAAATGCGCTAAAGAATGGAATAAGTACATCACAGAATGATGAAATAAGCATATGAGGGCCCCTGCATGGCTCAGGAGATTAAGCTTCTGATAATTGATGAGGGGACAGAAGGCTAGCTGACAGGCCACAAACACCCCCACCCCCAGGTGCGATGTGTGTGATACTCCTTGGGCACTCCTGGCTGCCCAAGAACAAAGGAAAGGGGTAAACAAATGGTTAACTGATAGAGAGCATAGTCCTGCAGGACCTAAGTCTCCATCACCCCTCCATAGTGTTGTGGGAAACAAAAGCAGAAGGAAATGGCAGATAGAACTCAATTTCCTTATAACCTGCATCCCATTGACAAATACTTGAAAATGTTTCTCCAGGAACTTCCTAAGATCTTAATGTTAATGCTTTACTAGAGGGAAAAACCACCTTAGCTTGACAATAGCTAGGCCTCCAGTGTCCTGTGAGTCTTCTTTAGCATAGGAAAATCTCACTGGAAACTTCCCCTGGACTTTACCTCCCCCACCTCCATAGTATATAATCAGTCTCTCTTCATGGTCCCCGGGTGCTCTTCCTGCCCATAAGTCCTGTCCCCATGCTTCAATAAAACCACGTTTTTGCACCAAAGACATCTCCAAGAATTCTTTCTTGGTCGTCGGCTCTGGACCCCATGAACCCCCCCAGAAACCTCATTAATGATCTCATGGTTCGTGGGTTCGAACCCCGAATCGGGCTCTATGCCGACAACTCAGAGCCTAGAACCTGCTTCGGATTTCTGTGTCTCCCTCTCTCACTTTGCCCCTCACCCACTTGTGCTTGCTCTCTCTCTCTCTCTCTCTCTCTCTCTCTCTCAAAATAAATAAACATTAAGAAAAATAGGCACATGGAAAAAGTTTGGATATATGATAATACCTACAGTTGGCAAGGATATAGAGGAGCCAGAATTCTTATTCTGCCGGTAGGAATGTAGATGGATACAACTCTAGGAAACCATTTTGTGTAGCTACAAAAACTGAATGTATGCATACATTGAAGCCCAGCAAATTCACTCCCAGGTATAGTCAGCAAGTTGACATGAATTCAGACAAAAAAGTTAATCAATTAAAATTTTGCAGAAATCTTCAAAATCTTTTAAACAAGTGTGCACATATCCTCACGAAAACACATGTACTAGGATGTACATAGCAATGCTATTTGTAATAGCCCCAAACCGAAAACAATCCAAATGTTCATCAACAATAGAACGGATAAATCACAGCATGTTCCAGATGAACACCACACAACAGGCACAAAAGAACCATACACATGTTGTGAAGAGATTTCGCAAACATTGTGCTGAGCCAAAGAAGCCCACACTAGAGATTCATAGATATGATTCTATTTATATGAAGTACAAAATAGTCATATAAAGACAGAGCTGATCTATGGTGACAAGTCAGGACAGTGGTTAATTTGGGGAGGTAGCATAGTGCTTGGGATGGGGAGCAAGAAACTGTTCTGGGAGGCTGGTAATGTTTTATGCCCTGGTCTGGGTGTAAGTTACATTTTAATGTACATTCATGACTTGTACACTTTACTGTACATACGTTATGCTTCACTATGGATGTCAACTAGAAATAACCCCCTACCCTGCCTTCCTATCTATTTACTAGGGAGGACCCTCTTCATTTCTCTCAACAAGTGGTCATTCATTCTGTTCCTGCCTAAACTCCTCTCAATAAACAGAAAGGAAAGTGGAGAATTCATTCATAAAAGAGTAAGGAGACAAATGTGAGTTGAATTCTAAGGATCATGTCACTGAATGCCAAGTTGCTGAATTTTCTACATTTACCCATAATCTTATAAATGTATTCTTGAACATAGTAACAAATATGAATATACACTTCTGGATGAATTCATGAGTGAATCAGTCTTCCCCTTTTACTGGGATTTTAAAAATATACTTTTCCAAGGAATAAATATATTCATAAGAAGTACAAATCTCATTATGTTCCTTAACAATTCCTTAAATTGCTTCTCTGAAGAGAATTAAAAATCAGGCAAATATAATGTGGCAGATTTCTCCAAAAGCTATTAAAACTATATCATCTCATATGAATTCCTATACATTATATACGTACTTGAAATTTGTAAAGAAAGAAACATTAATGTACCATTGGAGAAATTAGTCAAAGATTTCTAAAATTGTTAGAATTTTGGTAAATTATACAAAGTTTTTTTTAAAACTTCAGGAAAATTCACCAAAAAACTTAAAAATTTACAAATGAGTAGCTGAAGTTCAAAAGAATCCAAAACATGTTATGGAAAAGAATATAAATGTATGTACTTATATTTATATTATTTTACATAAATATAGATACTGAGGGCATGGAAGAAAGGAAGGAACACAGAAACATTATAACCACTACCATCTTGCTCCCAGCCCATAGCAATCACATGGGAATGGATCTTCACCATATTTTACTTTCTTTAGCTTGTGCGTTAAGGTAGAAATGAATCTGTGTTTGTGGAGAGAAGAGACAAAGAGAGAGAAGAGAGGGAGAGAGAGAATGTAATAAAGGGACATTTATTATTTTTTTCCAGCTTTATTGAGATATAATTGACTCATTAATAATTTATAAATTCAATACCACCATAGCATTCACTAACATCTCCCTCCATTACATACTTACCACCTTACCATTTCTTTCATGTGTGTGTGTGTGTGTATGTGTGTTGAGAACATTGAAATTAACTTAGTTAACTAATTAACTAAGAGGGAAGGGACATTTTTTGAACACCTGCTCCATGTAAGACACTACGCAGTTGTACAAAGATGGTTAAGAAAGTTGTAGAGGTAATAACAAGTAACACTCGTACAGTCCCGATGCTCTAAGCAGGGTCCTCAACACAACACATTGTAACTCACTTGCATCCCTCACAACACCCTTATGAAGTAGGTATTAGTATTATTATTGCCCTTTTTACGGATACAGTAACTGAGGTACTGGGAGTTTAAGTAACTTGTCCCTGGTCACAAAACTAATAATTGGCAAAGACTGGAGTTTGAATCTTTGTACTTTGTGCTGTAGAATCTGTGTACATTAGCATGACACTCCGGGCAGACAGTGATCAACCTCGGGACATGTGACCACTTAGTCATAGCTTCATCCAAGGGTCAGATGAGAACTAAAATGGGACCCAAAAAAATCTATTTAG
This sequence comes from Cryptoprocta ferox, assembly GCA_028646485.1. Lineage (NCBI taxonomy): Eukaryota > Metazoa > Chordata > Mammalia > Carnivora > Eupleridae > Cryptoprocta > Cryptoprocta ferox. The sequence goes on from CM053568.1 coordinate 63,279,634, forward strand.
CTACTTGGCAAGAAAACTACATTAAAGGAAGGCAGCAGATTCATGTTGGTGTCTCATCTTTCCAGGGTAAGCATACCCTTTCCTATCTTTTATTGGTTCCTTCATTACCATGTCAAATTAAGAGCTGCCATAGGATCTCCTCTTCTGCCACTTTGCCGCTTTGCCCCAAGCCCTGCCCTCATTCAGTCAGGTCAAACCATCTTCCTTAATTACCAAGTGGGAGCTCAGTTTTGCACAAGGAGAGCACGGATGATAAATTAAAACAAGGGACCTTTGTTTGGTGCATGCAGTTGGGCATCACAGTCACCTTAATTATGCAATGATGTCACCCAAGCCGAGGGAAATTCTAAGGGCTTAATTACTGGGAGGCCTGGCAGGCCCATGAGTAATGAGGAATGGGCATTGTCACATGGGTACAACGCACCTCCTCTCCTGGGCAGAGCCAGCTGCAAACGGGATGTGGGGGCTGGGAGTCAGTGGAGCCTTCTTTCCATTAAGGAAGCAGTAGAGTGCAGTGGGCCTTGGGATCAGATAGGTTTTTCCTTGAATCCAGGCTTGGGCATGACCTTGTTATGTGCCCTTGGAGGAGTTTCCTCTGCTTGTTCCAGACCATAATTGTGAGGAACGAATGAGATGGTGTATTTCAGTGCACAAGCACTTGGTGTTTGTGTTATTAGAGAGGGGAAGCCCCCTCTACCATTAAGAATATCTGAGGGCACCTTGGTGGCTCAACTGGTTTAGCATCCAACTCTTGATTTCGGCTCAGGTCATGATCTCATGGTTTGTGAGATCAAGCCTCTTGTCAGGCTCTGTGGTGATGGTGCAGAGTCTGCTTGGGATTCTTACTCCCTCTCTCTGGCCTTCCCCTGTTTCCCTCTTTCAAAATAAATAAATAAAAATTAAAAAATATATATATCTGCATGCCCCCAAGATAAAGCAAGACAAAGACCTTCTGTTACATCCCTGGCACAGTTCATGATCCTACTCTGATCTTGAACAAGTGATGCCACCTTTCTGAGTCTCAGTCTTTCCCCTTATAAAATGGAGCTAAGGTTTGTGAGCCTTGACCGAGATCATGGATATCAGTGACCCCACTCAGAGCAACAGTGGGTTGAGAAACAAATGTTTGGGGAGCACAGCACATGAGGCCCCTGGTTTCTTCCCACCCATGTGAAAGCTTTAGAATAACCGGCTTCCAGATAAAGGACTTCAGACTGCTCTGTATGCCAGTGTTCTGTCAGAGAGATGAGTTTTCCTCCTTCTTTTGTTTTCTCTTGCCAATTTATCGGCTCCTGGGCTGGAGAATCTGCCTTACTCTGTTTGGGGGACAAGGGAGAACTCCCATGGTGCTCACATGAAATGAAGCCAGGACCCAGGCTTTCAGAGCTCCCATGGGTTGGGATATGGGGCACACAGGCATGTGCACACATGTACACAAAAACATACGTACTCACAGGCAACATGTTCACTCACAAATGCACTCATACACTCACTCATACACAGGCATGCACACTCTCATGCACAAACATACTCATCCATCCACACACACACACACACACACACACCCTCCAGCATCCACAGAGGAGACAGGATTTCACATGCATGGCATACCACCTATAGATGAGAGTCCCCAGCCTCTCATGGAAGTTTCTGGAGATGACTGCAGATGGGTTTCGAACAGCGAGGGAAAGGGTTTGACATTATGACAGCTGTGAGCCATGTCGCAGCAATGACCTGGCAGCTTCATTGGACCCAGAGCCAGCCCCAGTGGTGCGTGCTTCTGGGAACCATCTCTGCCACGAAGACAAGGCCACCCATGCAAACTGCAGCCTTCCTACTTATCCGCATCTATTTATAGTGTCAGTCCTGTGAAACAAATGTTTGCAGCCATACATCTGCAAGCGTTTCTGGCATGTAAGCCCATTCCTTTTTAGTCTCAGTATGCACTACCAGAAGATTCCCTGCTTGGGTATTTCGAAGGGAACGAAGGAGAATCATGCCTACCTGCAACAGCTATGGCGCTGAGCCATGGCAGGAGCCAAGCTGGTGGAAAAGGCAAGGCCATATATGGTACAAAAAGAAAGGGCACGGCTTCTGTCCCCTCCCTGGCCAACAGAAGACCCCCTCTGATGGGCTGGCTGGTGAAGAGTCACTTCCCCCTGGTGCTGGAGTGGATGGGACAAGACAGAACATGCCCAGGGTTGTGCCAGGTCTTCTTACTCACGAGCCACACGCTTTATCATGTCAAATGAGGAAAATATTTTGCTTTCTGCCTAGCTTGGGGGCTTCCCACTCTGGCGGGGATTACATGGATGCCAAAGCAAGCCGTCTGCTAGGAATGTGAGCGAACTGGCTGAGAACGGGCCGGCAGGATCCAGCAAGCTGCCACATTTTGAATACCAGGAGTACCTGCTCAGATTCTCTTTTTCTGGGTACTTGGCAAGGCTGCAATCCCCCCTCCTAGTAACTTCAATACTGAAGGTAGATTTCACCAGAGTACTGTCTCTGATATGAATTTGCCGAATCCTCTTAGAAAACGTCCCCTAATTTTTTGTGAACTCATTTCTCCAGTTAATGAGATCAGGAGATAACATAATGCTTCACCTTCCAACTCACCCTCCCTATTAAATACACCTCACGTCCCAGCCACGCTCACACAGCTCTGCCCCGGGAGGCCACTAGGCCTTTACTTATGCTGTTTGCCTGCCTTGAGCAGACTCCTGCCCTTTTCTACTTTCCTTTAAAGTGCAAGACGACAGCCACATTTCTACTGAAGCTTCCCTCAACCTTACCAGAAAAAATAAATTATCCTCCTCATATTAGTTTCCTGTGGCTGCCATAACAGATCACCACAGACCAGAGAGCTTAAACAAGAAAAATGTATTCTCTCACAGCTCTGGGAGCTGGAAGTCTGAAGTCAAGGAGTGGATTGGGCTGTGCTTCATGCAGAGACTCCAGGGGAGAATCCGCTTCTGCTTCTCCCAGCTTCTGGTGGCTGTGACATTCCTTGGCCCATGCTCCATCATACCAGCCTCTGCCTTTCCTCTCACATGACCTCTGTGTCTCAAAGGACTCTTGGCCTTTTTCTTAGGAGGACATCTGTCACTGGGTTTAGGATCCACCTGGGTAATTATGAAGCCATCTTAAGATCCTTAACTTAATTACATCTGCATATACCTTTTTTTCCCCAAATAAGGTAACATCCATAGTTTTCAGGGACTTGGACACAGACAGTTATCTTTGGTGGCCACTATTCGACGCACTATATACCCCTGTCCAATCAAAAACAGACTAAACCACCCCATGGCACACTATCCCTCCAAAAAGATAATCATTACTATGTTATCACTTAGCACAATGAGCCATAAACTGCCCTCCCTTCACTTGATAGTTAGGCCTTTGAACTATATAAACTCTACTGGCTTTACCTTTTAGATTGTAGAATCATTATGTGCTTGTTACATTGGACTAGTAATAAAAATAAGGCCAAAGCTTCCTACGATCCATTCAAACCCACCTGCACAGTGAGGTCTCTGTGCCTTCAAGGTGACCAGGACTAGTGTTTAGTTTGTGTCTTCCCGACATTCTCAACACTCAAAAATGCAAAATAATTGATATTTATACACACTCACCCATAAGCATGTATAAGGCTTTTTGTTCTCCCCCTTTTTTTAGTGTATTTATTTAATTTGAGAGAGAGTAAGCATGAGTGGAGGAGGGGTGGAGAGAGAGAATCCCAAGCAGGTTCCACACATGTGTTGGGGCTTGAACCAACAAACTGTGAAGTCATGGTCTGAGCTGAAATCAAGAGTTGGATGCTCAGCAGACTAAGCCATCCAGGTGCTCCCCGTTTTCCCTTCTGAAAAGAAAATTTGCAAACCTCTTTTGCTATTTAAGAATGTACCATGGACTTCCCTCTCAGTGAGATATCACTGAACTTTTCTAGTAACCTCATACTACTCCATTGTATGGAAGCACCATGGTTTAATTTATTCAACCCGTATGGGTAGATAGAGATTATTTAACTGTATTTTATCTCTAAATGTGTAGTCATAGACATTCTCTTACAAATGTGGCCTGGGATATTCCTGATGAGGCTGATGAAGATTTTCCTTACATTTAGGTCTTTAGGACATCTAAACCAGTGGTTCTCAATTGGGGGCAATTTCCTCCATCAACTCAATGACACATTTTCATTTGTGCCACCTGCGGGGAAGGAGACGCTGGCAACGTCCTACAACAGAGAATTAGCCAACCCCAAATGTCAACAGTGCCAATGTGGAGAAACTCTGTGGCTAAAATGCAATTTTATAAGCAGGGTAAAACAGAGATCTTTGTCTTCATTGATACAGATTGTTAGTTTTGTGTGTATCCGTTATTTATTCATCCTCCTTGTCCTACTAAAATAAAATGCTGTGTAATCATATGCTTAGTCCACATGTATCTTTCCTTCTGATCTTTCCACTAATCCTTTGTTCTATTCTTATGCCAATGCTACTTTTTTAACTTAAGTTATTTTTCATTACAATAGGCAAATGCATACTAGATATAAACTCCTTATTCTTACATTCTGCTATATCAGATAAGTCTGCTTTGCAAATTAAATACAAATACAACTACAAAACTAGTAAATTTCAGGTGAACACAGTATGTTGCCATAACAAAGCTGCTGGTCAGCAGTGAAGATGGTAACTCGGGGCTGGGGGGCAGGCAGGTCCTCGCGTTGGGTATTCTGAGAATATCATTCGTCATGTGAAGATCTAAGGCTTCCTTTGTTGTCCCCACTGATGTTAACTTTCATTGTCACTGAGCGCATTGGTATGTGCTCAACACAAGCACATCATCAGTGTTTTAAATCTACGTCTGTTCTTACTCACCCAGGATTATTAAATCAGTGCCACTTTATGATCATAAAGGCACTTAATTATATATGCAAGTGTGACACAAAATTTGTGGCAGTCCTTAGCTGTAGGTGACCATCAGGTGACCCAGAATAGGATTATGTTTACTTTCGGTCATTATTATTTTAAGCGATAAAATTACATTTTGCATAAAATTACATTTTAGGTTTGCAGAGAGAATTGTCAGATCCCAACAAATAGCCACAGACACCAACTTGGAAAACTCCCTCTGTGTCTTTCTCCTGTCATTGAGGTTTCTCTCTGGAACCCAGCAGTCAGAGGGCTCGATTAGCATGTCCCTGCCCTAATTGCAATGCCTTGTATTTTTGCTTCCAGAAATTTTATAATATGTTTTCACATCCAGCTAGGCAAATTCTCTCTGCCACCCTTCAATATATTCCTTTTTCAAATTTTTATTATAAATTTTTACACATTTGTACCTTCATTTTTCACTTCTAATCAAGAATTATGATTCCTGATGTCCCACAGGAAGAGGGGAGAGATTTCATTATGGCTGAAACTTCAGATGTTAAGACTTTCCTCCACAACGTGGTATGTTTTTCTCTTTGTTACTACCTTAAGTCCTTCGATAAAGTTTATTCCTAGTTATTTTATAGTTTTTGTACCTATTTTAAATGGAATTTCCCATATTCCCTTATTACTATGAGAAAAGGGCTATTGATTTTTATAAATATAAAAATATATAAATATTTTTAATAATATATAAATATATGAATTTTACATATTTATGTTTTATGTTTTATGTGTATCAATTTATGTGTGTTATGTGTATTGTTTATATGTTTTATATATACTTATATGCACATCTACCTATACCTTATCAAAATCTCTTTATGAATTCTAAATGGTTTTTTTAATAATCTTTCAAGTTTTCTAGGAATACATTAATATTTTCTGAAAAAAGGATTATTGTGAGGATTTTTAATTCTAACATAAATTCTACTGATTTCATTTTCTAGAAGCTTCAGCATCAAATAGTAGCAGCTATACTGCCATTCTCTCTTCTCTTTACAGAAGAGAGTCTCAGTGTATTTACTCAGGGTCTTCAGTGTATTTACTCAGTTGACGTCTATCTAAACTGAAGTAGAATTTCTATGAATAACATCTTCCAAATTTTATAATGACTTCTTTGGAGTCTATTGATACTTTTGTGTTTCTCTCCTTTGACTGAATTAAGAATTTTGTTTTTAGATTTTCTAATAGTGAATCATTCTTTCAAATACAAACCCTCCTGGGTTATGCTGTAATAGGCATTCTTTCAAGGCATTCTTTCAGTATACTGCTGGATTTTACTTACTAATTACTTAGTTAAAGTACTTATTCATTTTTTATCCTATAATTTTTGATATCAAGATTATAATATATTTGAAATGAATTGGGAAATTTCTATAATTTTCTATATACCAGAAATTTTCACTACCAGAGAAAAGATCTATTTTTTCCACATAAAATGGAAGTTTGCTGTGAAAATCAACAGAGCTGGATAAATTTTTGATATGTTTGTTTTTCTACCATCATTGGGCTAATTATATTTTATTTTCAAAATTACAAAGTTCTGGTATGTTTCAAACGTATTAATGTAGAGTTGCATAAAGTACCCCCTATACTTTTTTCTTTTTTGTATTGATTTTTATACTTCATACTTTACTCTTAATGTTGTATCTTTTGTTTCCTATTTTCCATACCATTCTATAGTTTTGTCTATTTCATCTTTTTTTAAATCTTTTTAATGTTTATTTATTTTTGAGAGAGAGAGAGACAGAGCTTGAGTGGGGGAGGGGCAGAGAGGGAGACACAGAATCCGAAGCAGGCCCCAGCCTCCGAGCTGTCAGCACAGAGTCCCACACAGGGCTAGAACTCATGAACCCGGAGATCATGACCTGAACCCAAGTCGGACCTTCAACTGACTCAGCCACCCAGGTGCCGCTATTTCGTCTTTTAAAAAAATAGTCCTCTTTCCATGATTTGGCTATCATGGAAAGAGCCTAAATGTCCATCAACTGATGAATGAATCAGGAAGATGTGGTTTATCTATACAATGGAATACTACATGGCAATGAGAAAGAATGAAATCTGGCCATTCGTAGCAACGTGGATGGATCTCAAGGGTGTCATGCTAAGCAAAATAAGTCAGGCGGAGAAGGACGGATACCATATGTTTTCACTCATAGGTCTAACAGGAGAAACCTAACAGAGGATCATGGGGAGGGGAAGGAGGAAAAAGAATTAGGGAGAGGGAGGGAGACAAAGCACGAGAGACTCTTGAATACTGAAAACAAACTGAGGGCGGAAGGGGGAGGGGGAAAGGGGAAGGGGGGTGATGGTCATGGTGGAGGACACTTGTGGGGAAGAGCACTGGGTGTTACATGGAAACCAACTTGACAATAAACTATAAAGTTAAAAAATAGTCCTTTCTTTCTTTCTTTCTTTCTTTCTTTTTTAGAGAGAGAGAGAGCACATGCACATGAGCAGGGGAGGAACAGAGGGAGTGAGAGGGAGAGAATCTTGAGCAGGCTACATGCCCAATGCTGACCCATGGGCTTGATCCTATGACCATGAGATCATGACCTGTGCCAAAATCAAGAGTTTCAGTGAGACACCTAACTGACTGAGCTGCCCAGACGCCCCAAAACTAATTCTTTCTTTTGTTTGTTTTAATTTCATTTATTTCAAATGTTATTCTTATCAATCCTCTTCTCCTAATCCTTTTGTTTGTTGTGTTCTTCTTTATCTAATTTATTTACTTATGTATAATTAAGACAATGTGTTATACATTTTCCTCCCAGCACACCTTTGGCTGCATCCCCTAAGTTTCCATTTTAATTTTTCGTATGATTTGTAATTCAGATCTTTATTTACTCTTTCATATGAGTTATTTAGATATAGATACGTCCAAAAGCTCAACTAATTAAGCTTTTGGGTGACATCTTTCATGAATGCTTTTCTAGGTTTTAAGATTTGGGGGTAAAGGATTATGGTCAAAGAATATGATCTATAAAATCTCCCTTATTTGAAATTTGTTAGGATTTTATTCTAACCAAAGACAAAATCAATCTTTATCCTTATTCCATGAATTATAAAACCAAATGGTATATTTTCCTGGTGCAGAGATAATAGGGTTTTGCTGTTGTTCTACCAGATACATTATTGTTGATTTTTCCTGGTCTCTAGATTTGCCTCATTTTTTGTGTTTGAAGAAACTACTTAATATTGAAATCACAGTTTCCAGTGACATCATCATCCTTTCTATTGCACATCACCTAATACACATCCAGATTCATTACACATCAAAGTTTCTGGAGCATGTTATCTTTTCTGCATGTAAATCTTTGTTCTGCTCTTATTTATATTTTACAAAGAACTTTTCTGAATAGTTACATATCTAAAAATGTCCAGTTCCTTTCTCCTTATAAAGAATGTTATCCTAGGGGTGCTTGGCTGGCTCCATCAGTTAAGCATCTGACTCTTAATTTCTGCTCAGGTCATGATCCCAGGGTCATGGGATGGACCCCCATTTGAGCTCTGTGCCTAGCATGGAGCCTGCTTAAGATTCTCTCTCTCTCTCTCTCTCTCTCTCCCTCCCTCTGTCCCTCCCCCATCTGCATGAGCTCTCTCTCTCAAAATAATAATAATAATAAATTGTTTAAAGAATGTTATCCTGGCAGAATAGAGGATATTTTTAATTATGTATTTTTCTTTTAATAGTTTGTACATGTGCTTCTACTGCTTTTTAACTTCTAGTATTACAGATGAGAAGTCTGATCCAAACCTGACTCTCTAGATTTTGATTTTTTTTAATGTTTTATTTATTTTTTGAGAGAAAGAGAGAGACAGTGTGAGCAGGGGAGGGTCAGAGAGAGAGGGAGACACAGAATCCGAAACAGGCTCCAGGCTCTGAGCTAGCTGTCAGCACAGAGCCTGATGCGGGGCTCGAATCCACTAACTGCGAGATCATGACCTGAGCCAAAGTCGGACGCTTAACTGACTGAGCCACGCAGGTGCCCCTGACTCTCTAGATTTTGAAGGCAAGCTTTTGTATTTGTCTAGAAGTTTATAAGCTTTTATACTGAGGCTTGTATTTCAGAAATTTCACCAGGAAATGTTTAGATCTGAGCTACCCAAAGTGGAAGTGGCTAACATATGACTGTTTAAGTGCAAAACTTAGTCAATTTAAATTAACTAATGTTTGAAAGTCAGTTCCTTAACCATATTATTCACATTTCACAAGCTCCAGAGCTCATGTGACTTATGGCCCCTGAGTTGCATAGCACAGAGCATTTCCATCATTGCAGGAGGCTCTATTGGCCAGCTCTGATCTGGTTTGTATTACTAGTGCCATTAGCATTAATACTTCTATTAATCTTGCATGACATCTGCTGAAACCTTTCGATTTCAAAATTGAAGTTTTCTTTAGTTCAAAATGTTTCATTCATTTATAACTTCTCCATTATTAGTTTTTCCTATTGAAATTCCTCAACACTGCATATAAGGTCTTAATTCTCTAACTCTCATAATTTCAGTCCTTATTCTTTCTCTCTTGCATGTTTCCTTAATGAGATCTTTAATTTAGTGATCAGCAGTGATTATTCTCTGTATCAATTCTTCCATTAAATTTCCTATCTTGCAAAAATGTGTATTTTAGCTAAACATTTCTTTTTAGGGGGCTCTGTGAATATGTCTCCTTAAAAGTTTCTTTAATTTTTTCTTAAGTTACGGTCTTCTTCATTTCTTTCACTTTGGAGTTTCAGCACTCTGGTTGATCACTCATGTTGGTCTTCCTCCCTCAGTTGAATTCCTTTCTGAATCCAGTGTATTTTTGTGTTTTTCCTTGCCTCCTGTGGCTGTGGCACACTCAGCAGGACCACCAAGCTCTTAGGGGAAATGGGTGGCCCTCGCTCTGGCCCCAGCTGCAGTGGCCTCTCAGGCAGTTGTAGAAACTGTGGCCATTTCTCCTGACCCCCAGTTGGTACCCACACATCACAGACTAAAGACCCACCCCAGTTCCCCTCCAGAGCCCCAGGTTTTCAGGGATTAATTGGCCCTCCCAAGTAGTTAGGAAGACTGACAATCAGAACAAAGCTTCTGAATGCCATCATCTGAATTCTCGGCTCTTGAAGGCTCGTGTTTTACCCTATCTGTCATTGAAGGAGAGCTCTAGGACAGTTCTGAGCAGAACTATGGTAGAAATTAACTCCAACCATTGGCCCCAAAACCCACAGGGATTTTTTCCCAAAAAACATTACCTAGAGTGAGAAAGCTATTTCTCACAAGAGACTAAAACTTGGTATAAGCTTTCTGGAAGACAGTGTAGCAATAAGATTAAAAATTCATAAAGACAGACTCCCTTTAAGCAAGCAATGATATATTTAGGCATTTTTTCTGAGGGAATAGTTAAGGATATGTGCAAAAATTTAACATAAGAATGTAGTTTAATACTGTCAAGACAGTAAAACATAAAAAGGTGATAGATATAGATAAGTAGGTAGGTAAATAGATAGACAGATGAGGAAATAATGTAAATGCCCAATAATAATTTGTAGCAAATTAGCTTCAAAAAGCTGTAATATATGCACCAATATAAAATTATACAGTCACTGAAAATAATACTGGAGAAGATCATTTATATGTGTACTATAATTCCATTTTATATTATCTTTAAATTTATAAACCTCTCTATATGTTTATACCTCTATCTGCATAAAATGGGGAAAGATAGAATATACCCAAGTATTTAAAAGTGGTAAATTGACAAGCAATGTTTGATCATTTAAAATTTTATTTTCTTATTTTTAAATATCAAACAAATTTTGCTTGTGTGATTTTTTTAAAGTGGCAAACTTATTTTATTTTTAAAGTTTATTTATTTATTTTTAGAGAGAGAGGGAGAGCGTGAGCAGGGGAGGGGCAAAGAGAGAGAAGTATCAAAGTCTCCATTTTGGTTCAGGTCATGTTTCACATTTCTGGGATGGAGCCTGGCCTCAGGCTCCATGCTGGCAACACAGAGCCTGCTTGGGATTCTTCCTGTGCCCCTCCTGTGATTGCACTAAACAAACAAACAAACAAACTCTTATGCCAGAATTCTAGTTGAAATTTTCAGAATCATGTTCAAGATTTCCAGCAAACTGCATGGTTACCTGATCCCAACTCCTTACTCTTGGCTTTTCCAGATTGTCTCACCCCAGCTGAGCCTGCCTCTCTCACATCTCCTTCCACCATCCCACTCCATTAGATGTTGATGAGCTGATGTACCACACAATCATTATGGTCTAAGGAAATCACACTTACTGAGAGGGAGCAATGTTCCCCTCCCAGGTCTTCCTCCAGGTTTCTGTTTCACCAGCAAATGATGAAGGGAGCAGGAATGGGCATTTCATGGGCTAGAGCTCAGGGCTGGGGAAGAGAAAGCATCCAAGACTGTGCAGACACCTGTAGTCCTGGCCCAAGATCGAGACAATGTGGTGAGGTCTGCAGAGTTGGATCCATCACCAGGGCAGAAGCAGTAGCAGGATACCAGGTCAGACCAGGGCCAGCTACAAGGCTCACCTGCTAATCTGGTAATGTCTCCTAAGTAACAATGATAATAGCCTCCATGTCTAGGATGGAAGCACAGATATTTAAAAGCTGCTATACCTGCTTTTTCCAGGTACCATGTGGAAGCAAGAACATTTCAATATCTTCTCACTCCAGGCTCTTTGAAGAAAGTCCAGGGCTGAACAACATGAGGGAGCAAAGAAGTCCTTAGCCTTGCCAGTAACTTTCCTCATCCCGCCATCTTGTTATACCCAAGGTTTACTTTCTGATGAAATAAATGAGAAAAAAATGGACAAACTCTTGCTGAGCAAAGGTGGCACTTACAGGCTTGTCAAGTTAAGTTCTCTTCAATGCATAACAGTCTTTTTTTTTTTTTTTGACATCCAAATCCCTTTTATGGGGGGGGGGGGCTGGGGGGGGGGCCAGGCCCTCTCACTGCACCGTTTGTTCTTTGGTGCTGCTTCCTGAGTCCTGTGGCTTCATCACATCAGATGGCTCAAGTGAGCTAGAGAAGGGCTCGATACACAAGACCTAGAAAGCTTCATCTGTCCAGAAGGCCAGCCCCACCATGGCTGGAGCCTGCGGCCATGCTATCTGACTGGTGAAGCCACACTTTCCCCATGTCTTACAGACACCAGAAGCTGGTCATCCTTTACAGCCACTGCTCATTGGGCAGCCGCCCAAGGATGCCCTCAACGATAATGCATGACAGTCTTGGAAGTTGCCTCTTGGCACATATCAGGATATTACATAATGGAGCCTCCTCCTTGAAGACAAGGGCTCTCTCCTTCCAGGTTGTGAGGCCTTTCCAACATTGGATCTAGTGTAAATATATCTCATCTCACCTTAGGCTTGGGGGTCCCATGACTGTTCCCACTCATCTTCTCCCTCCAGCTTTGGTCCACGACAGTGGGAGACTCTTAAGGGCAGGAATCCTCACTCTCCCTGTGGCCAGAGACCGAACAGTGCTGAAGGTGTGGGTAAGAGGCCAAGGCACAGATGGGGGTGGAGGGGGAGGGACTGTCTCATAACCCAGAGCCTGTCAGTCAGAGGAGCTCACTAGAGGATACAAGAGAGGACACATTTGAGCCTTTAGTAAAAAGTTTACAGGGGGTCAGAGTGGTAATCCCCCTACTGTAGAAAGAGGGCCAGGGGCTGGTTCTCTTCAATGGAAGTGACATTCCTGGGGGCTCCTAGGGGACTTTTGTCTTTTCAAATAAAATCTTCATCATTTGCTACCTCTAGACCAGTGTGTTCCTCAAATTTTAGTGTGTACAAAAATCACCTGGGGATTTTGTAAAAATGCAGATTCTCACAAGTCTGGGGTGGACCTGAAAGCTGCTGCTGGCCCATGGCTCACACTCTGGATAGTGAGACATTCAAGAGCACAGGTCACACGGAAGCCTGTTTTTGCTACAGCAGAGCAGCCTTCATCAGACGTGCAACCAGATTTCCCACCTGCAGTGGGTAAGGCCAGTTAGGAAGATGCCAAGTGCACAGAGGTGAGAGGAAGGGCTTCTTTACCAGCAAATCTAGCAAATGATGTTCATCAGGTTGCCACAAAGATACTCTTATACTGTCCACATCTACGATGTTCATTCTAGGCATTGAAGGGGTTAAAAGGGCCAGAGACAGTGAGAGAAAGCACCCTTTTCAAGGGCATTTCTAACAAGCTGAGCCTGATCCAAACCTGGTTTAATGAGTGCTTATTTTATACAAATAAGCTCACAGGCGCGTACTCATCTCTAATTAAACCAGAAAGAAAGCATTTGTTCTAATTGGGCTGCATAGCTCAAGAATTAATTGTGAGATTGTTTAGAATTGCAATCTTGTGACCCGTTCCCCAGAAGGTGGGGAGGAAGAAAACCTACTTTAGGAGTCTCACTCTGTGTAATTTTTGCTAGACTTTTCCTCTTCCTATTCCTGGAAACCTTTGTACAGTTTGAACCGATGATTTACAAACAAAAGCAAAAACTTCTAAGGGCAGCTTACCGCCCCGTGTCACAAAGGCTTTGGCCAAAGTGAAGATAACTCAATTCAGTGTATATTCTAATGTGCCCCCTGAGAAAGTGCCCTGATAATTAAGGGTCTGCACAATTTCTATGGGGGGAATCATGAGTCACGTTATTTATCAATATCAAAAGAGTCACTTTTGTATTCGGCAGTCTGGCCTGCCTGGAAACAACAGATACTCTCCCCAGTGCCAGTCTACAGCCACATTCAGCCAAAAATGCAAGAGGTTTCTATGGGCACATCTGGTGCCCTTGGATGGCATTGACTGCCATAGAGTTTGCAAAGGATTACTTGATGGTGCTTGGCACCATCCGCCCCTGAGCTGCTCTTCTCTGCTTGGGCTCTCTCTGCAGCATCTTGTCGGTGCAGCTTGCCGACAAATGCTGCTTGTTTGCCTGCAGCCAGTTCAGCCCATCTAGCTGCAGGGAGAACAAGTTGGCCCTTTGCCCTTCAGATGTTTAAAAAAAAATGATACAGCTATGTCATCCTTGAGTGCACACCCCGAACCCCTCCGAATCAGGGGCAGATGTCTTTAGAGAATTGGGCAGGCTGGGACGGAGGTGCTCTGTAGCACCTGGGGCCCCAGTGCATTGGTGCAGCTCTGCTCAGCTAGCTGTGCTTGGGTTGCTAATACTCTGCCAGGGGCAAAAGGGAACCCACTTCACTGCCAAGAACTAGCTTGAGCTTGTGAAGCAGACACTTGGAAAAGTCTTGCTTTGACTTGTATATGGAAAGAGAGCATTTCAAGTTGAATGTCAGTGATGGAGAAAAGGGGGACACTTCAGATGGTCTTCCCATGCAATGCCACGTTTCATGTGAAGGACACTCTAAGAGGGCATATTCATGAGTAGGTCAGACTTCTGCTGGGGGTTTCCCACCTTGCAGCCTTTTCCCCCTCCAAATATACAAGTTTGCACAGTTTTTCACTCTTGAACACAAAAGCCTGGCTGTTCTTGAGTAAGTTTCAGGATGGAAAATGTAGTGTGAAGCAACCCAAAGCAGACCATAGTAATCAAATATGGAAAAATGGATCTGAAATAAAACAGAACCATTTTGCTTCAGGAAGTGGATTTTAATAAAGATCCAGTGACTGTGCCCAGCAGATACCAGGCATCAGATCAACCATTTTTGCAACAGCCTCCACCCTGCCACCATTACACCTGGGCATGGGGGAGATAAAGAGGAAATGAAAGGCATAAGGTCTTCTCACAAGGAGGGGAGCACACCTCTGTATGGAACTTTTCACTATATTGTGAGTCTTCAAGGGCTGGCTTAGGACTCCGAGCTCCCATCTCCTGACGTGAAAGCCCATCCCAGCTCTGCAGATCCTTGTAGAATGAATGGATCTTTGTGGAATGAATGCAAAGACAACATAAGACCGAATATAACTAAGATGAAGCACAGGTAACCATTGCCAACGCGGTTCAAAAGGGGACAGACCAGTGTGAGACCAAGTAAGTGAGGAAAGGCACTGGAGGGTGAATTAAGCCTCAATGCAGAGAGTGACCCTGAATATCCTGTGACTTCTACATCTCCTCATTTCTATTCCCAACCTTTCCCCCACTCTACTGAACTTTCTGAGACCACAGCCTGTAGCGTGCTCTATTCACTGCAGAGAGAATTTGACTTACAGACTCCTAATCCCACTGCCTATACTGGGTAACCATCTTAGCATCAAGTGCTTAATATGTGCAAAGAAAAAAAGATGAGAAAAACAAAAAGAGATGTTAATTCATGATTCATTTTGTTTCTTGCACACAAAAAATGTATGAGCCAAATTTTATAATCATACATTCTACATATATACAATAATACACATACATAAGAGTATTTTAAAACCCAATGGTTTAAATAAAACTTAGTTAACATATAATGTTGTATTAGTCAGAATAGCTTAAGCCATACAATGATTTAAAAATGAGCTCCAAAATCTCAATGGCTTTACACCCAAAAGTTTATTTCTTGCTCTTCTATATGTTCAAGTACATGGCAAGATGGACATTTTAACTCTGCAGGAACCAGGCTCTACCACTTAAAACACATCCAGGCCCTACGTAGGAAGGACCTACATGTCCTGACTCTTCTACACTTCAGTCCAGAAATGACCCAAGCCATTTCTACCTACAGCCTATTGGTCAGAACTAGTCACAGAAACTTACCAGAGAAGTCATCAACATCTAACAGTAAAGCCCAAATTACTCTCTAAGAGGTCTGTTTGATCTTCTAGGTCCCCAAGATACCTCTCAGTTGGGTGACACCAAAGTGCCTAGCATTTAACCATAAAGTCTAAACCAGGGGTCACAGCCAATAGGGGAGGGGCAGAGAATATGATGCTGAGGATAGAGTAACTGTTTGGCCCAACTTTCTATTCACGGGGTCCGATTCTATCTTTGTTGCCATTTCTCACTAGGTATAGCATACGATTTTGAAAATACTCCAAGTAGATTGAATATTTAAAACATAAGTTTTTTTAAGACCCATTTAGTATTTCCTTCTATTTTCAAATACTGGAAATATTAAAAATTGGAAATGCAAAACCTCAAACATCCCTGAGCCTCTAAGAGGCCTTACCAGGGATAGATAATCCAGTGAGTTTGTTGACAAAATTAGCTGAAAATACATGTGGGTGTTAGCCCCCTGGAGATAAGCCGCTCTAACCCAAGATCAATTACCCCATGGTCATGAGCAGACTCCACCCCAACAGGGTGATGACCACATGGAGAAAGATCCTGCGGTGGTGACCTTCAAACTCAGCTTTTCAACCCAACCCATTTGTACCTGGCCCCCAGTATCCCTTGAGGGGCGGCACTCTAGCTGCCAAAACCTCTAGGTGATATTGAGAGAAGTTGGTTAGATTTTGCGGGTTGAGGATTAAGCCAGTGTAGAGACTCTAGTGTTTTTCAGTGCTGGAAGGGGGTCCCTGGGGATGGGGGATGGGGGTCCTGGCCTGAAGCCCACTAAGCCCCATCACCTGAACAAATAGCTCCCTGTCACACCGATGTCACTGGAGAGAACAGCTGAGGTTCAGCAGAGCATCTGCTAATGAATCGTCTCCACGGTGTCAGCTCTCCCGCTGGGGGCCCATCCTGCACTCTGACATTATTTTCCTTAAGTGAACAAAAGGAAAGCCGGGATGGCGTTTATCCAGGCCAGCTGACTAAGTCAGCACAGTTGGCTCCACCAGCTTAAAGACACCTCACTGATCACCAGCTCCAAATAAGCTCAAAACTGGCCCCTGCAAACTCTCTTCCTCTGGGAGGGCCAAGTCCTCGGGGGCTCCCGGACCACCGTTTGCTGTGAGGGGAAGATGTGGAGACCTGCCATCCTCCATAAGCTCCTGGCTGGTGAGAAAGCAGAGGAAGAGGAAGGCCTGGCCTTGGGGCAGGGTGAGGGAAGCTTGTTGGGAAGCCAGTGTTTGTTCTCAGTGCCTCCAGCCGGGGGCTGCCTGGGAACCTAGGGAGGTGCAGGAGCCCAGGCTGCAGGTGGTGTATGGCATCGGTGTAGACGCTGAACCTGGGCCAACTTCAGCAAAGGCTAAGATGAAACGGGATTGTGCGGGCAATTGCCTTACTCTTTCCCCACCTAGGGGCAACTTGTGTTCAAAACTGCATTTCGCATTAAAATAGGGCAAACAGGGATTGAGTTTCTTGTGCAAGGCAGCAGAGAGGGCCAGGTTTAGGTCACCTATTTTTTGAGCTAGGAAAACACTTATTTGGGCTTTCATAAAGATTTTTTCTACTTTTTAAGGTGTGTCAAAGAGAAGTATTTAATAAGTGCTTTGGGACACCTGGGTGGCTCAGTTGGTTAAGTGTCCAAATCAACTTGACTTTAGCTCAGGTCATGATATCACAGTTCATGGGTTCGAGCCATGCATTGGGCTCGAGCCATGCATTGGGCTCTGTGCTTACAGCTTGGAGCCTGGAGCCTGCTTCAGATTCTGTGCCTCTCTCTCTCTCTCTGTCTCTCTCTGCCCCTCCCCCACTTATGCATGCTCTCTCTCTCCTTCTTTCTCTCTCAAAAATAAACAGACATTAAAAATATAAAATTTATAAGTGTTTGTTAGTGTCTGGTCATAGGCACACTATGTAACAGAGTGGCTTCACAGACATAGGCCTGTGAGATTTTATTATCTGCATAGATGAAACCAATACCTTTCATATCCTGCAAATTTGAAAAAGTTCAAGAGAGTCTCAGATGGTGAAATTGGGATGATCATAGAAGTAGGCCTTCATGGTGATATACCCAGTCACCTCCTGTGTAAGCATTGTGCTTTCTCTTTCCTTCCCTTCAGCTTAGCAAATGGTCACAAACCTAGGAAATTCTTCAAGGAATATTCAGGCTGTGCAGGAACATACTGGAGAACCCTGCATTCTGAGACTTGGGATTGTTCGTTTTTTTAAAATGATGTTCATTTGAACAATGCAGGTATTTGGGCCTCTCTGGCCCACATCACTTCTAGAGGGACTCATCTGAAACATATAAAGTAAAGAAAGCAACTCCAGGTTGCAATTTATCCAAGCAGATGACCAGGTCAGTACAGAATCAGACTCTCCTATAAACCCCATAGCCTCCATGGTATCACCCTCTGGACTATGGACAGACTGTATGAACTAAGTTACTTATTGCTGACCAGCAAATGGATTTTTCCAGTGGATTCTCAAACCCTTCTTTTTCTTGTGGCATTGTTCCATTCTGATAAATTTTTCTGGATTATGCCTATGAGAGTAAAGGGTTGGGGCTATTCTTTAAAGACCAGAGCCTCAGAGTATTGGGAAATAATGACTCCAATTTCCCTGCTTGAATTGGGATTCTCCCAAGCAATGGACTTACGAGGTCAGAAAGAATGGACAGCTGTTTTTAAAAGACATGGATATGCATCTGGGGGTCTTTGCAGTTTACAATGCATCTATACCACAAAGAGTTCCAAGATACATCTTCATAATTTTGAATTGAGTTACTTAAGAAATGGGCCAGTGCAAGAAGAACACTAAGACCTCTCTTTGTCTCCAGAGAAAAGGAAATAAATCTCTCATAGGAAAGATACTGCCTTACATACCAGAGGGTAGAGAGACATCCTTATTGTCAGAGATACAAAATTCAAGACAAAGAATTCTGTAAAAACAAATCTTGTTACTTCTCCTAACTCACTACCCCAGACCCAATCATTTTTAGAATTCCTTACTAATGGTAGTTCTCAAACATAAAAAGCATAATTATTCTGTAAAATATCAAATATTTATGCTTCTTTGTCTAAAATGTACAAAAGCTGCCTGCCACAGTCATTTCTATGTCTCAATGTCATCACTGGACCTTTGTAAGCATGTATTAAAACTCTGAGTTTTTTCTCCTGTTTAAAAAAGAAGTAAATGAGCCAACAGCATAGCCCTTAACAAACAAGCCCTCCAGTTTTATATAAAAGCCCTGCATTTATATAAAAAAGAAGCAGAAAGCTAAGCAATACAGAGTGATAATTTTGTCCTTGAAGATGTAGTCAGAGAAGGAAAAGCTCTGTCTGAGAAAGTAGGAGATTAACTCTGCAATATAAGCCCATGTACTGAATGCATAAAGATTTCAGATTTTCATTTAACAAATCTGCTACCATAAGTAAGGTAGACTTGGCTTTGCTCTTGGAGTACTTAGATAGTAGTTGACAATAAATGAGTTTGAACAGGACATATTCATGAAAGAACTACAAACTGTAATAAGTGCTATGAAAAGAACATGGCAAATCATCAGAAAAGGTCCATCAGAGGATGCTATATTCATGTCGAGACCTAGAGTGCCAGGAGGAAAGCTAAGAGAGTTTCCAAGCAGAAGAATAGCATAGCTGGAGAACTAGAGGCAGGGAAAATTTAACACTTGGAGAAACCAAAAGTCTGATGTGGCTGAACCTGAAAGACCAAGGCTTAAAGGTGAAATACAGTTGGAGGCAGGCAGGGGCTGGGTGATGAAAACTTTCCAGTCACAGTGAGGATTTTGGATTTCACTCCATGTACAATTGGAAGGGATCATAACTGGTAATCATTATGTAATATGGTTTTCATAATTAGAAGACTATTCTGGATGCTGTGTGGAGAATTGTGTTAGAGGGGAAGTAGGGAAGAGGAAAGAAAGTAATTCAAGAACTGTTAGATTAGTCTACAGGAACTGTTGGGATAGTCTATATAAGCAGTAATAACAACCTGGCTGAGGTTAGTGATGTGGACATGGAGTGGGTAGACCAGTTGGATGACTGAAAGTCTTGTTTTTGACACATTAATTTGGATGTATCTACAAGACATCCAAGGATAGATAGTGAGTAGGCAGTTAGATACATGAGTCTGGAGTTACAAATATAAATTTGAAAGTCATAGACATAATTTACATATCTGGGAATGAATAAGTTCACCTGGTATGAGACACAGTGAGAAGGGGAGACAGGATGAGCATTAGGAACTCCCAACATGTTCATACTAAGTAGTTGATATGTAACCAGTAGAGGAAATAGCTTTAAGTAATTTAGCCCTAGCTCCATCACTAAGAAGTCTGTGTCCTTGGGCTAAGAGACTGGATTATATGGACCCAAAGTTCTCTTAATGTTTACCACTAAATGATTTTACCAAAAGGCATTTTCCCAAATGTCTGCAATCTGATGAATGTTGGGTGAGTTCAGGAATGATGTGAAAGAGGTCAGCTAGAATGACACCCTCCTTCTTTCCATCGTGTTTCTGCAGACAAAGTGGTGGGCTAAGTAAATGATGGGCCTGATATTCCTGTGGATGAAGCCCTCAGATTTTAGCAATGAAAACTTTAAATGATAGGAAGGTTCAATGATGGATATTTGTCAACATAGAGGTTAAATTCAAGTGTGTCTTGGCTGAGAAAATAACTGGGAGAAGATTTGGAGAGCCAGGGGAATTCTCCAAATAAGGGGACCTTTTCAATGAAGAAAAGGGAGATTTCTTATTCTGCCTTTTGCCAAAATAGAAGCAGGAGGGAATATCCTATCCTTTGGACCACCTAAAACAAATACTCCTCAAGTCAATAAGACAGGACCAATCAGTGGCATTCTCTTAAGAACTACCAGGGCTTTGCAGTGACAGTGTGGAGCCTGCTTGGGATTCTCTTTCTTCTTCTCTTTCTGCCCTTCCCACCCTTAAAATAAATAAATAAACTTTAAAAAAGAAAAAGAGATTCCAGGAAATGAATGTCATAGAAAGTTAAGTGTAGAGTACATTGAATTACCTGCGAGTTCTTTTAGGTCCTAAGTTACTCTCTCCTGCAGATTATATAGTTTGGGGAGCAATAGGCAAGAAACAAATAATAGAATTAATAGGATATTTTTTTATTTATTTTTTAATGTTTATTTATTTATTTTGAGAGAGATAGAGAGAGAGAGAGAAAGAGAGAATCTCAAACAGGCTCCATGCAGAGCCCAACACAGGGCTCGATCCCAAGACCATGAGATCAGGACCTGAGCCAAAATCAAGCGTCGGATGTTTAACTGATTGAGCCACCCAAGTACCCCTAGAATTAATAGGATTTTTAAAGGAGTTGTATGTGATATGTAACAAGCTTCCTCAAAATTTAGTGGCTTAAAATATCAAACATTTTGCCATGTAAGCACCTAAAGGTTGACTTTTTTGATTATACTGCAAATGTCTGACATTAAGCTTTTGATTGCCAAGCATCCTCTTCACATAGCTATCTCCAATAAACACACTGCCAGCCACGACACTAGATAAAAAGCCAGGCCACTCCACCCCTGTTTTAGAAATCTCTGGTTGACTTCTATAACTGACCATTTGACCACTTATTTTTCCCTGCTCATGCTTTAATTATTGCTCTTATGTTTTTTTTATTTTTATTTTTACATTTTATTTATTTTTGAGAGACAGAGACAGAGTGTGAACAGGGGACGGACAGAGTGAGAAAGAGACACAGAATCTGAAGCAGGCTCCAGTCTCTGAGCTAGTGGTCAGCACAGAGCCCAAGGCGGGGCTCGAACCCACAAACCGTGAGATCATGACCTGAGCCGAAGTCGGACGCTCAACCAACTGAGCCACCCAGGTGTCCCTACTCTTATGTTTTAAATTGACCAACAAGGAATGAACCCACAAAACCCTAGACACCCCCATCCTCAACCCCAATCAAAGCAAAACCTCAAGCCCATGCTTTTCCTCTCTCTCTTTCCCCATAACCTCATTGTATGACCTCAGACATGCCATGCACCATTCATGACCCTGTGTGTGATAAACCTTGGTTTTTGTTGTTGTTTCAAAATTCCCTGAGGGCTGCTGCTGAGGTGCCTCTTGCAATCAAAATAAGAACCACAAGGGCCAGTCCAGCTACAACCCTGACTCTGAATGGGGACATTTCTGTGGGGACTTGCCCCAGGCCCAGGTGAGTGTCCTCCAGCATTTCTAGCCAATAGCATCACTATTAACAGACTGAGACCAGCACAACACACATTTATAATTCCTCACCATTGCATGGGTGGGCTGAGTAGTTCTGGTTTGGGCTGGCTTAGATGACCTCTGCCAGCACTAGAGGGGTTTCAGATCACCTTTTGTGTGGTAGGGGTCACACAGGTCTAAGAAAGCAGACCTCAATGTGTGAGCACTTTTTCTACCTCTGCTTGAATCATGTATTTATTGTGCTTCGATTGTCCTATTGGTTGAAGCAACTGACAGAAGCAAGTTCTGATTAATGTGGATGGGACTAGCCAAGGGTATGGATGCAATGACACATGAATAAACCCAGGGCCATTACCTCAACAATCTACCACAGATATCCCCTATCTGATGCTATGGAAGGATCTGGAGTTAAAAAGGAATAATATAGGAGCCTACCATGAGCACACGAGTGCCTGAAAATATTTTATAATTATTGAAAGAAAATTTAAAATTTCAGTGTGGCCAAATACACTCTGAACAAAGTAAAAGGTAAATCCAAATTGAAGAAAAGGTGTTTCCAATACAAAAGACATATGAAAGATCAATATTCAAAATGTACAAAGCACTGATACAACACAATGAAGAGAAGACAGGAACTCCATAGTGGGCTTTTGCCTTTTCCTTGACTGAGCAGTTTGAGAGGCCAATGACCAGTGCATTGGGAGAGAGCAGTGCACTGAGGGAGGAAATGTGTTCACTGGTGACAGCTTAATCCACCACTGCCCTCCCCCATAACCTAGGTTGTGGTTTCTATGTCCAGTCCTTCCTTTGTTCTTGCTTATTTTCTGGGCCTCATTTTTCAGCCTCCCTGTCAATTACATGAGCCACCTGATATCCTAAAAAAATTAATTCTCCATCTGCTTAAATTGGTTTCTACTGTTTGTAGCTCAGAACTTCAACTGATACACACCCTACTAGAAAAATGTGCAAATATGAATAGAGGAGTCAGAAAGGCAAAATACAAAGTAACCAATGAAAAGGACAACTGTGTTATAGAACACAATGCCAACAGTGTTCATATGTAACACAACAGAGATGAGGAAATAATTATCAACACTCACAGTAGGGAGGAGGATGCAGAAAACAGGTACTTTCCAGCATTGTTCCTTGGAATGTATGCTACATAATCTTTGCACAAGGCAATTTGACATTATGTATCAAAAAATAAAATTTCAAAAAAAGATAAAATTTCATGTTTGGCAATTCCTCTTCTTGGACTCCCACCTAAGGACATAGTCAGGAAATTACGTGAAAAGACATATGTATCTGGAGGACCACCAATGTGTACCATAGCACAAAAAAGAAAACAACCCTGAATTTATGGTATTCCATAAAATAAAACAATACAATGTCACTTAGAAGCTAATTCAGGTTTGCACTATATGATATGGCAGGAGATCTGAAGACTCCTAGCACACTGAAAAACAGAGCACAGAGCCTCAGGACTGGTGGGATTCCATTTATGTGCATGAGACTTTCTGGATATGTTTAATTTTTTATGACTTCCTTGACCAACACTAATATAGTACTTAACTCCAAGACAACTATGATTTTATGTACCCTCCAAATACTAATTCATTTCTTATCATTATTGCACTATGATAAAGGTCCTTGTATTATCTCCATTTTAGAGATGAGAACACTGAGGCAAGTAACTAGTCCATGATGACAAGCTGATAAGCAATAGAGCTAGGGTTCAGATCCAGGAAACCTGGATCCATGCCCTGAGCATTACCAATGTGCCTTTCAAAACAGCAACCAAAAAATTTAATAGGGGCTATATCTCTGTCTAGTTGGAAGTTGGATGTTTTCTTTTTTGTTTGTTGTATTTTCCTTTATTATCTATTTTTAATCTATTTTGTCTTTTTGTGTTGCTTTACAGTTTATATGTATTAGCTACCTATAGAAAGACCTTCCAATAGGTCTGCCTACATGCAGAGTGATCCAAGGGCCAGACAATCCCCTTACTACCATCTGCACATCACTCTTCTTCTCAGAGTCAAATACAGAACCAAGAGAGGATGTCTCCTAAACTGAAAATGGGGACAACCAAGTTGACTTGATATCATTCCACCTTGAATGTGCCAGAGAACATTCTTGAGAAGAACAAGCATCCCAAGAATCTGAATAGAAAATAAAATAAATAAGAAGAGGAGACTTTCTGCTGATCTGGGAGGAACATCATCCAGAGGAGAGAGTGACGCATACATTCAAGACTCTCACTATAGGGTCAACAAGAAGGAGCAGAATACAGGGAGAGCAGAAGTAGTTTATATTCCTCTTAAAGAGTATATAAATCCTTAGTTTTACTCTTTGCTTTTGTTGTTGTTGTTAATGGGAACACTTATAATGGTAATGACAACAATGATGTGATGTTGATGAAGTAGGTAACTTCAAAAGGTAATTTGTAATGTAGAACATTAAGCTTTTAAAAATATGTTTGGGGTAATCAACAAACTCATATAGTTTCAACTCAATGATCTATCAAGACTTTGCCTAGACTAGTTACAATGTAACTAAGCCATCAGCCAGGTTGAAGTAAGACTACACAATACCTAAACAACTGGCTAAGTTAGTCAAGTACATCAATCCTGAACAACTGTGAGGTGTTTGTACAGAGGGAGTGGGATTTTGCCTAACCTGACTTGTTTTGTTGGTCTGAACAGCTGGTTGGGTGGTCCGGTGTAGTCCATTCGTGGAGGACGTGGAGCAGCACACCCAAGGTCCCCTTTAGTGCAGGATCTGCTGTCCCTGCTGTTGGGAGTGCAGTCAGCAGACAGCCCTCAGGCCCTGGAGGGTCTGATTCAACTACAGAGAGACTGTTTACCTCGTCTAAGATCATGCCCTTCCAAAAACAGCCCACTTCCTGCAGAATAGCTCTGTTGCGACGACATACCTTCCAGACTTCCCCACTGGGTTGGCCAAATCTTTGTTGGGTTACATCACAGTTCATCTCCCCTACCCATAGGTGTTGATACTTGATAACCTGCACCTCAAACTTTGTCTCAGCTTCTACCTCCAGCAAATCCAAGCTACAATACCATTCTAGTTTCATTCCTACATTTCTATCAGTCATTCGTCTTGCCTTTTTCCCACTGGAAATAATAATACACAATGCTGAGAAGAAAATTAGAAAACTGACAGGTTCTCATGGCTGCCTTCTTTTGTAGCCAATGCCAGAAGGGGAGAAGAACAAAGGGAGAGACATGGCTAATAAGAGGCATACACGAAGGCGCAGAGAATAACTTCCTAGGAACAAACCCAGAGGCACAGTGGTAGGAACCTGCTGAAGTGCATCAGAGGATAAATTGCCTCTTGCCCTATATGTGCATTTGTCAAAAGTAGATGTAAGAGAAGTGATTCCAAGATCCAGGTTCTGCAATGACTTCTGTGGAAAAAACAAAGGAGACACAAGTACATGAGTGTCCTTCTGTGCAAATGGGCAGGTGGCCATGTGGATGGTGGGTTTAAGACAGAATAAGCAGCCATTCAAAACACTTTGAAACCAAACCATAGTATTGAATAACATACCATGGCCCATGGGTAGAGAAGTATCAATTTGCCATTAGACTTGCCTGATGTCCAGTCCCTTTGGGTGAAAACAGAACTACCAAACTTGGGTGACTGTGAAATGGTGGAACAGACCTACCTGAAAGCCATCTGGTTCCCACACTGCCCCTGGTAGTGATTTGCTTATGTTCATGTTAAAACAAAACTGTTTTAAAGGAGAAATCATCCTTGCTTCTTTTCTTTCACTGAAGGTAGTGCTTCAGTTGACATTTTGTCATGGGTCTTACTGGTATGTGTTGGGGCCTCCACACAGACCTGGCTGCTGGCAGACCAGTGGTGCCTGTCCCACTGGGACTCAGCAAACACCTACTGCTTCTTCACATCTCAACCAGTGCTTCTTCATACATGATTCCTTTTTCCATCCTATGCCTGCCTATTCCTTAGAGTCCTTTGTTCCCGAGATCAACTACCCACGAGGAGGCCACCCATCTGTCTCTACCCTCCTTTATTCTCTTGATGATAAGTGCACAGCTTACCAAAAAAAAAAAAAAAAAGCATACTTTTTCATGCAAATGTATAAAGAAAAAAAATAAAGTAACCATATTTCCATCACCCAAAAATGATTACTGTTAACTTCTTGGTCTAGATCCTTCTAGATCTCTATGCATATTGACTTATATGCATTTTATCTAACCCTTTTCTTCACTTCTCAGTCCCTTCTCTCTTCTCCCTACCCTGTGCCTGAGGTCTTGTCATACTGGAAGGGCCTTGATGGGCAACTCGAGACAGGAGAGGATTTAGTACATCAGGCTGGACAGCTGTGAGGAGGACATCAGCTGGGTGGTATGGAAGTTTCTAACTATCTCACTGATGCTCCTTCCAGAATGGGCCATGGGGAGGGCCATTTACCCCACCTCTTGAACCCCACAGGGAACACAATAGTTGACAATCAGCATTCAGAGAAGAGGAGAAGAAAAATTGGAACTTACCAAGGGAGTAAACAAGTAGTAATATTCCATATTGTTGTATTGTTGTATTATTGTTATTCCTATTTCACCGGTAATGAAGGCTTAGAGAGGTTAAGTATCAAGGGACCAAGAGGAGGGAAAAGTAAACTGAGGGCCAAAGGGCTCAGGTTTCTATATTTAAATTTTTGAGGAACACCCATACTGTTGTCCACGGTGGCTGAATGAATTGACATTCCCACCAACAGATTAAAAATGGAACTAGCATATGATCCAGCTATCCCACTTCTGGGTATATATCCAAAGGAGATGAAAACAGGATATCAAAAAGACAGCTGTATTCCCATGTTATTGCAGCATTATTTACAGTAGCTAAGAGGTGGCAACAACCTAAGGGTCCATCAATAGATGAATGGATAAAGAAGATGTATAAATGTACAGTGGAATGTTATTTAGTCACAGGACCACCATTTGCAATGACATGGATGGACTTTGAGAACATTACACTGAGACAAGGCAGACTGGAGAAAGGCAGACACTGTATGATATCATTTATACTTACATGTGGAGTCTGAACAAGCTGAATTCATAGACACAGACAGTAAAAGTGTAGTTTCCAGGAGTTGGGGGTTGGGGAACTGAGGAGATGTTGTTTAATGATACAAACTTGCAAATAGAAGATGGATAAGTTCTGGAGATCTAGTGCAAAGCAGACTGATCATAGTCAACAAAACTGGTTTTATACTTCAAAGTTGCTAGAAGATTAGATTGTAAATGTTCTCACCACAAAAAAGCAATGGTACAGGTGGTTCCAGGTGGTAATCATACTGCAATATATAAATGTGTCAAACCAACATCTTCCTACTCCTTAAACTTACAAAACATCACATGCCAGTTATACCTCAATAAAAAAGGGAGCTCCAGTTTCCCTTCTCCTAGGGAAAGGCGGGGGGGGGGGGGCTATGATTCTGGAAGATGCCACCTCCACCCAGTGGAGAAATGGTGGCTCAGTTCAAAAGACTCAGAGAACAACTCCCTAATCCGCATGCCCATGTATAATTATATCCTCCCAAGCTCAGTTTCCTTGCTGATGCCTTGAACTAAGAACCCACTTTGTGGTTTTGGGGCCCAAGTGAGATGGTGAATGTGAGTTGCTGCACACACTGACTGACAGAGACCCAGCACTCAAGGAGGAAGAGCTGTCATTGTTGTGATTATTAGTAGTAATATTATTGTTATTCCAATTATTTATCTAAAATGTTTTAATAGGTACAGAGTATAGCATTGGATGTATGTATTTAATTTATTTATCAAAACCCATATTATGGGGCATGAATCTTGTTCACAAACGCTCTACCATTAATTCTGTTAATGACCTTGGGGAAAGTAAGCACAAATACAAGATGGGGAAGGAACATGGCTTACTGCACCATATGGAGTTTCTGGCTCTTTCTTGGGGTCCCCTCTGTTTCAGTGTTGGAGGGGATGCTCCAGGACCTCCACCCAACCTTATATCAATGCAAAGGGAGCCAGCACTCCAGGCAGCTCAGGAGGCCTGCCCAGAGCATTTGTAGGCTTGGGAGATTCAAATTGGAGATGCCACATAAATACTTAGAAGTTACAAACAAGCTCACAGATTGCTCACCATATAATCCCCACCCTCCTCCTTCCATCATGCTCCAGAGACTGGGTTTCAATGCAGGCTTCTCAGATTCCTTGATTCATTCCATGCTAAAACTGGCAATGAGGAGAAGTAACCCTTAGCTCTACACCTGCCCCTCCTCTCTTACCACTCTAACTCCTTTCCACAGCACACAGAGCTGAGTGGACTCCCCAGCCTGCACATCCACAATCTGTCCACACCTAACATCACACAGCTGTCCCTGTGTCACCACCAGGTGTAGGGCCATGCATGCTGGTCTGCCCTGAGAGGACAGACATGGGGAAGAATCCCATGTGAGCTCTAGAAGCAGGATCAAGGTTATTGATAGGGAATTCTGAGGTCTAGAAGAGAGGCACTCTAGAAGGGAATTCTAGAAATGCTATACTCCCTTCTAGACTGCATTCTGGGAGGACACATCCCCTGAACCTCATGATGTCTTCATCTTATGAGAAAGAGCATGCCAAGAAGAAGGTCAGAGTAGAGCCCTATAAAGCAAGGGGCTAGGACAGAGGCCTTTTACCCAGGTCTAGGCAAGGGCAGAATTTCTTAGGGGAAGTCCTCTGTTCTGGCTGGTAAACTTACAGACTACTATTAGGAATTGAACTCAAGTAGATACTTTCATTCATTTATTCAACCAGTACTTTTCTGACCATCAACTACATGCCAAGTGCACTTGTAAAAGAGATACAAGGATAAAAAGACAAAGTCCTTGCTTTCATGGCACTTAGATTCTTTCTCCATGCCATGGTAACTGGACAGGTGATGATAATCACTGTGAAGCAATTAAAGCAGGGCTTGTGTGATATAATGGGGATCAGCAGGCTCATTTATGTTGAGTGTTCAGAAAAGACCTCTTTGAGGAGGTGATATTTGAGCTAAGACCTAAATATCAAGATGGATCCAGCCTTGTGATGTCCTGGAGGCAGAGGGGATAACAGGTGCAAAGGCCCCGAGGCAGGAGAATGTTTATGGTATTGGATTAACAGAAAGAAAGCCAATGTGCTTAGCCTAGTGAGCAAAATAAAGGGGGCAGGAGGTGAGGACAGAGAGATTACAAACACTAAATTAAGGAGGGATTTTTAGGTACCTATATTTTATGGTATTTAGATTATTGTTTAAAATGCCATGAAAAACCACTGAGTATCCTAAGCAAAATGAGATGTGACCTGATTTATGACTTTAAATAGCATGCTATATAAAGAATGAAGGGGGGATATAAGGGTGGGCTCACCAAACAAGAGGTACAACCCAGGGAAAAGGAAGTGGTTTCTGGGACTAGGTCAGTAGCTGTGAAGCTAGGAAAACATGAGACATGGAATAAGTCAAGTTATGTATTTTGGAGCTACCCTTGAAAGAACTTGGTGATAGATTGGATATGGAAGTTAAGGTAAGGAGAGGAGCCCCAGGTGATTCTTAGATTTGGGTCTCCTCTGTTGGGCAGATAGTAGTCCCATTAATGGAAATGTCACAAAGGGCATAAAGTGTGAAAATTCAAGGGGGTCTGGAAAGGGCAGGGGGACACATGGACTGTTCAGTGAACAGCCACCATCTCTGCCACCATGATCCATGTGCGAAATTAAAGGCAGGGAATCAACCCTTAAACCCTTCCCACCTGGCAGCCCATGTCCCTTTCCTGTCCACCTTTTCTCTGCTAATTCAAGCTTCTCCTCTGTCTCATTTCCTCAGGACTAGGCTGTCCATCACTCAAGAGTTAATAGTACCTGGGGCACCTGGGTGGCTCAGTCAGTTAAGCATCCACCCCTTGATTCAAGTCATGATCTCACGGTTTGTGAGAGTGAGCCCCCGTGGCAGGCTCTTCGCTGACAGCATAGAGCCTGCTTGGAATTCTGTCTCTTTCTCTCTCTCTCCCTTCCTATGTTCCTCCCCCACTTGCACTTTTTCTCCCTCTCTCCCTCTCAAAATAAATAAATGAACTTAAAAAAAAAAAAAAGAATTAATAGAGCCTGAAGGAAACACTGCTTCCTTGGGAATCTGCTTTTATCCACTAACAGGCAAAGCAAGTCCATAGAATGCTACCATTTTTGGCCCAGTAGCAGGAAGAGGGAGGTGCCAACACACCAATTATACATTTATCTTGCTTGTGTAACAATAATGGCTTCCTTTTATTGGGTGCTTACTCCATATTGCCACTATTATTTTTACTGTTATTACTATTACTTTGAAAAGTGGCACAGTCAAGTCAAATCCCAAATCCAAGGCTTAGTGATCTCAAGCAAAGTTACTTAACCTCTCAACCCTATTTCCATGACCATTTAAAAGGAGGATAAAACCACGTCTCTTGTGGCATGTAAAGGGACGAGACATGACAGACGTAAGGCTCAAGTTGTTATAAAGAACCGCTCTAACAGAAGAAAGGCTCAGCATCATGGTTCCTGGGTGGCAACCCCAGCTGGTGCACTGGCCATTCTTTCCTGAGAGGAAGAAGAGAGAGAAGCTGGTGTTGGAGAAAAAGGCTGTGAAGTCATTCTGACTGAAGACTTTGAAGCAGGGCCTTCCCTTATTCCTGGTCTGCGGTGCAGCTGCGTACTGAGCCTGAGTCACTCAGACCCACACTGTCAGAAACCATAGAGCAACCAAAGCCCCTCACCAAATGGCCTGTCAACACTGGGTTCCCCCCCAGGACCCCCCACTGCACCCCATTCCCCATGAATCCATGCTTGGAGACCTGGGAATGTGTCCATGCAAGGGTAAGAGGTTGGCAGCATGCTAGGAATATTGACACAGCAGTGGTTTGATTAAATCCTTAGTGGAAAAACATAGCTAAGAGGCGGGGCCTTGCCCAACAGCCTTTTCTGGGCAGCCAGCTCACCAGGCATCTGAGCTCTTGCCATCCTCTGGTACCAACACTGGAGTTAATACCATCACTCTTGCCATGATGTCACTCTCAAAGGTGCTGAACTGTCATTTGAAAACACAGCCTGGCTGTTGAAACCAGACACCTTCTTTGGAGAAACTCCATGGGTAGAAATTCTGGATGTGACACAAGCCAAAGCAGAGACCTGGATGAAGTGGTCCACTGGGTGGTGAGGTGTGAGGTAGTAGGAATGGGATGATGAGATAGATGAGTCCCGGGAGATGGAGAAGGCACATTCCTGTCCTCTCAAGTCACCTAGAGCCTGGTCTCAGATCTCTCCCAGGAGGGCCCATCTCTACGGTCACTTTGAGTTTAAGAGTCTGGGATTGTAAATGAGATGGCCATGTGAGGCATGTCAAGGCATAGGAAGGAAACTGGCAGACAAGACCGGCAGGTCTTTATTTGATACAAGTCTCCAACGCTTCCTCCACCTCCCCCCTCCAAACCCAGGCAAAGCATGTTTCTCAATTCCCTCCCTTTTTAATAATAATATCTGACATTTATTAAGTATTTAAAATATATTAGACCTGCACTGTCCTAAATAGTAGCTACCAGCCACCCAGGACTATTCAGCACTTAAAATGTGACTAGTTGAATTGACATATGTTTGCTAGAAGTATAAAACACACATCAGATTCTGAAGACTTTGTTTAAAAAAATATAATATACCTTATTAGTAATTTTTATACTGATTATATGTTAGAATACAATATTTTAGATATATAAAGTTAAATTGAATGTTATTAAAATTAATTTCTTTTTTATTTTTTAAATGTGGCTCCTAGAAAATTTTATACTACATATGTGGCTCTGATCTGAATTGTCTACAGGGGAGCACCTGGGTGGCTCAGTCAGTTAAGCGTTCAACTTTGGCTCAGGTCATGATCTCATGGTTCATGAGTTCATACCCCACATCAGGCACTGTGCTGAGAACCTGTTCAGAGCCTGGAGCTCAGAGCCTGGAACCTGCTTTGGATTCTAGGTCTCCCTCTCTCTCTGCCCATCCCCCACTCAGACTCTGTCTCCCTCTCTCCCTCAAAATAAATAAACATTAAAAAAAAGATTTTGAATTGTCTACATGGACTAGTTCCTGGTTCTTTGGCTTTTGGTTGGGTTCACCCAATGGGGAATGAGAGATTGAGGAGAGCATATTGACTCTCCTGGTTCTCTGACCAAGGACACAAACTAGTCGTGTCTCTCTGCTGTGGGGGCCTGCCTGGTGGCCCTCCCCACTAAGCTCTCTGTCTCCATATCTTGATACGTACTCCTGCCATGGCACCTAAGCCTTCCCATTCCAATTCTACAGGCTGCTACACTATCTTTTGTGATTTCTCTACACCTGACCCACATCTTTGTAAATAATCCCCTTACTAAACCCTCCCAGATTACCCAATTTGAATGTGCCATGTGTTTCCTCCCTGACTCATACAAGATTCTTTTGTGGACTGCTCCAAGAAACAATATACCATGTAACACATTATCCCATAGGAAAAATTCCAAGGAGCAAATCAGATTGCCAGGAACTTACCTACTCCCAATGTTGCCCCAGCTGGAGGAGAGGCTCTCACTCTCCTATACTGAGTAGATGGGGGTGAACTGCCTTAAACACCCAGTCCCAAGGTTCCAACAGTTCTGTGGGACCAGATGGGAAGGCTCCAAAGTATTCAGCATGAAAACCAGCAATCGTGCATGATTAAGGGAAGCAGCTGGATCCCTTCAGTTATCATGTACTTGCACAAGGATTGAGCTCAACTGAGAATTTAAAACTCACGGTTGGCTTGAGTAATATGCATGCCTATGTGCATAAAAACAATAATGCATTCATGATGTATTTCTTGAGTAGTGACTCTTATGCACCAGACATTGTACTTATAGGACATTACATCCGTATCTCTTTAATCCTCAATATAGTCAAGAAACATTTATGTTTCTTGGTTGAAGAAAAAATATATATATCAAACAATCAGAA
The DNA here is from genome assembly GCA_028646485.1 of Cryptoprocta ferox. Lineage (NCBI taxonomy): Eukaryota > Metazoa > Chordata > Mammalia > Carnivora > Eupleridae > Cryptoprocta > Cryptoprocta ferox. Next base: position 63,312,517 of record CM053568.1, read on the forward strand.
ATTAAAATTTGATCTTAAAGGTACCTTTGGGACACAGTCCAACTCTCTCCACAAACTGAGATCCAGAGAAATTAAGTAGTTTATTTATAAAGGTACACTGGAAAACCATGGTGGAACTCAGTGGCTTTCATGCCAGACCTTCAAGATCTCTATCTGACTGATGGTCTATCCTTCTTCAAGGTGTGAGCCATTTGATATTTTCTAGTTGAGAATTAAACATATAGATAATATGTCTGTCCATGAAGAAATGCCCCCCTCCCCAGTTCAAGCAATGAATTCATCCCATTCACAGATAAAACAAATATGTTATAAAAGGAACAGAACCCAGGGGATTCTGTCATGACGACTATGAGAATAGTCACACTGACAAAGGTACATTTGAGAGTCTCTGTAACAAAGAATGTCATTTCTGGCAGGCTGGAGAGACCAGACCAAGATGGCCAGGGGACAGCAGACACATTTATGGAGGAGAAAAATGAGCAAGGCAAAGGTGCTGTTATATTCAGTTCAATTTTAGCTTAGTCTATGGGGAAACTGTAGTTTCATTGGCCTCAGATGGCTGAGAGGGATGTCACAGACCTTTAGGAGGAGCCATGGAATGTGCATTCATGATGGACATGCTTCAGGATCTGGACTTAGTCTCTTCCTTCAGACTCTGTTGTCTATTTCACATCCCCTATCAACTCTAGGGAGACCTGAGGGGATTTCTCTTGCCTGAAAGCCTGATCCCAGATCTCTTTCAGGAATGGCTGGTAAGATCTCTGGAAGGAAGAAACTCCCTTTTTGTCCTGTCTTCCATCCCACCTCATTCAACACCAAACACTGATCAACAGTGTTCTCCCAAGCTCTGATACTCTGAACGTGCCAAAAAGAATGAAGCCATGAAATGCTATCCCTCTTGGGCTCTCTTGCCCTGGCCTCATGGTTTACGCAGCAGTGAGATGGCCGCCAGAACACTTGCGAATCCTATTAGTGCTCCCTGGAGGCTCCCCACGTTTGAGCCAAAAACTGACTCATGGATGATCAGTTTCATGGTACTAAACCCCAATCCCATGACAGCCTCATACCTCATCAGCTTTGACATTCTCCTTTGTAACTGAATCTTTAACAGAGTTAGGTTTCTCTGGAGCACTCTCTGGAGCAATATTGGCTGTACTGGGTAATTCGCCTATGAAGGCCATAATTTATAATCTGTGTATTGTACTGAAACCAACAGACAATACAGCATTATGAATCATGACATGCTGTAGTTAGAAATCCTAGGAAAGTCTGATTGCATATTCATTTATTTTTACCAGGTTAGATTTCTTTTATAAGTAGGAAATTGCCTGAATGCTTGCCACCACCCCCTCATGGGTATTATATATGTTTGTATTTATTTTAAATTTAGAAGAAAAATAAATTAGTATTTCAAGAGGAAATTTATATTGAGCCTTGTGGCTCATTCTACAATTTTTTAGTTTCAAGTTCAATGCTAGCCTTTTAATACTGATATTAAGAAAAGACCACTTACGACAGGGAGCCTAGGCGGCTCAGTTGGTTAAGTGTCCAAATTCTGGCTGATGTCATGATCTCATGGCTCATGAGTTCGAGCCCTGCATCAGGCTAACTGCTGTCGGTGCAGAACCTATTTCAGATCTTCTGTCTCCCTTTTTTCCTGTTCTTCACCCCTCGTAGGTGCAGGCACGCACATGGGAGCACGTGTTATTTCACTCTCTCAAAAATAAACACTTAATAAAAAAAGACCAATAATGATAATATAATTGCTTAGTATTCAGCACTTAGTATTTAAAAGTCCCTGTCCTAAGTATTAAACACCCATTATCTTGATTAATCCTCACAATAATTTTATAAAAGAGGACCACTATTAAGCCATTTTATTAATGAGGAAACTGGAACTTTAAGAGTTCAAGGTCACTTGGCTGAGTGTAGCAAAGTCAAGATTCAGGTCAGGTTTTGGGCATCAGAACCCTGTTCTTGGGGCACCTGGGTGGCTCAGTCATTTGAGCATCCGACTTTGGCTCAGATCATGATCTCACTGTCCGTGAGTTCAAGTCCCACATCGGGCTCTGTGTTGACAGCTTGGAACCTGGAACCTGCTTCTGAGTCTCCGTCTCTCTCTGCCCCTCCCACCTCACACTCTGTCTCTCTCAAAAATAAAATAAAATAAAAACAATTAAAAAAAGAACCCTGTTCTTAACCTCTAAACAAAAGTGGAGGAGAACAAAATGAGATTTGATTGAAATATCCCATATTTTTCTTCTGTTTCTTTCCCATTTTTCACCTTTCTGCAATATTTGGAAGTCAGAGATGTACAACTAAAGTCTCAAAGCAATTTTGAGTCAGATGCAGTTGACCTCAAAAGAACTGGGCAGGTTTTTATTTGGAGCTTTATTTGTTAAATCATAGTTTATCTCTGAAGAGAAAGATTATGATACCAAAAAAGGAAAAAAAAAAAAAAGGTAACACCTAATATTCACACCAACATAAGCAATGTGGAAATCTCTGGGATTACGTAAGACCTTACCACATGAGTGATTTATTTATGCTGCAGAAAGGTGGTGGTTGTCGTGGGGTGGGTGTGTGTGCGCGCGCGCGCGCGCGCGCTTGTGTGTGTGTGTGTGTGTGTGTGTGTGTATGAAAGAGAATAGAGGACGTTTAAGAGAAAGAAACTGAGAGACAGACAGTTTTGTTGTTTGTATTTTTGAGAGTTGAGTCCATAGAACCAGACTTCCTGTCCTAGGCCAAGTTCACAGTGAGATAAACAAGAGCTAGTGTTTAAATGACGAGTATGTGTGTATATGTTGGTTGGCATGTTTTGGGGACAGAATCAGGAGGAGGTGGACTGTCAGTACATTATGAGGAAGAGGTTAGTGTGAATCTCTCAGATTTCCTCTAGTTTAACATTTTGGGAAGGGTTGTAAAGCCCCCTGCCCCACCAAGTGGAAAATGAACCTACTCATGCATTTGTTCATTAATGTAAAAGTTCATTCATTTATTCTTCCAACAAATACTTTTCATATTAATCACATTTGAGAGAGTCTGAAATTACATACCACTTAAGTTGCAATATAGTATATACATATATTTTCATACTTTTATAGGAATAAATAGTAATATAATGCAACATGATATTTTATAAAATGTTACATATCACATCATATTAAAAACCTTACAAACTAGGGGTGCCTGGGTGGCTCAGTCGGTTGAACGTCCGGCTTCGGCTCAGGTCATGATCTCGCGGTTCGTGGGTTTGAGCCCCGCATCAGGCTCTGTGCTGATGGCTAGCTCAGAGCCTGGAGCCTGTCTTCAGAATCTGTGTCTCCCTCTCTCTGACCTGCTCCTGCTCACACTGTCTTTCTCTCTCTCTCTCTCTCTCTCTCAAAAATAAATAAAATATTAAAAAAAAACTCACAAACTATATATATAGTATTTAATCGCTTCTTACACACAAATATTAATAGTGTAATTATAGGTGATTTTAATTTTTTCCTTGTATTTTTTGGTTATTCCAAATTTTCTACAATAAAAATGTATGACTTATGTGCTTAGATAACAGAACAACTGTTTTTAAGGACACAACCTATTAGTAAAGTTGCCAAATCTGATAGTGTCAACTATGCTGAAGTTCAGCCTATTTGAACTTGTTAAAAACCTCTTCCTCTTTAAACTTCTGTATCTCCACTTATCAAATACTTTCAGACCAAGTGGAGGAATGGACTCGGAGCTCCCCTACACACACACACACACACACACACACACTCACACTCACACACACACACTCACACACTCACACTCACACAGGAGAATGGAGAATGTATCATCCTGAGTGGCTTACTTTGACAGCTATGACTTCCCAATGCCCACTGTGGAAGTGTGGTCTCTGAGGACTAGTGGAGCCTATTCTATCCACACCCACCCCTCACCCATCACCCACTTCTTATTAATGAAAACTGCAGCAGAGCCCAGGCTGCCTTGCTAAGACACTGAGGACACAGCAGACTAACTCAATGTAGTCTAGTGCATTATAACCCTTCCATTGAAAAAGAAACTCTACTCAGAATCCTAAACTGCAAGACTGGTGCTGTTTTCTAGAGGATTGGGGTCATCAGATACAGCTGGCATAAAAGAGTGAGGAGGTTGTTACTAATGGAGCAGTGTATTTTCTAAAGACACACACCAAACAAAAATCTCTCTAGGCAATCATAGATGTTGCAGAGACTGGGCTGGTTCTTTGGGGTGAGTCAACTGGCTTGTGCCCAGAATGTGCCAAGACACCTGCCATTCTAAATGGAGGGCAGCATTTAGACCCATGTGCCAGCTGTTGGGACTAGCTGGGTGTCCCTCAGCTGCACTATTAGGTTGGTTCTTCTTGTTAAAATCATTGGGAAATTTAAAAGTTTTTTAGTAATCTTTAATAAGTTTCAATATGTTGCAAGCATCAAAAGGCACACATGTCCACTAAGGTCATAGTGTGATCCTAGGTCCAAGAAATATGCAGCTATAAGAAATGATCTTAGTTTCTCCAAGACCTTGGCAGAAATAAAACTAAAGAACACAAAATAATCAGAAGATGCCTTAAAAGACCATATTATATATATATACATATATATATATGCCTGGCAGATATATATATAATGAATGTTAATTTTCCTGACAATGCTTGAGTATAAGAAATGTACCACTTTCTTATTTCTCCAAAGCAAATAAATCTGGTTCCAGATTCCTACCTATGATGATTACCAGAACATGTCATGCTTGTATTTGTGGGCTTCCTTCTCTCCTCCATCACACTAGAGAAGAGTCCCTCGTTATCCTGGCCCCTAGTCAATCGGAGACTGGGTTCTCTCCCTTCTTCTGCTTATAAGCCTGCTCCTGAGCAGACCCACCTTTATCATGAGTCAGTCATAAGCACACAATGGATAGCCAAAAATAATACAACGGTTTTCAAGATGTGGAGTTCAGCCCCAGACTGGGCAATGGGAGACTCTCCCTTCCCCTTTCAAGGCTTCGATATTGGACAGCAGTCCCCAGGCAACCACCAGACATTCCTTCAGTGGTATTACCCCCTCCTGGGCTATGTGAGGTGGGCATAGGTCTTTGACATGCCCAGCCAATGTGAAAAAAGGCAAAAAATACCTCAATAGATAATCCCCAGGTATTTATGAATGTGTGGTAACAGGATGACAGCACCTTGCAAAACACAGGGTCTTACTTAAGACAAATGATTTCCCTATACAATGCTAGACTGAACTGAATAGAATTAAAAACAGCTTTTTCCAGGGTCACTCTAAACTACCCTAGTCATATCACATTCTTGGCTGGAAAGCCCAAGCTAGCCTGCACTACACACCAGAAAGTGCTATGAACTTCCCCGTGGCTAATAAGGAATGCCTCTGGGTCACCAAGACTTTGTTGAAGCCAGAATGCACATTTTCAGAGTGCAGCCATTCCTCCCCCCGCCCCCCCGCTTTACTTCAATAATCTTTCTTCATTGGACCTTTTTTCTAAAGACAGGAATGGAATAACATCATGCTTCCAGACCATCCCAAAACTTCCTCCAATGCTTTCCTCTCTGGGATTCTACAAGTCCTTGGTTTTTTGTATTCCTTTATCCAAGGCATGATCTATCTGGCAGATCTTGTGTGTACATCCTCCTGGGAGATAGGGTGGTGGTGGTGAGTCTTGCTTCAGACAGACCTGGAACTGAGCATGAATTCCAGTTCCAATTCTTACTAGCTGTGAGATAGTAGACAATTTTTTAACCCTTCATATGCCATTTCCTGAGCTGTGCAATGCTAATTCTTCCCTCTGAGCATGGTTGTGAGTGTGGAATGAGGTACTGGGTGAATTCCTCAAACATCTTCCCTCCCTGACTAGGCAAAGGGATGTTATAAGAAATACTCCCTTGTGTTTGAGTGCAGGGAATCCACTGCATCTTACTCATCCTTATTACAAACTGTTGGGGCAAAGGAAAGCCTGTATTGTGGTGGTGGTGGTGGGTACTGTTTAACTTCGATGATAGAATCTCCCCTCTAAATTCCTCTCAGGCAAGCTCAGCGTTCTTTAAATATAGTTTTATGGTGATGCTTTGCTAGTTACTTCACATTCTTAGGCTTAGAGATTCAATCTTTAGAAAGTTACTACCACCTTCAACAAATGATTTGGCAATGTGGGCAGCCTTCTGCCATCACTTAGAGGTAAGTGGTTAATTTTCCAGAAATATATGGTGGTGAGCGAACATAGTGTTCTTCCCTACAGATGAAACAACTCAGTTTCCCCTAATTCTGGGCAAAGAACGAAATCTTCAAGGATATCATACCATTGGTTAATTCGGTTCAGTCCAGTGTAGCATAGTATTGGGAAATCATTTGTCTCCCATCTCTGGACAGCGAGATGTCTTCTTCTTGTTGTTGTGTTACTTTAATCTTTGTATCCTTTGTTAACCCTGCGCTCAAAAATTATTACTTAAATACAAAGCTATTTTAACTAAGGTCTAGATGATCTGAAATAAATTAATATCTTACCCTCTCATCCTGTTGACATATTTGCATTTCAACAGTAACTTTCTGGAGAAACATAATACTGAGCTTACAAGATTTGAGGGTGGCCATTTAAGGTATGAAGCCATGCTAG
>CM053568.1:63319652-63568315 GCA_028646485.1 Cryptoprocta ferox
ACTTTTGTCAGGGAACTGGGAAAACAGTGGAAATGGGCAGAAAAAGAAACTACTTGTGACTGGTAAAACTGGGAATTATTCATAGAAAAAGTGACATTTGATCAGGGGTATTCAAGGACAGGTAAGATTTAGAAGAACAGAGATAACCCATTAGGATATCTATCCAAAGAAAATGAAATCCGGATCTCAAAGAGATGTCTGCACCCCTGGATCCATTACAGCATTATTCAAAATAGCCAACATATGGAAATAACCTAGGTGTCCATAAGTGGATGAATGGATTAAAAAAAACCAACCTGGTATACATATACAGTGGAATATGATTCAGCCATTAGAAAGGAGGATATCCTGCCGTTTGCAACATGGATGGACCCTGAGCCTATTATGCTAAATGAAATAAGTCAGACAGAGAAAGACAAATACTGTATGCTGGCACTTACATGTGGAATCTAAAAAGCTGAACTCATGGAAACAGAGTAGAGTGGTGATTGCCAGGGGCTGGGGAGAAAGAGGGAGTAGCAGGCAGAATGAGGAAATGTTGGTGAAAGAGTGCAAACTTCCAGTTATAAGACGAATACATTCTGGGGTCCAGTGTACAGCATGGTGCCCATAGTTAATTAACAATACTGCACTATATACTTGAAAGTTGCTAAAAGAGGAGATCTTAAATATTCTCACCACAAAAAGAAATGGTAATTAACTGAGGTAACGGACATGTTAGTTAACTCTACGGTGGTAATCATTTCACAATATATTAAGTGCATCAAATCAATATGTTGTACACTTTAAACTGACACAATATAATATGTCAATTATATCGCAATAAAGCTAGAAAAAAGAGAATCAGTGTAGTTTATGCAACTAAATATATAAATTAAACATATATGTAATAATGTAAATATATATGTAATTTAATACAATTATATAATAATTTATATAGAATTATATATTAATAATATATAATGTGATATTATATATTCATGTATGTAATATATTACACACATATATTATACCTGTATATGTATTACATGTATAATAATATATGTTTTTGTAATTATATTTATATACTGTGTATAATAGTGTGTGGATATAATTAATAGTGCATCATAATAATGTGTGTCTATAATTAGTAGTGTATATAATTACATATATTATAGACATTATTAATATATGCAATATATGTACATATTGTGTGTATATATACAATATATAAATATATTATATATTAATACTATAAATGTAACATTATATACACATACATACTGTATTTCCTATACATACATTTTATGCATATAATGTGTATAATTATTATATAATACATGTATGTATAATATATAATTATATGCATATACTGTGTCAAATAATAGTGTGTGTGAGTGTGTGCACTTACATACACAGCAAAAGCCAGAGATGAGGGGTCTTAGACAATTTTATAGACAGGGAGAGACCTGAGCATGTGGTTTGTCTCTGAGGAGGTAGGGCCCAACTGCTGAGCCTAGAGGGTGTTCCGGGCCTCTAGGCAGCATCATGAGAACCTTAAGGGAAGGAATGAGCTGGGAGAAGCAACTGTGAAGGAGGGTTACCTAGAAGCCCGGCATTTAGCACAAGCCTGGTTCAGAGCAAGCGGTCAATAAATACCTGTGTAATTGAGTTGAATAGGGAGGATGCAGGAGCTCCTCCCCCCAGCATGTGGAGCTACATCGCCCACATCAGACCCTCGATTACCTGTCCCACTGCTCCTTGTTGTCTCTGCTCTTCACACTTCTGAGGTCTTCTGTGTTTGTTCTTTCCGACCTTTATGACTTTGTCACCACATCCTCTGCAACAGCTCCATACAGCATGAAGAACCATCTTGTCTACTTTCCCCTAATTCAGCCAACAATGATGAGTAAGTATACACATGCACACAAATACGTAGTTGCCAAAATTAGTGGGACCATTTTTTATTTGTGAGAAAGTTCTTTAACCTTATCTCATACTGGCCTCTCACTCAATCAAGTGTTTCATTCAAGCAAATGGTTCTCAACTGGGGATGATCTGGGCCCCCTGGGGGGCATTTGGTAACACTTGTTCACATTCTTATTGTCACAACTGGAAGGATGCTACAGGCATCTACTAGGTAGAGGCCAGGGATGCTGCTAAACATCCCACAATGCACTGGACAGCTAACGATGACGTTTTAACCAATTCACCCCATCACAATAAACTTCACTTTTTGGAACAGCTTTAGATTTATATAAAAATCATAAAGATAGTATGGGGAGGTCCCATATGATCCACCCTCAGTTTCCCTATGATTAACAGCTTTTTATTAGCATGGTACATTTATTATAATTAATGAATTAATATTAGAAGATTATTATTAACTACAGTCCAAACTTAACTCAGATTTCCTTAGTTTTCACTTAGTGCCCTTTTTCTGTTTTATCATGGCATTCAGTATAGCACATTCTATTTAGTTATATCTCCTTGTTCTTCCTCAGTTCCTCTTGGCTGTGACAGTTTCTCAGACTCTTCTTGGTTTTGATGACTTTGACAGTTGGAGGAGTACTGGGCAGGTGCTTTGTCCAATATTTCTCAATTGGGATTTGTCTGATGTTTCTCTCATGACTAGTCTGGGGTTATGGATTTTTGGAGGAAAGACCATAGAAATAAAGAACTGTTTTCATCATATCATATCAAATACCATCAACCTGACTTAATGACTGTTGATGTTGACCTTGATCACCTGGTGGAGGTAGAGATTTTCAAGTTTCTCCATTGTAAAGCTGCTTCCCCCTGCCTCCTCCTTCCATACTGTCCCCTTTGAAGGAGGTCACCATGTGTGGCCCACACTTAAGAAGTGAGCGATTATGCCCCACCTCCTGGATTATCTACATAAATTACTTGGAATGCTTCAGTACATGAAATTTGCCTCTTCCTCTTCATTTATTTACTCAGTCATTTGTGTACATAAATCTGGACTCATGGATATTTATTTTATGTTCTGGATTATAATGATGCTCCATTTTTTCTAGCTGTGGTCATGGGGAGCTCTTTCAGTTGGCTCCTGTGTCCCTGTGGCATACCTCCATTATTATGTTGTTGTTTTGTCTGAGTGCTTCCCTACTTTCTGGCACTACAAGATGCTCCTGGATAATCTTATCCATTTCAATTCCCCAGTCCAAGAATCAACCATTAACCCAAGGAGTCCTGCTTCCTTTCATTGGGGAATGGTATTTGAAGCCAAGATTCAGGCACTGGGTGAGCTTGTTACTACTAGAGCCATATTTACTTTTCATTAAAAAAAAACCCTAAGTATATAGTGTGCCTTGAGATATTAGCCAGTAAAAGGATACATGTATATAATCTATAAATATAGAAATAAACTGGGAATACATGTCCCATTTTTTTAACCCGCCCATAATGAAAAAAATATTTGGCAACCACTGTTCTCAAAGCTCGTCATTAATGAGACTCAGATCTAACAAACCCAAGTCTCTGTAATTCCTAGTATGATTTCATATTCCCAAGAGAGAGAATCTATTGCTCCAGAGCTGGGTGTCTGCTTCTCAGCCCAGGGTGGTAAGACATGGCTTCCACATCCCTACCCCTGTGAGTCAGGGGCAGGTCCCCAGGAATGGTACTATGAACTAGGCAGCCTCCCCTAAAGATGCCCACTAAAGAGGGACACGAGAGCAGTGTGGTCAGAGGGAGGGGCAAGAGGAAGCCAGGGGTGCTGGGTGGGTGGAGCTGAACCAACACTGATGCAGACTCACTCTGATTTCTTCCTGGCCACATGCCTGGTTCCAACATTACCTTGGGCAGCCATCTCCTGGATATGTGCCCCCTTTCACAAGGAACATCAAGGGAGAAACTGGGATTGGCTACTGCCTCTCTGGCCTGAGAACAAGAAAGAAACACCCAAAGCACTCTCTAGGCTGAGAGAGTAGTTTGTATACATGTAAACAAGAAACACGAAACACTACAGAAATGTCAGGAGGACTGGAGGGGGATGGGTCTACCCCCTCACCACCCTCACCTCTCGTTTTCTCGAGGAGCTTGGTGCATCACTTCATTTGTCTTTTAAGCAGTCAGTAGGAGAAAGGTAAATAATGGACCTCTGTTTCTCCTTTTAAAAAATACAGTGGGAGCACCTGGCTGGCCCAGTCGGTAGAGTATGTAACTCTTGATCTCAGGGTCCTGAGTTCAAATCCTACCCCTGTGGATTAAGGAGACTGATGAAAGAGTTTACTGAAAATAGATGACAGACAATGATAGATAGATGATAGATAGATAGATAGATAGATAAAAAAATACACTGAAAAACAAAATGCCTTCTTCTTGCTGGGAACCTACCTAGAAACCCCATTACTACAGCTGGCTATAAATATGGAAAACTGGGATTGATGAATAGTGCAGGAGTCTGACCTTGATTTTTAAGGTCAAACTGGAAATTCATTGGGATCTTGGCAGTGATTTCGGTGGAGGCCATGCTAATTGGAGGGAGAGATCCAGGACATTTTGTTCCACGTAGGACAGGATTGAGTTACCCCAAAGAGCAGCCTTCTGCCTGAGAAGTGGCCTAGACTTTTTCACCTTTCCTAAAAGGAGGAGGAAAAACAACATCTGGAAATTGTAAGGTGTCACGACCTGAGATGTCACCTCAGGTCTGTGAAGAGTACTCATGAATACTTGACCATCTGCGCCCTGACCTGGAGAGCCAGATGGAAGCTAGAACCTGCCTTCCACTTTTCCCTCTCGCCTCCACTGGTCTCACTAAGCAGGCCTCATGTCTCCAAGGTTTGTAACTGGCATTCCAGCTGAGAAGACTCCCCCGCCCCACTGCTCCTGTCCTCAGCGGATGCTGTCCTCACAAAACACTCACTCCCCACAGCCTGGCCAGAGAAACAAATGTGTGTCTGTCAGTGAATCCACAAGACTTCAGTTTGGGGTTAAAAGCATAGAAAATCATAGTATCAGTTATCAGTGTTGTAGCTCTAATGTTACCCTAGTCAAATCACTGCTGATTAAAACCAGCCCTGTTAATAAACCACAGGCTTTATTTCCCCTCGAATGTCTATAACCACCTTCTTCAACCCCTATTAAAAGGCAAAACCCAAAGAAAAACACAGCTTTGGAGCCCAAGTGCTGCTTATTCCCCAGAGAAAAAAGAAAACAAGAAAGAATAGCTTTTTTTTTTCTTCACCTTTTCCCCACTTAATGGAGGCAAACTCTTTTCATAAGTAGAGAAAGAAATCTGTAAAAGGCAGGCGGGCATGATCCGTGGCCTGCAACATTAGATCAGCTGCGAACAGTCCTCCTCCGCCTCCTAAAACGAAGTCATTTGCCAACAATTCCGTGAGTCTGACTCACATCCTTACCTCCTTCTCCTCTTGCTTTCCCCTTAAGGGACTGATTTTTCCTCCCATCTAAGCCAAAAAGAATTTCTCTGGATTAAGGAGACTGATGAAAGCATTTTTAATATTTGAGTTCAGGTTTGCAAGCTCCATAAAACCAACGTTTCCCGTTGCCTGCTTTGTCTTCCGACCCCCCCCCCCCCACCTCGGTCAGTTGTTTTTCTCCTTCATTTGCTCGACAGAAACCAGCCAAGGACCTTCTCCAGATGGGGTCTCTGGCCCCCTGGCAGCTTCCCCTGCAGAGCTGCCTGCTCTCCACCACCTCCGCTCTGCAGGCCCCAGATGCAGGATGTAACATCTTTCGAAAATCTTGGGGGAGGGGGTGGGGGTACTTACATGACATCTTTCATGTTGATGCCATATGTCTTTCAAGTAAAGACTGGTTTGACAGTGTGCTGAGCTGCTCAGAGGGGAACAAGTTTCAAGCCTGGAGGGGAAAGTTTTGACAATTCATTCCAGGGAAAACTGGAACCTTCCCCAGCCACCCTATCTTTGACTAATAAGAGGTAGAAAGGAGGGGAGCAGTGTCTTCCCAGGGGGTGAAGATAATGGTCTTTGTTCTTTATTGTTCCCACATTTACACCACAGATATGCTACTTTCCCTTGTTTCCTGAATTAATGGTGGCTTTGCCAATTCTACCTTACATTCCAGAAACCTTGAACTTACCACATGTAAACAGACCTTTGCTGAGGTAACATCACCAGTTGCTGAAATCCAATTCAATTTAATGGTTCTTGGGAAGCAAGGGGCCAACTTCTAAATAAATAAATAAATAAATAAATAAACGTGCTGATTGGGCCACCTGCTACTGTTCCAAGGTTGGGGAATGAGATCTAATCACTCCATTGAGCAACAACCCCATACTGGGCACTGTTTGGCCTCATTGTCATACCAAAAGTTCCCTGGCTTCCGGGCGAAGCATCATTTTGAAACAGTAAAAGGCATCTGCCACCAAGTGCCTCATTCTGACATTTTCCATTTCTTTTCATATCCAATCACATCACTGTCCACAGGATAATTGTTTTCAGATGATGGGAATGTATTAAATGGCATACTAACTGACAGAGTGGTGTGTGTCATAAAAGCTGTGTGTTTTATGATCAGCTCTCTGTAAGAGGGCGTGACAAATGTCATCTCCAGGTACAATGCCCTGAAGAGACTTACTGACACAGAACAATCAGTGCAATGAATCATGGGACAAAATTGTCCCTATAATTCAGGAGACATGAACCCTTTTGTCTAGATGAGTAGATTTTAAAATGTGAGTGTCGTGTGTGCCTGGGTGGCTCAGTCGGTTAAGTGTCTGACTCTTGATTTCAGCTCAGATTTCATGAGAATAAGCCCCACATTGGACTCTGTGCTGACAGCATGGAGCCTGCTTGGGATTCTCTCTCTCCCTCTCTTTCTTCCCCTCCCCCACTTGCTTATGCATGTTTGCTCTCTCTCTCTCAGTAAATAAATAAACATTTTTAAAAATTAATTTTAAAAACGAGATTCCCTTATTGTTTTCAGTGGGTGTGCTCTAACAATTTTAGAATTTATGACATTAATGATAGCTACAATTTTCATCTTAAATATGACATGTTTTTTAGCAACAAGAACAACCAAAATATCATCTCACTGTGTTTCTCTAGATTAGGAAAACTAATAAACTTGGTGCCAGGAACTGCTTTCTCCAAAGTTATAGTATTTATCTTGACAATAGTCTCAAGAGGTAAGTATTATAAGTCAAATGAGGCTCTGAGAGGTTGTGTCATTTTCCCAAGATCATTCATCATCATCATCATCACCATCATGATCATTATCATTAACATGCCTACTTTTTATTTGGCATCAACTTAAGGCAAGGAACTATTTGAAGTATTTTTTAAGCATAATTTATAATCCTATAAATAACACTTCGAAGTAGGTATACTGGATATCACTTCATAAATGAGAAGTTAAGTCCCAGATATTCATCAACTTGTCCCCAGCAGCTCAGTTATTAAGTGGCAGACTTGAGATTCACATCAATATCAGTGAGATCTCGGGTGCCTGGGTGGCTTAGTCGGTTAAGCGTCCAACTTCGGCTCAGGTCATGATCTCACAGTTTGTGGGTTTGAGCCCCGCGTCAGGCTCTGTGCTGACAGCTCAGAGCCTGGAGCCTGTCTTCGGATTCTGTGTCTCCCTCTCTCTCTGACCCTCCCCTGCTCATGCTGTCTCTCTCTCTCTCTCTCTCTCTCTCTCTCAAAAATAAATAAAAACATTAAAAAAATTTAAAATATCAATGAGATCTGAGGCTCATCGTATGTTAATTTTAAAATATGTCTACAAATGCTTTGATACTTCTCTCACCAAAGGCAGACACTAATTTTTCTCCCCTTAAAAAAGTACCTTGTGCTTAGTGACTCATTTCTAATAAAGAGAATATGATGGAAGGAGGGTGTGTAACTCCCAAAATTAGGTCAAGCCATGTGGCTTCCTGCTTGCTCTCCATCTCTCCTCAGTTCACTCTGTGGGAAGCTGGCTGCCATATCAGGAGGACACTCAAGGAGCCCCATGGGAAGGGGAGAGAAGGAGCAGATCATTCCTGTGACAGCCCTATTACCGAGCCACCTAGGAAGCAGATCTTCTAGCCCCAGCCACGCCCTCAAATGACCACAACCCCAGCTGACATTGTGCCTGCAGCATCGTGGGAGACCCTGAGCTAGAACCACCCAGCACAGCCACCCTAAATTCTGATCCACAGAAACCACACAATAACTCTTTGTTGTTTTAATCTGCTAAATGTATGCAAAATTAGATCACTGATGCACATGTTTTTCTCCTAAATCATATTACCTCAAAACCATCTCCATTTGCCCTTGTATGTCCAATGGCATACAAAATTAAGTGGGATAGGGAAATAAAAGCCGCTTTCCATCCTTCTCTGGATTCAACACATTTAAAAGCATTTACCAAGTGCCCTGTCTGATCACCATGACTGTACAAAGAATCACGAAGCTCTGAGGTTGACTATCTGTGTTTGAATCCATTTTCCCATAGTCCAGACCAAAGACACAAAATAGTGTTGAGTTGTTGAGTGGGAGTTTCAACCTTCCAAAATTTTCAAGCAATAAAAGAGAAGGTCTCATCTCACTAGGCCTTGAATGTTATGGCAAGACCCTTTGTACTGGACTGGTACCACTTGACTAAGAGGTTTGGAGACTGACCACTTGTGCTTGATAGAACACTTCCCCTTGGATGAAATAAATGACTCCTGTGTGTCTCTCAAACTTCCACTGAAGGCTGAGGAAATTTGGGGGTATCCAGACATCCTCATGCTCAAGACTGTCTCAGGGCTACCTTTGCTCCTCTGGGGCTGGGCCCAGCCCTTGATAAAAACACTAAAATAGCCTGAGAAATGTATACACTGCCAGTGAATTTGCTACCACAGACAGAATCCAATATGACACAGCCAAAAAGTTCAAAGAGCCTGGACAAGTTCCCAAACTTTATCAGGACTTCTGAGACATCCAAACTCATTCTTCCTGTGACTGCTCTTCCAGTGCTTAGAAGTTCTTGCACGGAAGATTAAAAACGTGGAGGTTTTGCCTCTTTATAGAACTGCAAATAAAATATTCCCAAGAGAAGGTCTCCTTAATGAATAAACACATGACTTTCATTTGCTTGGCTCTGCAAAAGTGCTTTTAAAGTAATCCAGGCGAAATCTCCATGGACCACCACTCGCAGGCTGCTGGCTCCCCTCAGTCTTAGCATGAGGATAACACACACCATGGTTTTTCCCTTTCTTTTTTTAATCAAATGCATTGCAACATGCTATTTCTCCTGGGGCTGGATTTCTCCAGATGGTTTTCCAGCACCACTGTGGACTCCATTCAGAAGGAAATGGAACAGAGTTTCCCAGTGTAGTGCCTTAAATCAGTTTGTTTTTCCCAGGTCTCTGTGCATGCTGACCTCACTTTTCACTGCACTCTGAGAGAATTGAGTCTGTATCACACCAGACTGGATCATGTGTGTCTGGGACTATACACTGATGACAAAATAAAAGTATCTTCCTTTCTTCATGGTAAGACAGGAAAACGGGAGGAGGAGGAAAAGGGAGATGAATAACCTAAGGCCAAAACAATGCCTTGAACTTCTTTTGTGCTAGATTCATAGTAGCCATTTAATAGGTAGCTCAAACTGTAAAATATATCTAGGTAAGATTTTTTTTTATGGTTCTGTCCAGTTTATAACCACTTTGCCTTGAAAATCCTATGATAGCCCAAGTAAAACAGCAACCTGTTCATTTTGCCTGCACACTACACAACTTCCATACCAACAGCTCCAGACTAGTCCCAGGCAAAGCTCATGCCTGTCTTTCTCCAGGATGACCACCGGGCCTTAGTGAAAATCTCCCTCCAGCAGCAGAGATTAGCAGTGGACATGTACCCTCTCCTCATAATCCCTTACTTCAAGTCCAA
The DNA here is from genome assembly GCA_028646485.1 of Cryptoprocta ferox. Taxonomy (NCBI): domain Eukaryota; kingdom Metazoa; phylum Chordata; class Mammalia; order Carnivora; family Eupleridae; genus Cryptoprocta; species Cryptoprocta ferox. Next base: position 63,329,498 of record CM053568.1, read on the forward strand.
AGCACAGAAGAAACCCTTCCTCTGGTAATATACATACACAGTCTCAGACGTCTCCAGAAGACAGTTCTTATCTGCATCGATATTAGGCTAGATATAGATAATAGATAATAGATAATAGATAATATCAACAGACAGTTCCATTTGTTAGATAGTTATACTGTGCCAGGCATTGTGCTATATGTATCTTGTTTACCCCTCCTAACAATCTGTAAAGTGGGCCTCTGATGCTGATGGGGGTTATATAATGCGTCCAAAGCCACTGAGTTAACAGTGAGTTAAGTGTAAGGTTCTAAGAACCTAAATCTGAACAAGACACGGTGAGGAACAAAAGGGTAGACAGCGAAATTTCTAGCACCCTGTGATAAATCCCAGAATAGAATCTGTGGAAAGTGGTGTCTCAGAAGAGGGTGTGAGTAATTGGGTAAGGTGCATGGATGGGAAGGCAAAGAGAAGGTTTCAGAAGCCAAGATGCTTGAGCTGGATCTCAAACAATGAGTAGATATTGACAAGGCTGACATGGACAAGGGCGTGGCAAGAGGCTGGAGGGGTATTCTAGAAGATGGCACATCTTCGGGCTCAGAGGCCTGAAGAACATGATGTGGTTCAGAACTGCACATGGATTGGCACAGTGGGAACAGAGAGTATCTGAGAAGAGGGAATGGAGTAAAAACAGTCAGGTGCCCTGATATCAGATTTCGAAGGCTTTTTATGCCCTCCTAGAGGTTCTGCATGTGCACTGTAGGTGACAGCCTGCTCTCCATGGCAGTCGTTATAAATCTGTGTTTTGAGAAGATATCTTTGGGAACAGCATGAGCTTGAGGCAGGGTGACCAGTTGTTTGTTTTAAGTAATCTGTAACTAAGACTGAGAAGAGGGAGAAATAAATAATATATTTAGGAAGAGACAAGATAACACGTACAAGGGCACCTGGGTGGCTCCGTCGGTTAAGTGTCCGACTTTGGCTCAGGTCATGATCTCCCGCTTGTGAGTTCCAGCCCCATGTCGGGCTTGTTGCTCTCAGCTCAGAGCCTGGAGCCTGCTTCGGATTCTGTGTCTCCCTCACTCTCTACCCCTCCCCCGCTCTCTCGCGAGCGCTCTCTCTGTCTCTTCAAAAAAAATAAACATTAAAAAAAATTTTTTTAAAGATAGCACATATGAGCAGGGAGGCAAAGCAAGTAGGGGTGGAAAGCAAGTTGGATTCTAAGGTAGCAGAAATGCTTCAGGGTGGATGATAGGGAAGTAAAGAATGCAAGGAAAAACAATGCAGTTTTTGTTGCTGGGGGGCAGAATGTAGAGTCAAGATTGTATTACATTGTGTTTGTCATGAAACACTGACATCTTCCATCTGAACACCATCAGGAGGTCCCTCCGAGAGAATCTGGAAGGTACTGGCTGAGATGGAGCAATCAGTCTTATTCTGAAACTCTTCAGTAGGAAAGCTGACATCCAAATTGTTCGCATCCTTTGAGAGCAGGGTAGAAAGGATCTGCAGGAAAGCTGCATCATTCTATGGAGGAAGGGGAGCGCTTGGAGCAGAAATCCCCTGCTTTCACAGCCATCTTCACTGTCCTGCTCCTGTCTCAGCCCCTTAACCAGACCCCATGGTCAGGGATGCTTGCTTCACTGAAGAATGACACCCAGGTAGGACCCACAGCTCCTATGCCCAGCTGAAGCCTATTCTTGGAAGTAGAGACTCAGTAGAAAGGTCTATAGTTGAACTCAGCTTACAATCATTTGGCACCTGCTATGCACCAGTCACTGCACAGAGCATTGTGACTCAGAGCTAAGACCATGATCCTTGATCTAAAGGAGTTCCCATCCTATGCAGAAGAGAAGGGTGGGAATAAGAAAGAAAGATGGACATGGAGAAAAAGCAGGTCTGGAGGACAAGTAGGGTATGGAGTCTTCCTTGTCCAAGCTCAACCTGATCAAATCCTGCTCATAGTCAGTAAAGAAAACCCAGGCCTGGAACCTGGGACACAATCAGAAAAACTTTCATCGCCATACCAAGGTGGCCAAAACATTTATTGCTGTGTGTTTCTCCTTCATGACATTCATCGTATATATTGCAACAAAATCACTTAACTACTTGGTGATCATTACCTCGTTTGTCTCTCCAGCTGACCTGTGCATATCTTACTCCTTACCATATCCCCTTTGCTTACCATAGTTCTAGGTACAGAATTGGTGTTTAAGAAAACACTTGTTAAAGGGAAAGCTTCTAAGGGAATTGAGGGAGGAAAGAGACCATTTCTTAGGCAAATGATAGGTAAGAATATCATGCCCTGTAAAGGCCAGCCAGCCCCCTCCCCCAGCAGACAGACTCCAAGGATGTGTCATTTCACAAGTCAGACTGACTTCTTAAGTCCTTTCTTCTGGCCTGAAATTTCTCACACAGAATACCACTCTAAGCAGTAAAACTTAGGAATCTGCCTTGAAACAAACTTACTCTAGTAAATATTATTCATCTCCCTGGGATACATTCCTCATTTATTTCTTCTCTTGGATTTTCATTCCTAAGACTTTATCCTCTAAATACTTTCTGTGCATAAATAATCTGTGTCCATTTCAAAGGCTTCAGCTATCCATGACCACTGGTGAATTATAATGGAACGCAGCTCTTGACTCTGGCACCTCTGATTCCTGTATGCTCTCCTGGTATGCGGCTCGTTGAGAGCAACAGAGAGCCTCTGTGGATTAGGTTGGAGCCCAGCTTGCATGGGAGTGAGCTCATGTGCAAGTGGACTTCTAGGATGTCAAAGGACCTGAAATAAAGTAAATGGAAGCTGTGAAAAGGCAGAATCAGCTGACATGTGAAATTTCATTCTGATCAGACGTGATCCATGAAGGCGAGGTGTGTAAGTTACCCATAGTTGTTGAGAAAGGGCCTTACCCAGCACTTGGCATAGAGTAGGCCCTCAGCAAATGTTTGGTGAACTAAACTGAGCATGTACCACTACTACAAACGTTCTAGACATCTGTCTACAGGACCAATATAGCAAACATTTAAGATGAAATGAAAATTTTCATCCCTAAAAAGTTTATACTATACTACAAGGCCATACTCCAACTGGTAGAGCCAACAAAGTTAATAACTTTTCCAATAAATGTCTTTTGGCCCCAAAGAGTGTAGAGTGCCCCAACACACACACACACACACACACACACACACACACACACACGTATATTCATACATACACACACTCATGTAAGTATGTGCACACACCCTCAGGGAACATGGGAGTTCCAGATAAACAAAGTACCTTCAAGCAAAGGTAAGCATGGCTAAGAAAAGTGAGTCCTGCCTAGAAATGAGAGTGAGCTGAGGGCAGCCAGCCTCTAGTTCCTGGATTTCTTTTCTCCACTCCCTTCTCTGCTTGACCAGTAAACACTTAGCTTCCCCCACAAAGACTCTCTTGACCATTCTCACACTTAGGTATGCTGCTTTCTTAGAACCACAACAAACGTTCAGTCTGGTTAAGGGCCAAATATGTGGGCTCTAGAAAGATAATGCTAGTTAGTGAACCCATGAGACAGGAGCTTTATCGTATACTTTGTCTTCAGAGCCTACCAATGCTAAGTGCTTCCTATCACTTTGTCTAAAATCCAAATGACAGGCCACACATGGCATTGCTTCCTCCCAGCTAACCTCACTCACCTTCTGTGTCTCGTCTGTGTTCACTGTGCTCCACATACACTGATCCTTCTTCAGTCCCTTGAACAAACCACACTGTCCCACCCCAGGAGTTTTGCAAGTGCTGTGCCTTTGACCAACCTCCCCTACCCATTTCATGTGGCTGACTTCTCAGAGTTCAGGTGGAAGGTCACTCATTTCCTCCCCAGACAGTTGCCTCCTGACCACTCCATCATCCCCTGGACACCTATTACTCTCTATTGTACTGTGCTGATAGCACATAGAGCTCATCATTATCTAGAATAATGGTATTTGTCTATTTACTTATTTATTCTCGGCTTATTTTCCCCCAACTAAGCTGTGAATTCCACAGAAGCGCCAGCCTTGCCTTTTTCTGTTAACCTCTGTAACTCCAAACTTTGGTAGAGTGTCTGGCACATAATTGACTCTCAACAAAGATCTATTGAATAAATAATTTAAGAACAGATATTTATGTGATGATATTCACAAATGTGTTCTCTCTATGAGCTAATATATGTAAAATACTCAGAAGAGTGCCTGGAGTATAGAAACCGCACAGCATGCTATATTTTATTACTATGTCTGCATTTGGGGTGGGGATGAGGGCTTCTTATTAGTTTCCATCCCCCTCTCAGGCACCTAGTTACAGGTTTTATCTACTCCCTCTTATCAATCTTATTTTCCTATCCCTGCCTCTTATGCATGTGGTTGAAGAATTCCTCATATTAACTGATGAGCTAAGGAGTATATATGGGACCACTACTTTTTCTTAGTGTTCCAAAAATCACACTGGGATATTATCACACCTTACAGATTAGGTCTTTCCTTTAAAGTCAGTGCTAAAGACCCAGCTTTGGCAAAAGTCTAATAATTATCTAAATCTCTTATATACGCTAAAAGTAAACTTCTACAGAAAAGCAAAATAAATAACATCTGTCTTGCTTCAGCCCAGTCCAAGCTTATTGTGTGTTGTAACCTCTCCATTTTCCTGGGTAGCTTATGCCCTCCTTACGTGATCTTCCCCAGCTATCCCATTGAAATTCATCCTTTGAAAATGAATTTTTCTATTAGTCATTTACTATTTAGTAAGAACTTTAGTCAAAGTGCTATTGTGTAGAAGTACTTGTCTCTCATATCCCATTTTTAAGTTATAAAATGAAAGGAAGTCATTGATTGAGAAAGAAATTTCAAGATTCTGTAAGCATATAGGGCAGAAAATATTTGGGAGGAGTAAGGGGAAATTTTTGATTTCTAAATGAGTCATCACTGACCAATCCAACAGATATGAAAAGCCAACTTTGGTTCACTTTTCCTCAGGTGTCCTTAGGTTCTTAATATTTCTCTTGGAGACAATACCTTTGAGTAGAATTCTTTCTAAAGGATTGTTGAATATACTAATTAAAACCATGTTAAGTGTACTCATCAATGAGATGGCATCCCATCATTTATAGCCCTTTTATGAACATGTGAAAAAATGACTATAAATTCAAAAGATCCTAAGGTACTTTTAGCTTATCCCAAACAAAATGCATTTTCTCCCTGCCCATATGCAGAGATAATAATAGTTAACAAACTTATTTTAGAGCAGTTTTTCCCTTTCTGCTAGCTATAGGCCCATCTGTTCTGCATATAAATTTGGCCTCTACCTCCACATCATTACATTGTGAAACAGCACTGTCTGTGACTTCACTTCAGCATGCAAGAGATTTCATTGTGAAATTCTTTAGTATGTGGAGTTGTCTGTTCCAACTCTTCAGCACATTCTCTGACTATAAGCTGAGCATGGAATCTAGGATTTAGACAAAGTTTCTTATAATCTTGGTTTACTCAACAAACACACATAAACCCCCTCTCCTCTCCACTAATGTTTCATCCGGATAGATGAAATCCCTTGTTGAATAGGTCTTGCCTCTCCCTGAGGAGCATTCTGAAACGAATAAGGAGACACACACCTATCCTATGGTGCTGACCCCTGGAGTAGGTAAACTGTAGAACAAAAATTACTTCTATTCATTAGTCAGCCTCCCTCTTCTTTACATTACAGGAAAGAAAGGACCTCAACATAGATTCTTGGGTTTATTAAGAATATCACACAATCTTGTAACAAGAAACCATCTAAATCTTCTCAGTTATAGATGCCAGTCACTCTCACTTCTCTAAGGTCATTTGTTTTGTATGTGGCAGGTCTGGACTCAAAACCAAGTTTCTGCCTCCTTGCATTCAGGGTCCTTCAAAAGCCAAATATTCTTGGGGTTTTTACTGCAGGGAATATATATATAGTTTGTCAATGCCACCTCTACAGAGCAAGAAATGAAATGGAAAATTAGATCACTCTCTAGAATATGGAGCAATTCAGGCAAGATGAGAGGATTATTTTCCCTCTAACTGATCCAGAAAAGTCAATTCATGCAAACTCAAACCAAGAAAATGTAATGCTAGTGGCTTTTATGGTATTTATCTCACTATTTATAAGAAAGTTATTACACTCTGAGAAAGGTACTATGAAATGTGAAATCTAGATATAACTGATTCAATTCTCTCATGGTCATCATTCCAGAAAGAATATCTGCCTTTCTAGCCCTCATCTCCTTTTTGCATTGGGTTAGTCCTAGCAAAGGGGAACATTTCCAGTTTCCACTCACAGCACAGAATGCCTTCCTTGGATGCTTGCACTTCCAAGTGTCAGTTGGTGTTGATAGGACTAAAGATTTAAGACCCAGAAGCATACCCCAATGAAGATAGAAACCACACACTCACTGGGAAGTTCTTACTCACTCTCCACAGGGTTCCCTTTTCCTGGGCTATCCATACCTTGAGCTGCACATAAGTGCCAGCAGGAACAGGCTATGTCTTACTTACAGGTGGTCTTCACTTTGGGGTTTTGATACAGAAATCCAGAGCAAAGGAATTTCTGAGTTCAGCTTTTTTTCTGCCCAGGTCCCTTCTCTAAAAATTCATATTCTCTTCTTTCAACCAATTCTTCATTCCCTAAGTCTAAGTCACCCATCCTTAGGCCAATGGTTAGCATAGCTCTTTGCCTCATCTAGGGAAAACCATACTTTCTAGTGATTATTCACTCACTCACTCAACAACTATTTATTAACAATCATACTCTTGGTCAAGCACAAAATAGACACAGTCCCTGCCCCTACAGTGGCTTACAGTAGGAGACAGAGGGACAGCAAATAAACAAGGACAAACACTGATATAGTATATATTTTATATTGTAGAGATATATTATATATTATTATGTATTATATTTTATGTGTAACTCAATTATATATACACATACATATTCACCCTCAAAACTTGTATTATATATGTATGTCTCTTTATACATAATATTAAATTATGTTATGTGTAATATGTGCTTTAAGAATAATTCTTTAAGTTCTAGGAGAAAGAATAACTGAGGAAATATACCTTATATTGAGGGGTGAGGAAAAGGAGTGGACATTTCATCTAAGACTCATGGAGTGAATGGGATGAAAAGGAGGATGATAAGTCCAGGCAGTAGGGGCAAGATGCACACAGCTTCTGAGGAAGGTGAAATTTCTTGAACTAGCTTCTGACCCTTATCAAAATCATTTCTCATCCTTCTGTGTTTCTCCATATTCTTCCCTTATTTCCCCATACCTGGGTCTCTCAGCATTTTCTCTGGGCTTTCCTTGACTATTGATATAGATCTTTTAGCTGCTTTGAGTCTAAGGACTCTTGAAGATGTCTTTCAGCCATGAGCTCCTTATTCCAGCCTTTTCCTATGAAAAGTAGAGTCATCTCCAGCTCAAGGGTATTCAAGAAGACATATTTTGCAGAGAAACTTTTCTTAGTAAACATTACTCTGGATGCAAAGTAGATAAGTGGCCTGGTCTTGTCTAAGGGTAAAGCTTCTTTACACACATCGTTGCGTGCAGATAAAACCCATTTCAAAAGGCTGTGAACAGACAGCTTGTTGGAACTACCTAGATATGGAGATATTGAGAAAACTCAAACATGTGAATATAGACAGATGGGTAGCTTTCATTTTTTTTTTATTTCTAAAGTAAAAGCAAACATCAACTAAGAAACTTTCTTCAAAGGTTCTTAATCTGAGAACCTATAGAATGAAAATCCAAAAAGATCATCAGAATCTATGAACACTCTAAAAATTACATGCAAAAGTTTTCCCTATGTCTGTATATGAATTTTTCTGGGGAATAGGAGTCTGAAGTTTTCACTGTGTTTCAAAGGGGTCCATTGGTCTGTGTGAAAACCTGATACTTAAAAAAAAGATGTCGTTCTGCATGAAGAGACTCTGGCCCTTGTCACTTCCTTCATGCATACCCTTCTTGAGATCCCCAAAGGGATTCCATGAAACACCCAGGGCTCTGCAGAGCATAGTTTTTAAACTCTTGCTATAAGAACCACCTAAATAAAATCCTAAAGTCACGAATCTTGATCTGTTTGTTGCCCATAGACACTCCCTTCAACATCTTTGGATGGCATGTTGCAGGCCTCCCAAAATAAAGAACTTACAAAACAGTTAGGGGAGACTAATGTCTGCTAATAGCTTGGGGACTTTCACTCAATGCTTTGTCCAGAAACAGTCTTGTTCATTCATGGAAATAGGTTAAATATATCGCCCAGACACATCTCTTAGAGTTAACTACAATAGCAATAATTAATGCATCTTCTGAGTCAATAATACCTAAATATTTTAACCTCTCAGAGTTAAATTTTTTTAAAAAAGCTGCTTTATAGTCAAATAAAAATTTTACTTTAGCCCTAAATATACAGAAGATAAAACACAAGGATAAAGGGAAAACATAGGATAATGTTGATCATGTTGATACTACCCAAATGATAAGAAAGGCCATCATTGATCATTTTGATAATTTTAAGGATTCAATATATTGATCTAATAATATTTTGAGATGCAAGGCATATGCAAAATGTTGGTACCAGTCTGGGTTCTTGATGACAAACAACAGAAATAGACATTGATTGACTCAAACAAAACAAGAAGTTCTTGAATGGGTAGTAGGTACCTCAAGACATTTAGGAGAAGCCTGGATAACAAGAGTTGGAGAGAACCTAGGAAGGCAAAGAACAGCTATGATCCAGCCACCAGAACTATCTCCTTACTACATGCCCAGTGATGGCAGGGACAACGGACACTTGCTGTCATCACCATTCCACCCAAAATCCCTCCAGTCCATGGTGCTGGACATTAGTCCCTGCAGCTGCGTCCATGAATAGTCTCCAATAACCATGTTCACAAAGACCCTCTGGAGATTCAATATCTGACTCCATCAACTTCCACCCATCCTGTAATATTCTGTAATATTCCTGTAATATTCTAGTGTAATATTACACTAGAAAGTGTGAGTGAGGGTGTGCTTGGGTGGTTCAGTTGGTTGAGCATCCAACTTCAGCTCAGGTCATGATTTCATGATATCATGAGTTCAAGCCCCACATAGGGCTCGCTATTGCCAGGGCAGAGCCCACTTCGAATCCTCTGTCTCCCCCCTCTCTCTCTACCCTTTCCCCACTCTTTCAAAAATAAATAAACACAAAACAATGTGAGTAAGAATATAGATGTGGTAAGAAAAAAAACATTTTATGATCTTCACATGGCACTAGGATCTCCTCTAAGGAGCAACCATAAGTTGAGTTTAATACTTTATCAAGTGCTAAGGTAAAAGGTAAGGCTTGTCAGCCTCTCTGGGCCTGGGCCAGACCTTACAGGGGAGGGGTCATCATGCTGCATAAAGAAAGGAGTCCAGCTGAAGCTGGGACCATCTTTTATTCATGATTTCTATTCTCAAAGTACCTAGCTCAAAAGAGATGCTTGTATATCTTTAATTGATTTTATTAGTAGTAGAATAAGCTACTTCTGGTCAAATATCAACTAATTTTCTTCTTTCTCCATCATCTCCTTACAGAAGATCGTACGTACCCTTTCACATTGTTAGTGGGATTTCTCTTTCCTGTAAATATTGTAAATCAATCTTCAGAAGACTAAGGTGGATAGGTTAGGGATCAAGAGCTCCATTTGCCAATAAATGCATCCAAGAATTAAGCAATGGAATCCTTGAAATTAAAAAATCATGGAATACTATTCAGCTCTACAAGGGAAGAAAACTCTGCCATTTGCATCAACATGGATGAATCTGGAGGACATTAGGCTAAGTAAAAAAAGTGAGACAAAGAAAAATAAATACTATGTGATTTTACTTATATATGGAATCTAAAAGAATCAAACTCATAGAAGCAGAGAGTAGAATGGTGATTGCCAGGAGTGTGGGGGAGGGGGAAAGAGGTACGCAGTTTCAGTTCTGGAAATCTAATGTACAGCAATGTGACTATACTTAACAATACTGTTATTGATTATATGGTATACTTGAGATTTACTAAGAGAGTAAATCCTAAGTGTTCTTACTACCAAAAAAAAAAAAAAGAAAAAGAAAAATGAAATCTATGTGATGTAATGGTTACGTTAATTGGCTTGATTGTGGCCATTATCTCCCACAACCCACAACCTATACGTATATCAAAACATCAAGTGGCACACTTCAAGGATATACATTTTTATTTGTCAATTATACATCAATAAGAATGGGAGGAAATCACACACACACACACACACACACACAATCACACAAAACATAAAACTGGGAAGGCAAAACTCACTGGATAATTAGCAGAGAAACCTCATGGGGAGCATGACATTTTAGTGTTAGATGATTCACACGATGCACATTAAGGGCTTGAAGTGGAAAAATATTAAACCAGCAGGTCAGTCAGTCCTTCCACACTTGTTGCCAATGTTTACTTCAGTTCCGGTAAAACAGTAGGCTTGGGTATTTTTCTTTTCAGTAGATTGGAGAATATGAGTAACATCTGTGGTGTGTGTTGGATACTTGCTAAACAAAAGCTCAGAAATGTCACACTAAAATGAATAAGGCTTGGAGGAGACTGTTGGACAATCTTAGATTCCAGCTCTTCTGAGACTCAGCATAGAGATGAAGCAAAGGCCATGACCTGCCCTCCTAATCTTCAGAGGATGGACAAGGCATCTAGTGTAACACCACACCCTTGACTATCGAGGCACAGAAAAAAAATAAGTATTTGTTTTTTCTGGAGAGGAAAGAGAAACTTCTGAAAACAATTAATGGAAGAAAATATTTTGTGAGGACTGAAGGTAGCTACAATTGCTTTGGTGCCTTTATTTCTGCATCATGGAGCCATGTTTGAGGAGAAGGGCTCAGATTCAAAGAAGAAGAGTAGAATTACATCTGACAACAGCCATGAGGGGTTTTGCTGTCCTTGAGGACAGGATGATAGAGGAGGAAATGATAGATAGCCCCAGAAAGACTCTGCTGTCCAAGATGGAAAACTAGGTGGACACATTGCTGGGGAGCAGGACGGAGGCAACAAGTTCTCTCTGAATATAGTCTCCAAAAGTGGCATCCTTAAAACAAGTTTGTTTGGATACCATACTGCATAGTTGTTGTTGAAACTTGGATAAAGAAGATAGTATGTGAAAGACAGTGATAGAAGATTCTGAGACCCACAGAGAAGGTAGAGATAAGGCCCCTTATCTCTGAACCTACTTCTACCAGCCCCAGTTCTCCCTAGCTCTCTGCCTACTCACAATATAGTAAAGAAGAAAAACACAGAGTCGATCATTATAATACAATGTGGCCACCCCAGTCGTCTGGAGTGGAGCACCTGAGGTGGAGAAATGAGGAAGAATCAGGGATTAAGAGAAGATAATTAGGGATAACATAGATAGAACTTAGTGGTGGGTAAAACTCAGGGACACTCAGAGTCTGTTAATCAAGCAGATCCCTACAAGTAAACTGGAATTAGGCTGTGGGCCAAAGGGACTTGCATGTGTTGGACTGCTCTGTGGTTATTTCCTAACCTTGAGAAGGCCAGATGCAAACACATTTGTAGAAGAGAACACAATTCTTTCTTTCCTGGGACATCAGAACAAATGAACTCAGAATATACCACCAATATATTTCTGTTAATTTAAAGAATGGCTTTGTAGGGAACTGTCTCTGAGTTTTCTGCCTTCCTGGGAAATATAACAAATGTAAACCATCTTAAAGAAGGACAGAGATCTAAGTATTTTTGAATATGCTGCAGAGAACATGAATTTACTGAGGCAACAGAGGGTGAAGGTGTTAGAAAAACTTATGGCTTTAGCAATAGACTGTAAGACTCGACACTGATAGTGTGGTGTTGACATGATCTTAACAGAACCCATGGGCAATATGGTTAAAAGACCAAATCATGAATGTTGAAGCTGAATCAGGTTTGTTTAGAAGGTCCTCACAATGGTGGCCCTAAGTAAACTCTGGTTTCATCAAAGTGTTTCTGAGATTATCAACAAAAAAATTCCAGAAACTCTGTTACCAATTTTTCCAGGACAATGATTTCAAATTTTTATTGGAATCTGCCTTCAGCCAATCATTTCATGTCTCTGAGCCCCAATTTCCTTGCCATAAAATGAAAAGTATTTACTAAATTAATGTTTTGCAAACACACCATCCCTCTTTTAATATTCCATATGGTCTATAACTCTTCTTTCAGACACATTGCCTTTATTTTTTAAAGCAAAAAATATTAATTACATGGGTAATACATGAATATATTTTCTTTGTAAAAGAAATAAAACATCATAAATTAAACTCAAGTTTATCATTACAATCCCAGTTTTGTCCTCATCTCTTTTAATCACCAGTATTAGCTTGCCAACTTTATAAATATTTTTACTTACACATATTTGCTCATGGGAAATACATAGCCCTGTTTTGTGTATTTTCACAGGAATTGTCTATGAAACATATCATTCTGTGATTTGCTTTTTATTCATTCCACAATAGACATGAAGCTTTTCAGTGCCTACAGATCTACCTCATTCCATACTGTGGAAGTATAATGCTCACATCCATATTAAGAAATATTCACTTGTTCTACTGAACATCTTTGAAAATGCCTCCATGGCCACACATGAAAATGTATGCTGGAGTAGATAGTGCAGATGTGCTGGGTCATGGACATGAATCCATTGGATTTTAGTAAATACCAAATCATTCTCCAAAGTTGCTATACCAGTTGACATCAGCCGTTCATGAGAGTTCCCTCTTTCATGGAGAAGATTTTTGCTGATACTAAACCTTAAAAACTTTTGCCATCCAGGTAGATGGAAAGTATCATCTTATTGCATGACCCTGATTACCAGTGACATTGAACACCTTTTCACACACCACCTCTTTGATTTCCCTTTACATGTAATGCCTGCTCATATCTCACTGGGTACAGTCTCAGAAATGTCTAAAGTTCAAATACCATCTCTGGTATTTTCTGGTGTGTCAAGTCACTGAATCTCTCTACTCACAGTTTCTTCAGCTGTTCAAAAAGGAAAATAAAGATATCTGACCCATCTTCCTCAGTAAGGAAAACTGAATACTTCTTGAACACTCCCCTAGGGCTTAGCTTGTTAAGGGCTATGCAACTGTACCAAGTACAGTATGATCAGAGGAGCAGAATCACTAGGAGTGATATAAAATAAGGGATTTATTATGGGAATTTGATCCTACACAATTCTGGGTGATGATTAAAACAGTTCATGTAAGGCTGTGGTATGTGGCGCTGATCCTACAGTCAGCAGCACAAACAACTGAGAAAGAAAGATGGAGGAGAAGCGGGGTGGGGGCAAGGACAAACTGGGACCCCTACATTGAGCTGGAACCCATGAAGGTGAACTGAAATACACACTGGTCTCTCCAAAATTTCAAATTAAATGATGTGACTCTGATACCTTCATGACAGGGCAAAACAGACTTGGCCCAGAAGTTGAAGAAGCTAAAGGATAATCCAGTGGATCTGGAGAAGCTACTGACAAGGCAGAGGATTGGCCACATGTGTGAGAGCAATAGCAGCACCAGAGCTCTGCCCCAAGCTTCCAGGGTTAAAAAGAACACTACCACACGTCATTTTCGCTTCCCATGCCTTGCGGCCCCACCAAGGCTATGCAGGTGGAGAAATCTGGGAAGCATGGTTCCACCTGAGCGGAGCACACATGCTACTAACCCAGGACAAATGACAAGCGTGAAATGTCATTGTCGAAATGTTTGATCTGTGCACATCCTGGTCATTCCATTTGACAGGCTGTGACTTTCTATGCTCGTCCATGAAGAGTAGATCAAGTGAGCGAGGTGGTGAAGTTTCTACATCTTAGCAGGTCAAAGAAAAAATAAGATTTTGTAAGGGAAGAGGCTGATGACAAAGGCTGAAATAAAATCTGGGGATCTGTGTGCCATTTTGTGGAGAGTCTAAAGAAGACAGAATTCCCTTCCCTGTGGATTCCAGCCACACATGACAGAATCCCAATCGCTTGGATTTCCCCTACTGCCAAGTGAAGTGCATCTTTGTCTTTTGGAACAGACCTGTTTTACAGGAAAAGAATTAAATGCGAGGACCATATAAGTACTACACTAATTACGAGCTGGAATGTGTCAGCCAGAAATGAGTTACAAGCTGGCCAGGGCCTGCAAACTATAGTTAGATATTTAATAATGTTCAGGCATGCAGCTGCGAGTACTTCTGGATGCTTGCCACCTTTTATTATGGTGGCCCTGGCAACACACTTGTAGTTTAGAGCCTGTCAGCCTTTCCAGTAGAAACTCCATCTTTTCAGAACTCTCTAAATCTACTTTTTAAATTACATAAATTAGAAACTTGCATGTAGCTTGTCCAAAATGAGGATGTTTTGTGGAGGTTCTCAATGTTACCGTTTTGTTTTTCATATTTGAAAAACCTCAGTCTGGTTCTACCATTTACCGTGCCAAAAAAGAAAGAAAGAGAGAAGAAGGAAGGAAGGATGGAAGGAAGGAGGAAACTAAGAAACGAACAAAGGAAGGAAGGAAGGAATGCAGGAATGAAGGAACAAAGGAACAAAGGAAGTAAGGAAAGGTGGAAGAAAGGCTGGAAGGGAAGAAGGGAAGGAGGGAGGGAGAAAAGGCAAAGTTAATAGATAGGCTTTCATCTTGGTTCCAATTTTTCCTACAGAAATGACCTGTTCTTTCCTTTCCCTATCTGGAGCCATATTGAAAAAGGAAAATATACTATAAGCAATGTGTTTTGCCTAAAAAATGATATGTCTTTAGATAAGATAAAAGAAAACTAAAGATGGGGAAATGTACTCTTTCATTTCTTAGTTTTGTATAAGATTATTAGACTGTCAACACAAAAGAAATAAGGGAACAGCTTTATGCTTTAATATATACTTTTAAGAAGCAAATTTTCATTAGGAAAATTGCCTACATAGTTCAGGAATCCTGGATTAAACAGGAAGACCTTCAGTAATTTCTCAGTTCTGATGGTAAAATACATTATATATTTAACAGCAACTATTCAGAAGAAAGAAGGGGGGAAGAGGGAAGAAGGAAGAAGAGAGATATTATCTCCATAAATGTACACTGGGGTTAAGATGCATCCCAATTTCAGAAGAAGTGTGTGTGTGTGTGTGTGTGTGTGTGTGTGTGTGTGTGTGTAAAAAAGTGTCTTAAGAATAAGGAAATAAGGCATATAGCTCATTATCATTTACAAAACACTTTCAACCAAATTTTGCTATATCGTTCTTCTCTGCTCTAGATGAAATACCAGGCAGATTCCATAACATTTTTAGTGATTTTTCAGGTATCAAAAGCCAGTTAAGGGGCATCTAGGTGGCTCAGTTGGTTAAGTGTCTGACTCTTAATTTCAGCTCAGGTCATGGTCTCATCATTCGTGAGTTTGAGCCCCGCATCAGGCTCTGCACTGATAATGTGCAGCCTGCTTGGGACTCTCTCTCTCTCTCTCTCTCTCTCTCTCTCTCTCTCTCTGTGCCTCTCTCTTTCTCTCAAAAATAATTTTTTAAAAAGACAGTTAAATGTAACGTCAAACTGCCACAATCTTACACCATTTAAAATTGCATACCTCTGCTTGGGTTTGAACCAGCTTGGATGTCAGCATAGGTGTAATGGATAGGATGAGCTTTTCTGTGATTTTTTTTAACCTTGCTCTTTCTCTTCTCCTCCCATCACTCTACTTCCTCTGGCTTCTCCAAGTTTGAAGTGAGGTAAGGATTAAGAGAGAGAGAAAGGTCTTATCAGGCTGATCTTACAGCCAGTTCATCCAAGACAGGCCAGCTTACTTTGGGAGCTCCCAGTCATTCCTGTTGTCTACGATATTTCTATGAAGTGTTTGTTATGAATAGTTACACAAAATTCCCGAGAAGGGGTCTGATAGACCTCTGACCTCTACTCCCAGCTCCTTCCATGGTTTTATCTGATAGCATGAGAGAAATGTGTAGTTAAATCTGCATGATGACCTGAACTTTTTCAGATACAAAGTGACATTTCCATTATGGAGACAGCATGCAGTGCATAGTTAGGGATGCCCCTACCGGCATCTTGGTATGCCAGGCAGCTGTGCTGTGGCCAATGACATAAATTACACTACAACCTTCAACATACTGAAAGCCATTAGGCTAACAAGTGGGAGGATCAGTGGGAAAGCTGAAAATTATAGGCTGCTTGCATGTGAACTATGCATGAGAAACAGCGGCTAAGAAATCTTCATGTGTAGAGAGTAGTGTGAAAGCTAAGAGTTCCTATGTATTATGTAGTACAAATCAACCACTATTTATTATGTTCCTATATTGTAAATAACAAGAGCCAGATTTCTCACTGTTGTGGACAGAAGTAAAAGTTAAGGAAAGGGAAAGACTGGAATGAACTTATTTGTTGGATTGGAATCAAGTTATGAATGCATGTACTCAGTGTGAACTCATATACATACAAAAAGATCGATAGATATAGAAATGTATATCTGTTTGCATATATACGTTTCCTAGTTCTGCCTACTGAGAGAGCTGAGAAACACTATTTTCCAGCAGTCTGAGCGCACCTGGCACCAGATCTTGGTTTCTGTATACCATTCTCCAAAAAAAGGAATCAGAGCTCCTTGGGGAAAGGATCGATTCCAGAGGTGGGCCAGGAAAAATACAAGATGAGCCTGGAAGATGTTGTGGTGCCAGAAAATAAGGAAGTGTTTGAGAAAGGATAGGGGCACATCAAAAGGCAAGGACATATTCCAGTGTGCATGTGTGTGTGTGTGTGTGTGTATCACATCTTCCTTATCCAATTGTCTATCTATGAACACTTACGTTGCTTCCATATCTTGGTTATTGTAAATACCATACAATGTAATTCATATTTGGAATCTAATAAACAAAACAAATGAGTAAAGAAACAAACAAAAAGTAGAATCAGAGAATAAATACAGAGAACAAATGGATGCTTGCCAGAGGAGAGGAGAGTAGGGGGATGGACAAAATGGGTAGAGCGGTATGGGAGATGCAGGTTTCCAGTTATGAAATGAACAAGTCACAAGAATAAAAGCCACGACATAAAGAATATAGTCAATAATATATAGTGGACTTGTACAATGACAAATGGTGGCTACATTTGTGGTGAACATAGCATAATGTATAGAGAAGTTTAATCACTGTGTTGCACACCTAAATGTAAAATAACATTGTGTGTCACCTATACTCAAATAAAAAAAAGTTAAGGGCAAGGACACAACCTAGGGAAACTTCCCATGGTCAGAGCTGCAACATTTTGATTTAAAAAAATAATTATAGTACTGGATTATAACCCTGAGAATAAAACAATTATCTATGAATGCACAATAATATTAAGGAATTATTGATTCAATAAATAAAGGGGGAAAGTTCATCTTTACAGAAGAATCCCAATTTGTAAATGTAAAAGGAACCAGGAAAATAAAAAATCATCACTAAGGGGACACCTGGGTGGCTCCGCCTTTTAAGCATAAACTCTTGGTTTTGGCTCAGGTCATAATCTCACCGTACATGAGTTCGAGCTCCGCATGGATCTTGGAGCGGACAGCTGCTTGGGAGCTGACCTGCCTGGGAATCTCTCTCTCTTCCTCTCTCTCTCTCTCCTACCCCCACTCACTCACATGCTCTTTCTCTAAGTAAATAAATAAATAAACTTTTTAAAAAATCACCATTAGGCAAATGCCATAGTAATAATTGTCACAGGCAAGATGTATCAATGTATGATATAAAAATCATTAAGCAAAATTTGAGGAGATTCAATATATCAACAAAGTGTCTCATCTAAGACATTTATCAATTACATAAGGGAAAATTACAGACAAACCCAACAGACACCCAAAACAACTGATTGAGGTTAATATCTGGAGTAACAAAATGTGTTAACATCATTCATGCCCTGACAGGATGCCCTAAGAAGGACACACATCACTTCTGAGATATTCCTGCCCAAAATGCACAGCTTCAATATGATTATGAGAAAACATCAGATGAACTCAAATTGAGAGTCATTCTACAAAACAAGTGGCCCGTACTCATCAAGAGTGTGAAGGTCATGAAAGACAAAGATAGAATGTAGAGCTGTCATGACTGGGGGAGGCTGAGATGACACAGCAAATGAAGGCCATGGGATTTTGTCCTGGAACAGGAAAGGGGGTGAGAGGGCTATCTCCTGAAATTTCCATGGAGTCTGTGGTTTAGTTAACAACATTGTACAAATGTTCATGTCTTGGTTTGGACCACAGTACTGTGGTTACCAAAGGTGTTAATATTAGGAGAAGCGAACTTCTGAACAATTTTTTCAACTTGCAGTTTTGCAATTTGAAAATTATTTCAAAATAAAAAGCTTTCTTTAAAGATATTTTGCCTTGGTTGTCATGCACACATAATTTAATTACATCCAACATGTTACCATCAATATAGAAGTTATGGTTACAAAAACTACCAATATATATTCACAGCTAGAGAAACTGAATCTTAAAATTTTTGTGACAAAGTTGATGCTGAATCCAAAAGAAAAAATGCAGCTTGATAGTACACACTTTTTCCTTTGTTGCTCAGTTTTATAAATGTTTGAAATTTTGAAGAGTTATTTTGCAAATTGACATAAATGTCCAACATTTATATTGAGCTTTTTTTTTGTAAATAAGTTCTTTAAATTTTGGTTAGATTTATTTAAGATCGGGTGGGGAGGGGTGCTTGGGTGGCTCAGTCGATTCAGCTTCCAACCCTTGATTTTGGCTCTGATCATGATCATAGGCTGGTAGGATCAAGCCCTACGTTGGGTTCTGCACTGAGCATGGAACCTGCTTGAGATTTTCTCTCTCCTCCCTTTGCCCCTCTCCCCAGCTAGTGCATTCTCTCTCTCTCTCTATATATATATATATAATAATAAATAAATAAATAAACAAACAAACAACTGAGGATTTTCCTTCAAACTATTCAATAAGACCAAAAGCTTCAGCATTTAAAGTTTTTAAGAAATTATAATCATTGAAAAAAATTTGCAAACTGGCAGTCGGTAACATTTATCACTGTAAAGGCAAAAAAGCAACTAAACAGGGGCACCTAGGTGGCTCAGTCAGTTGAGCATCCGACTTCAGCTCAGGTCATGACCTCATGGTTTTTGAGTTTGGGCCCCGCATCACACTCTGTGCTGACAGCTCAGAGCCTGGAGCCTGCTTCAGATTCTCTGTCTCCATCTCTCTCTCTCTGCCCCTCCCCCACTTGTGCTCTGTCTCTTTCTGTCTCAAAAATAAATAAACATTAAACATTTTAAAAAATTAAATAAAAATAAAAAATCAACTAAACAAATTAAAAGAGCTCAAGTAGCATACAAATTGAGCAATTTCTATAATTGTATTTTGGATTTCTCAACATGTAAGAAGTAAATTTTGATGAAGCTTCTATTTTTAAATAGATGAATTTCTATTCTTTATCAGAATAGAAAGAAATTGAGAAGGCCTCAAATTTTCACATCTCTAAGTTAGTGAAACATTTACATGAATCGTAAATAGAAGCCATTCATTTTATAAGTTTTGTCCTCTAGGGGCACCTGAGTGGCTCAGTCGGTTGAGCGTCCAACTTTGGCTCAGGTCATGATCTCATGGTTCATGGGTTCGAGCCCCGTGTCGGGCTCTGTGCTGACAGCTAGCTCAGAGCCTGGAGTCTGGCTTCAGATTCTGTGTCTCCCTCTCTGTCTCTGACCCTCTCTTGCTCATGCTCTCTCTCTCTCTCTCTGTCTCAAAAATAAATAATAAAAAAATTTTTTTAAAAAGATTGTTTATAAGTTTCGTCCTATAAAATATTAATTGAAGAAATTTACTCCTCTGAAAATAGTTTGATAATTTGCAAATATTCTCAAATTTAAATATTTTAAAAGCTAGAATTCATACTGTCTTCCATTTAGCTGAATCTTCTGTGCACTTACCACTTCCTGCCTGTCAGAACATTTTCTCAATCGAAAAGATTATGGGGTCAAAAAAATATCACTTGAAAGTGTCAACACTTTCAACTTTTAACTTCAGCCTTGAGAAAGATTGCAGGCAGTACTATAAAAATTTTTAAATAATGATACTGTTTCAAAAACTTCATTCTTCAGAAAAATATGAATAACACAGTATTATAAACAGAAATAGTTAAAAAGCTGATAAAATTATGTACACGTTTCCAGACAAATTATTCTGCTTTTGTTTTCTTTAACTTTCAGATAATTAGTAGACACATGACTATGTTACATTTACTTTTCTGTGAAAAAAAGTTTTGTGTTTGAAATAGTCTTTTAATAGAACTAATTTGAGGTCTACCAATACAATAAAACTAATTTGTACTGTTGATTGATAAGGAAAATGTCTCCAAAAATTATGCGATTTCACTTATTTTTACCAAGACTTTTCACTCTGAAAAGCGCCCTGGTTTGGGTGATGGGTCAGTTTCATGTGTCAGCTTGGCTAGACTCCAGTCCTCAGTTAGTCAATCAAACACTAATCGAAGTGCTGCTGTGCAGGTATTTTGTAGATGTGACTACAAGGCCATATTGGTTGACTTTAACTAAAGGAGTTTATCCTAGATAGTCTGGGTGGGCCTGGCACAATCAGTTGAAAGCTTGACGAGCAGCACTGAGGCTTTTCAGCAAAGAAATTGTACCTGTGGTCTGCAGTTTTAGCCCCTAACTGCCCTTCCTGATAGCCTGCCCTTCAGGGGTTCCGACTTGCCCAGCCAGTCCCCATAATCAGTAAACCAATTCCTTGTGAGAAATCTCTTACTCTCTATCTCAGTACCTGCTGGTACTGTTTTTCTGGTGAAAACTTGATTGATTCAGATGTTAGATTCTATGGTCATCTTCATCTTTCCCTCACAGAGACATCTGTTATCTGACACTAGGTCCTCTAGGGTGCCCGATGTCCAAATACTGAC
The DNA here is from genome assembly GCA_028646485.1 of Cryptoprocta ferox. Lineage (NCBI taxonomy): Eukaryota > Metazoa > Chordata > Mammalia > Carnivora > Eupleridae > Cryptoprocta > Cryptoprocta ferox. Next base: position 63,350,469 of record CM053568.1, read on the forward strand.
TCTTACACCCCAAGATCACTCAGTGGGAACCCCCAATTTGTAATTATCTGATCTCTGAAATTCCTTTCCTGACTTGCTAGGTACACCTAGAGTAGCTGTTATATAAATTATCTGAACTGGGACATTCATCTTTGAGAGTGAAAGAGGTGCTATTCACTGGTTGGGGGCCAGAACATGAGCATAACCCAAGCAAGTTGCTTCTCTTATATGCCTCTCTTAGCCTGTGACATCCAGCCATCCATGTTGGCTTCCTCAGAGCCATTACTTTCAACAGGCTCCTCAACTGGCCCAGGGAAGCATATACCTTTGCACCTTCAGTGGGAGTGCAGATCCCTCCCAGTGAAGCCTTGTCTCCTTTCTTTGTCACTATGGCAGCTTCAGCCACAGCCTGTCATTTTTTTTCAAGCATAAATCAAGTAATATTCCCAAACCTTCAAAGTGCAAAGAGTAGGAGTCAAGCTTTCTAGTTGGTTCCCTTGAGTAAATCACGTGATAGTCCCAAACCCCCAAGCTCTAAACTGTAGAAGTAAAGCTGTCTAGATGGTGCTCTTGAGTAAATCAAATAATCTAATACTGTGTCATTCATATTTTTCTGATATCCCAACCCCCCATACTCCAACAGGTAAAAGTCAAGGTCTCTAGAGGTTCTCTTGAGTAAATCAAGTAATAGTCTCAAACCTCCAAACTCTAAAGGGTAGAAGTCAAGCTTTCTAGATGGTTCTCTTGAGTGTCTCCTCACTTGGAGGACTTCCTGCCTTCACCACAGTGAGCATTTCTCCCACACTGTCAACAACTCTCACCAAAGAACTCCTCCCTGTTGAATTCTTCCTTCAGTCCTCTAGCCTTCCCTTATGCATTCTGAAGCTGCCTGCCCAACCCTTTAGCATGCTCCAGAGAGCTGATTTGGTCCTAATTGCTTTTGGTTTGGGGGGGGGCCTTTGAGGACACTGAATCAGCAAGAAAAGTTTCCCATAACACCACAACCTCTATCACACAACCTCTAGTTAAGTCCTACCACAATCATGTCAGGCAGGTAGGTGAGTCTTAGAGTCTTGTTTAAAAGTGAGAAAATGTGTGTCTTATGAAAAATCATACAGCTGGTAAGGGACAAAGCCAAAATGAGGAATCAAATCTTCTGACATGTAGTCTAACAAACTTCTTATACACCACATTTCTTCTCACTGACAAAACAATTGAAATAGCCAATATCATATATGTGAAGGATGAGGTCAATCAGCTGTCGACAAAATGTACAAGAAAGAAACAATCTGCGTTCAAGTATAATCAAGTCTACATTCAAAATGTGCATATTTATGATGCAATTTCTCCCACACTAACAATTGTCCTATCATTCAGAACACTTCCTGTCTAACTATCCTACAACCAAACCAATATACCTACCATGGCGGCAACTTCAACTATGAATCAAAGAAAAACAAATAGAAAACAATCTGCTGCCCCCCTCTCTCAATCCAAATAATTGAGCCCCACATGCTGATGTTCTCCATTCCAACACTCTATTTTTATTAGTGTGGGTCACCTTCAATGTTTCAAGAGCATTCCTAGACCAAGGGTAATATGGTAATGGTGTGATTTAGTCATCCACAGCTCAACACAGGCAGGACCCCTGAGAAGTTGCCACAATACTCCCTCCCATGGCATGAGGATTGGCACAATTCCTAGTATAGAAATTAACTAGTTCAAAGTGAACTTCCCTCTGGGCTTGGAAGAAAACCGAACTCTGACTGGTTGTCTCAGGAAGTACTCCCATGGGCCATTGATCTAGACCATGACACAAAATGAGGCAGAATCTGTGAGGTAGGTGTGTGGGACAGGGACAGCTATTCCTCTCTACAAAATCAGAACAGTGGATCTCTGTAGATTCTCTGGGGAATTGCTTTCTCAGCCTTCAAGCTGAGGTGAGGACCAAACACAGCATTCTAAGAAGGAAGGCTTACACATTGAAGGAAAGTATAGAGAGAGGGAAGCTGACCCTGTCTGTGTAAGAGTGCTCTCTTCTCAGAAGGGTGGTCGAGGCTCCTCTATCTTCTCTCCACATCTTTTGCAAGAGTTGTCACCTGTATTTCCTCAAAGCCTTCCCCTTTCTGCCCATTTTCTATGCTCCAACCTATCACCTAACTAATTCAGATTCTCCTCACCTCTACTATACTATACATTCCCAACAGGACCCACCCTGAGGGGGGTGAAAATTGGATTTGGGGGAGATGGGAGAATCTTTTTTTTAAAGTCTCTTTTTATGTTTAAAGTACAAATATATATACAGTATATAAACACACATACAGTATATCTTAATTTAAAATGTCTGGAGTTGGCAATTAGAAGGAAAGATGTTTAAAAGACTTCTTAGGGAAGTGATAATGAGAAAAAGGATGAGAGACACCGTTGTGCACTGAAGCACAGGCATACTGACTGGCCTCCACTTGATTCTCCCCCTCAGCTGCCCAATCCTCCCTCCCTCCACCATTCCAGTGCATCCTACATTTCCTGATCAGCGGTGCTTCCAGAAGCACCTGTCAAGCCTTGTTATTCTAGGCTTGACTCCTCCTCAGTCTTACATCTTCCTACTTCAGAACTTGACTCTCATCTCCAGTCAACCTGAAGGACTTTTGATTCCTCCCATACTTTGGATCATGTTGCTTCTTCTTTTTTTTTTAATTTTTTTAATGTTTATTTATTTTGGAGAGAGAGAGGGAGACAGAGCATGAGCAGGGAAGGGGCGGGCTGGGGGGAGGGGAGGGACACAGAAACTGAAGCAGGCTCCAGGCTCTGAGCTGTCAGCACAGAGACTGATGGGGGGCTTGAACTCACAGACCATGAGATCATGACCTGCTGAAGTTGGACACTTAACTGATTGAGCCATGCAGGTGCCCCTCATGTTGCTTCTTCTGCTCCATACCCTCTTGAACCACCTCTGCCCTTGAAAGTACTATAAAGCTATCAGTGCTCAGCCTAAGTACTAACTCCCTTATGAAATCTCTCCAGGGCCACCCCAATAAAATTGTTCTTTCCTTTGTCAGACACTCTATAGCACTTTGTACATTTCTACCATAACCCTTGATGACATTGTATGAGTCTGTTATGTATTTGGTTTAGCCACAGTCCCAAGCCCACTCCATGTAAAGTTAGGCTTCCTGAGGACAGAAATGATGAATTGATTATCCCTGAAACTGGTACTGCAGCAAGAATGACCACCTATCCATTTTAATTACTCAACACTTATGAGTAGAAGTAATGAAATCAAAACCACAACCACTAACATTAAGGCAACAGTCATAGGTTCCAAAATACAAAATGATCAGGAGTGAGAATTAGAACTCTGTGGTGACTTTAAAACAATTACATAAATAATCATATAGATTTAATAACTGTTTGAGCTCAAGAAAGTATGAATTGTGACCATCAACCAAGTTGGTTATCATGCTGAAGATGATACACATCACCTTCAATTCATACAACAATCTGGGTTGGGGTGAGGGACTGAGGGGGTCATCTGAATTTTAAGGAAGAAGAAACTCACCCTCAAACTAATGAAAAGCAGAATACTGAGTATAACTTACTCTAAAAGGCCAAGTTCTTCCTTCCATGATATAACTCCTCTGTAGAGAAGCTAGTTCTGTACAGCAGCTCAGAGGAAAAACCATCTTTGGTAGACATCATTTTAATGAATAGTCTTAAAGCTGAGGCTCTAGAATCAAATGGGTTGAGCTTAACTCCTGGCTCTGTTACATCTTAGCTTCAGGACTTTGGAATCTGAACCTTGTTTTTCTCATCCACAAAATTGGGAACCACTTTAGTGGTTCTGGAAGCTTTAAGAGAGAATCCATTTCCTTGCCTTTCCAAGTTTCTAGAGACTGCCTGTATTTCTTGGCTTATGGTCCCTTCTTCATCCTTCAAAGCCAGCAAAAAAATGGGAATCCTGCTCATACGACATCACTCAATCTCTTCATTGTCACATGTCTTTCTCTAACTCTCTTCCACTTCCTTTTTCCACATTTAAGCATCCTTGTATTACATTGGGTTTGCCCAAATAATCCAGCATAACTTCCCTATTTTAAAGTCAGCTGATGAACAACCTTAATTCTATCCCCCACGTAACCTAACATAATCACAGGTTCTAGGGATTAAGACATGGGTATCTTCATGGACCATTATTCTGCTTACCAGACTGTTCCACTAATTTAAAAGAAGAGTAGCTAGTAGTAAGGAGTTGTAAGCAGAGTTGAAGGAGCTAAAGGGAAGAAAATTGCATCCTTGACAATTACACATGGAGAAAGTCTAGTGCTCTGGCTAAGATAGAGTATATATGGTGCTCTCAAATCAATGAGCCTTTTGAATGGAAGATAGTCAATCAGGGTTCTGAATTATGGGTTACCCTACTAATTGTGTTAACTTCAGAATAGCATATACCTTTCCTGGGGCTCAGTTTTCTCATTTGTCAAATGGAGATGACAAAATCACAGGGAGATTGTGTAGAACAAATAGTACAACATGTTTTACTTTTTAAGGCAGTGACAGCAATAATAACAATAAGGATATATGGTGTACTTAATACTAAGTGCTATGGTGAGAGCTTTAACATTAGTTCCTGAATCTTCACAACAACCCAATGAGGTAGTACTTATTAATTGATCCATTTTATAGAAAAGGAAACTAAGGGCTCAGAAAGGCTAACTAACTTGCCAAGTTGATGTATAGTAGAGCCAGGACTGGAACACCATTCTATGTTACCCCAAAAACCTCTACTCTTAACAATTATGATACAGAATAGAATATAAATCTAAGCTATAAAAATTAGTTCAGGAGTAATTCATTCTCTCACTAAAAAAAAAAAAAAAAAAGAAAAGAAAAGAAAAAAAGAAAAAATAATGTCTTGAACCTGTCTCCCTGTGACATAATTACTGGAAACCCATTGTTCCAACCAACCACCCTGCCAGGGAGAGATTCATTTGTTAACCACCTTTAGAGTTCTATACTGAATGAGGTAATGTGAGGCTTGAGTATTGTTTGCTTCTGAAAGGGTTGTGAACTGAGTCTCCTCCTTTCCATCTCGGGGAATCCTGCCTCAGTCACATTCCCCTCTCCCATGTAGTTTTATACCCAGAACAGATGTGTGATTTCTTTTCTAGACTGAGTCTGTCTTGCCTACTCCCAGAAAAGCCTGCCATATTGTTTTCCAGAGCATTCTTTTCAAACAACAAACAAGCCAAAAATTGTTTCTGTTCTTCACTTAAATAGAAATTATAAAGCTTTCCCTGCATGTACAATGTCTTTTTTCATGTCTCTGGTAAATTATTTGCACGTGTTGTCTACCACACCGACTGACTCTGCTGAAACCCCACCCTTCCTCATGCCTGGGATGACCTGTCACCCAAGAGGTCAGTGCCCAAAAGGCAGCATGTGCCAACTGTGCTGTGTGCTCCATTACCCATGAGATTATGAATAATTGTGGGTAATTACTGAAGCAAATGAGTTATAGCTAATTACTAATGTGGTCTTAATCCCAGCAACAAGCGAACGCAAAAATGCTCACTGACATTTCACTCTCTACTATAATGAATACAGCTTGCAGTTTTAGTAATGCCAAAATATTCACTGTTATGAACGGAGTCTGAAATCCCAAGGGAATTAGACAACTGAGTGTTTAAACATGTATGATTTTTCTTTCTCTACTTCTAATTTGCTATCAGATATTTTTAAGGGCAACTTTCTTTTTATGGTACTCAACTGCATGGGCTTTCTGCTATAGTTTGCAAATGTTATTAAGAGTTACCTAACTCTAGAACCTGCTAAAAATGCCATATTATAAGAATTAAAGGCATCGTTTGTAAGGATAAAATGAAATAATAGATTTTAAAGTCCTTTGGGAAGATAAAAGCACAATACAATTATAAGGTATCATTAGATGTCCCATAAAAAATAGAATTTGCAATTATTGCATATAATGTTGTCAGTGATAAGCAGTACATGCCTGGATAATTGTAAAATGTAGCCTTTTTTGAACAAGTAATCCAAGCGTATTTCCTCTCGTTCCCTAAATCTGTATTTTAATTACTCTGATTTGGGGATGCTTCCAACTTCTTAGGAGACAGATAGCTTTGAGATTGAGCACAGATGGAGATAAGAGCATGGAACATTACATACAGGAAAGCCAAGACTAAAATCCAGGTCTTCCGATAAGTAGCTAAATGCCCCTGGGCAAACTATGTAATCATTTTGACTTATAGCTTTCATATCCTCTAAATGTGGGACTGATAACTTACACCTAAGAATACTGCAGAGATGAAATGAAACATAAAGGGAAAAGCACTTTGGAATGTTAAATGCACATGAAAGCAAAACTTCTATGAAGAGCAGAATATGGTACTCCTAACAACATTAGTAGTTTCATCATGAAATGAGGACAGTTAGCTTCCTTTCCTGTCAAAACTGCCTTAACACCACGTTTCTGCATTTTAGGGTTTGGGCAAGTGTGTAAGTTTTGTTTGAGCTGCAAAATCAAATGGAAGAAATGACGTTGTTAGCAATTCTCCTCTGATTTGAGCCCGAAGGAAAAATGGCTGTTTAGGGACTTGCATATCTCCAAATTTTGTTGAATTTGGTTTGCAGCCTATGCCACCTTTTACATCTAGAAGTTTCTCTGCATTGTGAAATACGTGCTGTTCTGTAGAGACTATGGCTTCCATCAAATGAGAAACTTCCTAAAAGAATCTCTCCATCTTTATTTTTTCAAGGCCTAGATGAATTTATAGGGAAAAAAATGGGGATTATAAATGCAATTGCTAAAGAGTCCTTACTTGCATTTCCTATTTTGCCAGAATCCAGATATTAGTGGACTCTCTTTTTCCTGATGTACATAAATAAAAGCAAAGGTGGGCTCAGGCAAATTTACAAAGTATACACTCACTCAGCCAAAAAATATTTTTGGAGTACCTATGTGTGCAGGGCACGCTCTAGGTTCTGGAGACTCAGCAGTGGAGGAGACATACATTTATCTTTTATTCCAGCAAAGCACGCTCAGTAGGAAATAAACCAATAAACAAGAAAATGTCAGATTGTAACAAACCCTTTCCAAATCATTGGAATAGGTCATGTGATGGAAGTAACTGGCTGACCAGGGAAGTGTGTTCTGAGATGACATTATAAACTGAAATCTCAATGACAGGAGGGCTCAGGAAGATGAACACCCCATCTTAGTATGCCTTCCCCACCTATACATGGCTCCTTTCCTTCTCTGCTTCCTCTGCTAAAGCTCGAGGTTCCCATGTTAAAGAAGCCTGCCCAGCCCAGGACTTCCACCGAGCTGGCTGGCTTCTTGGCTTCTTGATTCATTCATTTAACAGACTCAAAAAGGGTTCTCTGCTTAGGTCATGACCTCCATCCTAAGTGTTGAACAACCTCAGACCAGCACCACAGTGTTGGTTTTATGAAATCTGTTTTGCTAAATAAGACTCATAAATAACAACCATGACAACAACCAATTACTAGACGCTTACTACGTGTCAAATCCAACAGACCAAAGCAAAGGAACAATGGCCACAGCAATCACCAGAGACCTAGAATGAGGGGAATTTGTCATTTTCCTGGGCTACAGAATCTGCAGAGATTCTGTGCACCCAAGGGAAAGTGACAAAGTGCCACAATCAACTGATAGCTGTCTTCTGTGAACTGTGGCAGTGAGGGATTGATCCAGATTCATTTTTATTTAAAAAATATATATACATATGTATAATCATTTATATGTATATATTTTATATAAAGTTTTATAATATATTTAATTTATGTAAAATATATATTGTAATATACTTACATATATTAAATAATATATATATAATATTACTAGCTCCTGAGTGCTTTGAATCAGACCAGGGTGATCAAGTCATTCTCCAGTTCAATAAACTTTCAGTGACTTCCCACTTCCCACACTGAGTAGGGCAAACAGATGACCTACAGGCCTGCCAGTGTTTCAGTGGTGGGTCGGAGAGAACCCGCACAGTGTTGTAAAGATCAGAATTCCCCCATTAAAAATCCCAGGTTCCCAGGATCCTTTGAAAAACTCAAAAGTTCTGGCATCTTAGGGACCCCATTTCTATATGGCATCACCAGCTGGCATTGAATATCAACTGTCCGCCAATTTCTAGGAACAGCAATTTCATTAACTGTCAGTTTCACCTAATTTCTAATTTCCATTTCGGTTGCTTCTTTGTTTGATTCATGAGAGGTTTCAGAGTGCATTTTTAGATTTCTTAACCTTGGGCCGCCTGGGTGGCTTAGTCGGTTAAGCATCCGACTTTAGCTCAGGTCATGGTCTCATGGCTCATGAGTTCAAGCCCCACATTGGGCTATGTGGTGATAGCTCAGAGCCTGGGGCTTGGTTTGGATTCTGTGTCTCCCTCTTCCTCTGCCCTTCTCCCCCTCATGCTCTGATTCTCTTTCTCAAAAATATATAAACATTAAAAATTTTTTAAATATATATGTATTTCTCAAGCTACACTGCATCTTTAAGTTGTATTTCGTGTTAAAATTTCTAACTTAATTGCATTCTGGTTTACACAATGTGGTCTCAATGACACTCACTTTAATTTTTGTTGAGGATTGCCTTCAATGTCTAAAAACTAGGTTAATGCTCATAGATCCTCTGTATGTTCTCCAGTTGCTGGGGGAAGTGTTCCATACATGTCTGTTAGATCCTGTTAATACTCTATGTATCTAGTGGGTGTTTATCTGCCTCATCTATAAATGTCTGACATGGTAGTCTGAAAGTCTTCCACTAGGATGGTTGTTGTTTTGTCTACTTTGTATTTTCATCAACTTTTGAATCTTTTTTCTGTAGGCATTATATAAAGATCTCCCAAATGTCTTTGTCTTAAAACCAGCTCTTATCTAATATTAACCTGGCTATTCCAGTTCATACATGTCTGGTATAATATTTTCCATTCTTTTATATTCAACCTTCAGTATCTTTTTATGAGGACTTATAAATAGTCCATATCTGAATTATCTGCTGCACTGATATGTATTTGTTATCAGTAGTCCACATCTGGAGTGCCTGGGTGGCTGAGTCTGTTAAGCATCTGACTCCAGCCCAGGTCATGATCTCACGGTTCATGAGTTCGAGCTCCTCATCAGGTTCTGTGCTGACAGCTCAGGGCCTGGAGTCTGCTTCCAATTCTGTTTCCCTCTCTCTCTCTGGCCCTCTCCAGTTCATGCTCTGTCTCTCTGTCTCTCAAAAATAAATAAACGTTAAAAAAATTCCAGATCTGGATCTGCTGCATTTATGCTTATCATTGGCTTGTTCAACCAGTGTGATAGTATTTGTCTTTTAACTATATATTACAGTCTACTAATTCTGGTTTTGTTAAATGATACATTTGGATTGATTTTTACCACCTTGTTTTGTATTTTTTATTTGTTCAAAGCTTTTCAGTTTTTTCCCCTCTGTCTTGCCTCTTTTTGCCTTTGCTGTTGTTGTTTTTCTCTCTCATTTCATTCACTCTTTGCCTCTTCTGACGTTGTCTGTTCTGTTAGTGGTGTCTTATAAATGACCAATATGCATCTGTAACTTTAAAAACTAGAAGTTAATCAATATATTTACCTTAATTTTGAGCAACATATGAACCTTAGAACACTTCAACATTGATCACATGCTTTGTGACTTACATGTTATGTATTTGAGAATTTTATTTCTACATTGATGTTGTATCCTGTAAATTAGATTTTAATTGCTTATGCAGAGAGTATTTGTTTATACTTACCGAGAAGTACACCATATTATTTATTCCCATTCCTTCTTGTATCTCAGGTGCTCCCTCTGGGCTCATTTTTTTCTTCTTTCTGAAATACATTTTTTAGCCTTTCATGAATGAAGAACTATTAGTAATAGCCTCCTTAAGGGTTTTTGAGTTTTATTTCATTTGCTTGTCCTTGTCTAAAAATATCTTTATTTTGGCCTCATTCTTGAAAAAATAGTTTCACTGGATATTGAATTTTATCTTTAATTGTCACTATTGATGTTTTTTTAGAGCCAACATCTCTGGTAATGAATATGGAGGAGAAACCTAGACATGCATCTCTGCTGGCATATGTGTTTACCACTTAACTTATTATCTAAAGTGACTCATTGGATGGGGACTAATGTCAAGACTTGCAGACATGAGAAATCTTTGTATTGTAAAATGCATAGATAGACAACTAATTGGGCATCTTTTTTTTTTCCAGTCACAATTTGGCTGGTAAATACACTGAGGCTATAGTAGTAAAACACACTTAAGCTCCTTTATGTCAACAAACACAGCACAATAGCATCTTCTCAAAAAAATTGTATTCAAACAGAACCATGGGACATTACAGTAATCTTTAACAGTCTCTACGGCCCAGTAACACCCCCCCCCAGTAACACTCCCCAGAGTCAGCTGCCTTCCAGCTGCTTTAGATTAACATCCTTCCTCCCACATTGAAATTGTTCTGTAATGAAGGTACAATGTCCTCACTCTTACTAACACAGAATTCCCTTTGTAAATCTTCTTCCCCACCCCATGGTAAGTTAGCTTTACCTGTGGTAGATGCTCAGTGAGTATTGGTTGAGTTTAAAAAATAAAGAAGACTCAGCCTTGACTTAAGAGAGATTTCAATCTAACATAGAAATAGGTCAGGAAATAGCTATCTACCTGTACTTGAAGTATAGACAGTCTTGACAGTAACCTAAATAATTTGTTTACAGAGCAATGAACTATTTCATTGATCTATTCCCTTTGAGTGCAATTTCTGCTGGGCTTATGGCTAGAAACTGAAATGGAGTTCTAGATTATAAGCCCTGGATGCTGAGAGCACAGATTTTGACGGGAAAATGTTGTATTAGGGAATTGATGCAGAGAACAATAACCAGGAAATAACTGCATGTTCACTATGTGCCAAGCATGGTATAGACCACTTTCTCTATATTATCATATTTACTCTTTACAACAGAGCAAAATGAATATTATTATCCAGATTTTATAGTTTAAGAAACTGAAATTTAGAGAAAATCTAAGTAATATCTACCTTCCCCACCACCACCATTCCCCACCACCACCATCACCAAAAAAATAAATAAATAAATAAAGGCTGGAGGGAGGCTGACATACCTTATTTGAGACCACTGGGCATTCCAGTACTCAATGTGATTCTGGAGGGATTTCAGTGACAAGACTTACCCTCCTGAGCCCATGGGTGGCCCATCAGATTTGCTCTCCCAGACCCCCCAATCTCTTGAAAAGTCATAGAAGCAACAGTAATGGGGGTGAGTCATGAAAGCAACATCTTGAAAAGTGCTCTGTATTCTGAAATCCACACAATTTTCCTGGCTCCTTCTTAAAGCCTGGTAGGCAGCTCTTTATTCTTCCCTTCAGTGTCCTTCCAACAAGCGTTCTTTTACCAGACTGAATTTCTGTTGTGTTCAAACAAATAGCCATAAGTGATAACTTAACACTGAAGAACACCATGAAAGAAGCATGATTATCACCCTGAAATGGACACAGGAAGTGAGATTCCCATCTGTGATGGTGGAGGGTCAAAAAGCACTGATGAACCTGATCAAACCAGTGCCTATGGCCATGGACACAGCACACCTACAGTGGGTGGACCCTCTGGAACTGGGCAGTTCACTGCTCAGGGGGCAGAATGCCAAGACCACAGGCCCAGATGGTTGCTTCTGAATGCACAAGATGTTTTAGAACTACAGAATACATGCTCAAACCTTGGAATTCCCAGCTCCAGGCAACAAAGAAAAAATGTGTCTTTTCTGTGAGTTGCTAAAGGTATTTCTTTATCATGTTAGAGTTGACCTGATAGAAAACCAAACCCAAAAGATTGATATGTTGTTATTCGATGAATACGAATACCATTTAAATCCACAACACAGCAAAGTCTCTTAATGAACATTGGGACTTGATCACAAAGGAGTGGAATTCTCTCAACTGGAACAGTTGAGGGAATGAAGAAACCAGAGAAAGCCCATTTTATTCTTTTCTCACAAGAAAACAATGAAGAAGACCATATTTTACAGACCAGAAAATATTTTATAGACAAGAAAAACTTACAGGTTTCGCACGGTAAGAGGCAGAGCCAGAATTCAAGCCAAGAAAGTCTGACCCAAACCCCAAGCGCTAAACCAGGGTTCAGCAAACTCTTTCTGTGAAGGATTTTGCAAGCCTTTGCTGAAGGACTAGGCTCTACCAGGATAAGCAAAAGCAACTGCAGGGAACACATTAGCAAATGGGTGTGGCTCTGAGCCAATTAAACTTTATTTGTGGACACTGAAATTTGAATTTTATGTAATTTCCACAGATTACTAAATGTTCTTCTTTTGATTTTTGAAAATAATTTTCAAATATTAAAATCATTCTTAGCTCTTGAGCCATAAAAAAGCAAGCATTGCTGTCTTTTGCCAACGCTCACTCTTAACCGTATTATGGCAAAGGAAGTGAAAAAGATAGGTCCATGATTCTTCACAACTGTGTCCAGGAAAGGCCCTGTCTAGATAAATATAGCATGTGCTTACTCTCTGGCTTACCAGCAGTAGGACATCACTCTGTCAGGAATTGCGGCCTGTATTTCAGAACGGCCCATATGGGCCACATGGTTGGCTGTTCAGAGGACAGAAAGTCAAGTATTCATTTCAGAAAAATAAAATAAAATAAAAGATCACATTAGAAGGAGGAGTTTGAATGTTTGGGGAAAATACCCATGCTGACGTGAGGCCAGCTGAAATGCACTTTCTGCCAAGGAAGTAAAATACAAAGAGCCGGGCATGTTTACTTTGCATCTCATAAATGATTTATGAGAACTTTAATATGGCTACTGAGTATACTTTAGGCTTGTTAGACGTTTTATTTTTTGACCATGGAAAGATTTGTAAACGAAGACCCTGATATGTTAGCTTGGATTCCAGAGTCAAAGATACGTTTAAGCACTTCAGGGCAACTTTCTATCTGACCAGTCCATTCCCTGCCACCATTCTGATCGATGTACATTTCTCCATGGTCATTAAAACTCTGACATTAATCATATAAAGAAAGACTCCTTTTCTACTGCGAATTCCACATCTGCTTTCACGAAAGGCAGGGAAAGCAGAAATAGGGTGGAGGTGGGGGATCAGAGCAACGTTAGACTCAATCACAGATGTAAGATACATCCAACGAAAGCACAGGCAGAATCTTATTGTCATCTTCATATAAGTAGCTGTGACTGTTGAACACTTTAGAAAGCCCACACAAATTCTCCATGTTGAGGTTCATCCCAGGATAGCAGGTGAACACATTTGTGTCCTGCATACCCAGGGAGAGACCTAGTCCATGTAAAAGAATTTTGAAGACATATTCGGGTTGCTTTCTATTTGCTAATTTATAGGGGGAATGGTAGAAAGGAGTAGAAAAGGATAGAATGCAGATAAAGAGTGTTGATTGAGAAATAAAGGGTTGATAGGAATTCTTATGATCGATTCCTTTCATAAGATTTGAGGACTGAATTTGTACCAGGCATTTGGATGCATGATGCAGAGACAATAGGGTTTTAAAAGCACTTTTTTTCAAGAAACTAATTATATGGAGTAAAGTAGAATAAAATAAACAATGATACTTTAAATCAAGACTTGAAGGAAATACTCCTTTAGTGCTGAAGAAAAGCACAGAAGAGCAGAAAGATCAGAAGATCGAATCTTGCTTTTTGTTTGTTGCATCTGAGATACTTACTCAAAGGCCAGAGCAATGTGAGAGCCCTTCTGCTTTCCCTCTTCAGACCCCAGAATCTATAGATCCACGTCCTGGCCCCACCCATTAGAAGGAAAATAGAAAATTGCTGGCAACTTCATCAGGAGCCAGATACAAAAGGATATGAAGTTTAGGGGAGGGAAGGGGTTAGTACATATGTTCCTTAGGCCAAACTGGACCACTGTTTAATTTTGTATGGTCCACAGGCTAAGAACAGTTTTCACCTTGTTGAATGGTTGGTGAAAAAAAATAAAAGAAATCAAATTTAAATTTCAGTGTCTGTAAGTAAGGCTTATTGGAACACAGACACCCACCCACATTCATTTACACATTGTCTCTGCTGTTCAACAGAGTTCAACAGAGATTGGTCCGCAAAGCCTAACATATTTACATGCTGGCCCTTCAGAGAAGAGGTTCTCCAAGCCCTAGGTGAAGAATAAAAGGGCAAAGAACTGAGGAGGGGAAGAAAGGCAGTGAGGAACCGGTCCAGGCAGCACTTTCATCTCAAACTGTAAAAATCTGCATGGGGGGGGGGGCACCAGGAGAGCCCAGAGAGAAAGCCTGATGCCCTCAAAGAGGTCGAAGCATGGTGGAGAGACTAGGAAACCTACTCATGGGGTTGCATTATTATTTAAATCCAAATGAAAGGACAGACTGAACATTCTTTGGAATTCTACGTGTGCTGGAACAGCTGAAAGGAAGCCTACCTTGTTATAGATCAAAACTTCCCACCGAAAGTACAGTAAGTCTGTGTGTGTTTAGGAGGAAGGGGTGAATATGTGGAGAGATACATATTGCAAATCCATTTTGAAAGGTCTATAGTGGGGATTGAAACTGACATGAAGGATTGCGGCTTCACTTCTGACCATATCTATTTCGGTAGCTTAAGTATTGTAATAATCATTCTAGTAAGTTAATAAAGCAATAAAAATGGAAGAAAGAAATGAAACGAAACAAAAAGAAAAGAAAAGAAAAGAAAAGGAAAGGAAAGGAAAGGAAAGGAAAAGGAAAAGGAAAAGGAAAAGGAAAAGGAAAAGGAAAAGGAAAAGGAAAAGGAAAAGGAAAAGATGCTCCATTAAAGAATTATAACCACGAGTTTTCTGGGTTCAAAGGTAATGGAAGTCAGAGTTGACTATTCAGGAAAAGGGATATAGAAGAGGGAAATCAGGAAATGCTTTAGGAGGATGTGACATTTGCAATAAGCCTTTAAAGATCAATAAGATTTGACAGGGTGAAGAGGGCGTGGTCGGCCAAAAAACATTCAAAACCACAAGAGTGGGAGTGCTTTGGCCACAGTGAAGAAAGGGTCTTCCCAAATGATCTCCAAGCTTACTGATTTGGGAAAAATATTTTCAAGGCTGATTTGGTTGTATGCACAGGGACACACTCCACAAAATAATCAGCTATAAAGAAACGCTTAGCTACTTATTAGCACTGCCTGTAGCTTATAAGAAAATAACAAAAGAAAAGAAGGAGGAATATTTCTATCACTGTAAGATAAATGCTGAAGATACCAGGCCATTTTGAATCCCAGCCACACTTGCTCAATGCTTCACAGTAGAATGACCAAAAGTGGATCAATCCAGTGACCTCAGTTTCCAAAGTAATTAGCAGCCATGCCTTTTTCTGATGCAAATGAACTTAAGCAAAGCCAGCTTGCAGGTTTAATAGTGGTCACTTTGACCTTCCTATCAGTACAGTCTACCAGCAATTTTCACCTGATAATAAACGTCCTGAATAAGTATCTCTGCAGATGGAGACTGAACGTCTCTAGTTCTATCTCACTTCCTGGTGATATTTATGGATGAAAATTTGAGACCCTCAATTCTGGAATGTGCACAGCATTGTTCCGTGGCATATATTATTGATGACCCTACTAAGGACAAGTTGAAACATTTAAAGAGATTGTTTCTAACTCGACCTTTCCAATCTAGCAGCTTTTAATTAAGGAATTTAAAATCATGTTCTTTCTGGCTCATCTGTGCTCCATTAGGGACTTCTTGGACTTAACATCCACGTTTCTTCCTCTTCTTTCCCAAACCTTCTTCCTTCACTTTCTGAGGGAAGTAAGAGGAATAACTCTCATAAAGCATTTATCACAAGCCTAATACCTAGAAAATGTCAAAAAATGTTGATTGCTTCCGCAGTTGGATTCATCTCAAATCTCTCGGGTAGTTTGCCCTAAAGATTCTCAGAAGAAATGGGAGAATGATCACAGGTCCTTAAAGTGCAGCTGCAGTGAACCTCTTGGGCACTTGTCCTCCAGGCCATAGGCTGAAGACAGGGCACTCAATAGTGCTGACTTGCAGTGGCTCTGCCCATTTCCAGGCAGTCAGCCTGGAGCTGCTCTCTGGAGCAGTGGTTCTCAGCCTTTGCCCAGCTGTGGAGCCCTTGACTCAGACAGAATCTGACCTCAAGGGCAGCTCCTGAGCAATGTCAAGTCACCGTGGTTGAAGCAGGGCTGTGAGAGCCTGGAGCCCATCCTCACCTCCCAGACCAGCGCCCCCACTAGGGGCCCCATTTGTAAGCCATCCTTAAGTCTCAGAGTTTCTCAGAGTCTAAGATGGAAGAAATGAGGTGTGAATGTTATGAAAGTGTCAAGAAAAGACTCTTGATCACTGGAAAGAGCAGAGCCGTGCAGTGAAGGCAAAAACAACTCTGAAACACGGCTTTCACTTTATAATAAAACATGTTTAATATATATAATGAAAAATATTTAAAATAAAGCTAACCTACCCATATACATGACAGCTTTGAGAAGAGTTCCTGCTAATTCCACGGCTCTAACGCATTATACCATTACCGACTTGGGACTTTCGGAAAGTTGGTAAGAGGAAAGAGAACAGGGGTAGAATCATACAACGTTAAATAAGGCTCTGGGCCTAATGACACAGCAGAGTTACACTATAGGGTTGACACGGAGCTGCTTTGCCATAGAATGTGAAGAACTGTGACTGTCTCCCAAACCACAGGACCTGAGATTCTTGTTTTTCCACTCCAGGTGGAGCCAGGATCCTGGGGGGAGAACAGAGGGGTAAGAAAAGCTGAGAGATGGAGAGAAGAAGAAGAGGGAGGAACACAGAAAGCCCACAAAGAGAAGGAAACTTCAAGATGCCCATCAGATGAGGGACTCAGCGGGAGATCAGGGCATATTTGTTATCAGCTCATTGCAAGGCCTGCTTTCCAGTGAAGGAATTCACTTTCATACTTTCTCATACTCCCAGCACAGAACCCCCTGGGAGGGCCTACTGTCCATCCAAGCACAGAGCCCAGCACCCAGCATCTCTCAACAAGTGTTCAGTTCATTCAACTATAAATGAGGGGGGTGTCCAGGTGTGGGAGCAAGGAGAAGAATTCACTGTATTCTCAGTTGCCTCTAAATAAGGTCAGTATCAACAATATCCCTTGCCCAACTTATAGGACTAAAACTCACAGGGAAAATCAGAGCTAGTCTCAAGAAGCCAGAGAAACCATAAGATCTGCGACTCTTTCAGCACCAGAGGATCATTGTTCCCGTGGGTTCCAAGACGTAGAACCTTGCCTTCTCACCTTGCCTTCCTTCACTGTCAGCCTTTACTTGCTGGCTGCTTTTATTACATTCCCTTGCAGGTGCCTCTGTTTCTAATTAGAGCCCGGGGCCTGACCCCCTGAGAGCTGATAACAATTTTGCCCCTAGACATACCTGACCGGCTAACTGGAAAAGGCAGGTTAATGGTGTCTGCGCAGAAGGTATATTATTAGCAGTGAGTCTGTGAAGCAAATTCCCCGTGACTCTAATCTTCGGAATGCTGACTCCTGAGGTCAGTAATTGGGCACCACAGAATTCTCCAGAGCAGCAGGCCTCAGCCTGTCTTCAGACCTCTTTGAAATTCAGTTCCTGAGGTCAGGGAAATAATTGCTTCATTTGAAGGGGGTGAAAAGAGATGAAGGGAGAAGAAACAACCTTCATTAATTCTTCAGTTTATCAATGCACCATGTTCTCAATATCCCAGTCTAATTAAAATAACACAGGCTGCTTGAGAAACTCAATCATCTCCACGGTGATGCTTGTCAGTTTGATCCTCCTGCCCGCTCAGAGATGCCTAATGGCAGATAAGCCTGGCGTCTGGGACTCCCTCACTTAGTCATTAATTCAGCAACCAGGGTGCCACGATGCTCATTAACATCCTTTGCCCCTGCTCTATTAAAACCTTTCATTAGCAGGGAGGATATTTTAATGTCACTGCTTTGCAACTTTCCAAAGAAAAATGCCAATGTAATCAACTTGAACTCTTGACCACCACTCCTAACGCAAACCTGCCTTCTTCTCAACCAGCCTGACTCTGGGCTCGGTTCACATTCCAGATACACTGACCATGATAATCTGGGCACCTGGTACCGGCTCGCCTGGAAGTGCTCTAACATGGAGTAATTCAGAGGGTCTCTCTGAAGTTTGTCCACTGGCATTGTGAACCTGGCCATCTGAGAAAAAAGTTCCAGGCAAGATCCAGAGATTCACGTTTTCAGTTCATGATAAAGGAAAGAGGGGGTGAAGGGGAAAGGGGGTGTTGGTGCTCTTTTGACTAAATCCCCATAACTCCCGTGTGCCAGACTTAATTCCACCTCACAATAAAGAGAAAAATGAGCACAAAAGAGATGTGAAAGGAATACACCAAAATTTACACTCCAGGCAAGAAAGGAGTCAAGGGAATCAGTAGCAAGTTCCCTGGCCAAGTAAGGCACCCACACTGACAGAGATTCTGACACGTAGCCAGTCTCGCCCAGCTCTGTCACAGAGGACCCACCGCAAACATGAGGAGGCAACTGCTGGCCTGCTTACTGTGGAGACCCCAGGCATGGACCTTTACTCTCCATGGCCTTGGGGCTTTGGGGCTGGTCCTTCAATACCCACAAGAGCCCCCGCATCGGATTTGGCACCTGGGCTCAAAGCTCTTCCACTACCCACACCATTACTGCTAGAGCCAGGGCCAAACTGGCCTCTGGGATTCCTTCCAGTACCTGACCCAGAATCTGCCAGCCTGGCCACTGAAATGGCCCTTTTGACCTGTCTTGTTGTCAAGCTGTTAAGGTGAGGGCATACGATCTCAACGGTTTTCAGAAGCAGTCAGCCTGCCTAAGTGGTGGGGAGGTAATTTAAAGATGACATGAAAGACAGGATAGTGGATATAAACCAACTCCACTTGAAACAAGAAAACATTTTAGGGGCAACTGGGTGGCTCAGCCTGTTAGGCGTCTGACTTCGGCTCAGGTCATGATCTCACGGTTCGTGGGTTCAAGCCCCGCGTCGGGCTCTGTGCTGACAGCCCAGAGCCTGGAGCCTGCTTCAGATTCTGTGTGTTCCTCTCTCTCTCTCTGCCCCTCCCCTACTCATGCTCTGTTTCTCTCTGTCTAAATAATAAACATAAAAAATTAAAAAAAAAAAAAGAAACAAGAAAACATTTTAAAAAAACAGATTACCAGGGCACCTGGGTGGCTCAGTCAGTTAAGCATCCAACTTTGGCTCAGGTCATGATCTCACAATTTGTGGGTTCGAGCCCCATGTCAGTCTCTACTGACGGCTCAGAGCCTGGATCCTGCTTCAGATTCTGTGTCTCCCTCTCTCTCTGCCCCTACCCTGCTTTTACTGTTACTCTCTCTCTCAAAAATAAACATTAAAAAATATTTATTAAAAAAATAGATTACAATTTCTCTCCCTGTGCCCTAAAATGCCAACATTATACATGGTATTACAATAATTTTCAAGACCATTTTAAAATTTCCTCTTCTGTTAATTGCAACACAGATGCAAATATTCCTTTCACTTCTCAGCCCACAGCAGAAAAGTACTAGAAAGGAATATATCAAAGATCAGAGGCTGGAATTTTAAAAATGAGATTCAGATATGTCTATAAATCTGACAGAGAGATGCAAAGAGACCCTTCAAGCTGGCGTGGAGAAAACATGCCTGGAATTTGGTCCGTGACCTCACCTGGCCACTTGCTTCATTAAATCTGCTGCTTTGGGGCATGCATGGGTCTGGGGTCAGCTGGGATGTTTAGGTCCCACGTATGCGATGCAATATTGTTTGCTCGCCTTGGGGCTGCCCAGCGTCCTGCCTCCTGCTCAAGTGTCATGACTCAGCCAAACTCAAGAGGCAGGAAACTGAGCTGGATGGATCACTGGTTTGATCTCAAGTGACAAATCCCTTGTCGTGACTTCTTTCAGAGACAGGAGATCGCTGAGGGTTGGGGGAGGCAAGGAGGAGGCAGAAGCAGGAAAAGGGCAGATGAGTCTTCACCAAGATGGCCCCTACTCCCCCATACAACCTGCACATCTGCACATCTGTCCTGCTTTTGATGCTACCTCATGCATATCTATCCAGAGAGAAGGTGGAAAAACGGGCCCTGCAGTGAAGCACAGGGAGATGCCATGAAAGAAATTGCAGGGATTCTAGAGCCAAATAATTCTAGGTTCCATGCTCTCATTCCCAAGATTAGGCAAGAGCCTTAGCCTTCTGTGTCTTGGTTTTCACATCTGTGAAATGGGGATATTCATGCTCATGTGTCACAGTTGTCAAGAGGAATGAATGCAATAACATATGCAAAATGCTTCACATAGACAATCAATCCTTTATTAATAAATGCCAGATCCCATTCCTTTCCTTTTCCAGATTATCTGCTATAGATATACCAATTTAGTAGGGCAAGTAAAGGGATGACCTGAGGGACATAATTTGTTCTCTTAACAAGCGGGGAAACACAGACAAGATGAAAGATGATGAAATCAAGGCTCTTGAACATGAGAATCACTCCCAGAAAGAAGAGATATTTATGATGAGAAGGAGATTCATGTGGCACCAGCCCCTTTACTTCAAAAACCAGTCACCCAGCTGAGTGACTGACATGATCACAATCAGTTGGATTCATTTTCCCAAAAGCCCAGCTAGTCATGGAAGTACCTTATGGATGACCTTGTTCAATGGGTATATTTGCTTAATAGTCTAGCCAACATGCTTATCTTACTCAGGTCCCAGGAATCCCCTTTCCTGGCTCCTACCTTGAGACCATGTCTCAAAGTCCAGCTCTCCCACTTTATTTCTGGAGTGCAGACTTTTGCCATGAGTCTGAGAGAAGGCAGAGAGAAAGAGAGAGAGAGCCCTCTTCCTATGGCCCAGCCCACCATCCCGTGACAAAGAGCATTTTCTCCGTTGGGGATTGACATTGAGAATCTCCATTCCCTTACTGCTTGCTCCCTTGCAAATCACTGACACCTAGTGATTGCTGATAATACTTGTCCACCTTCAGTATGTTAAGGAATGGTCATAGTTACATATAGCTACATGTAGACCAGCTTGCTGTTATAGATCTTACTGTTGCACAAAGTGAAGGGTGAAAGACACACTCCTTATTTCCATAAGCTTCCAGAAGTCCTCACCATCTCAGGTCTGAGTCTTTTGGAACACAATCACTCCACAAAAAACACACACAATTTTATAAGAACAGACAACAGTTTGCAGCACACACACACACACACACACACACACAAATTCTTCCAAAGAAACCCAGCTAAAATATGCAATATATGTTGCCAAAAACAAAACAAATATGATTAAAACCTCATTCTGGTTATTCCCCAGTTTTTTTTCAACAGTGGTTAGGTATTTGCTTATTGACTCATTGCTTATTTACTCATTCATTCAACAGATGCTCATTAGAGACAGGCACTGTTGTAAGAAACAGGGACACCTCTTGTCCTCACAGGGTTTAAAATTAATAGCCCATTGTGATCCTTTCCCTGAACTAAATGCATGTGTACATGTATACATACATTTAAGGAAAATAAAAAAGCAAACTTGTTTCAAAGGCTTGAATCGAAGTCTTAAATTCTTTTCACATAATTATTTTCCCATTTATGTCCATTTAGGCTTAAAAAACACAGGAGGGACTGGGTACTGGATATATATTACCTTATCTTGCATTTGCCAGTTCTTATACCATTGTTTCCTCTTCTATGTCCTCACAAACCACCCATTTAATGATCAATTGCATTCTTAGCCAGGATTTACCTTTTTTATTTTAAAATAAATATGTTCACCATTTCTAATCTAATGCACCTCCCAGCCTTCACAGAATATGTCTGTATCTGTATATTAAAATGTTCATAAGAGTGGAGCACCTGAGTGGCTCAGTTGGTTAAGCGTCCTACTTTGGCTCAGGTAATGATCTCACGGTTTGGGAAGTTGAGCCCCATGTCAGCTCTGTTCCTGACAGATCAGAGCCTGGAGCCTGCTTCGGATACTGTGTCTCCTTCTCTGTGTACCCCTCCCCCACTCACACTCTGTCTCTCTCTCTCTCTCTCTCTCTCTCTCTGTCTCTCAAAAATGAATAAACATTAAGAAAAATTAAAATGTTCATAAGAGGAATTATCATTGCAAGTACAATATTTTCTGGCATTCCAGGTCACAGCCTCCCTCTACCAGTGAATGTGCCCAAGGATGTAGGTGTTAACATTCTGTTGAGTCCTTATTTAGTTTTGATTTAGTGACTGTCACTGTGCTAATATTGTCATGCTCACTTTCCTTTTTAGTTCCTAAGTAGCCCCAAAAAGTAATTTCTTCATAGATGAAGACGCTGGCGCTCCTTGAGTAGCCCTCCACCCCGCTAGTTGATGGCAGAGACAGAAGTTAGCCTCAGGATTGAATATTGAAAGCTACTGCCCCAGGAGAGAGCCTTCCCTTGACAGAGGTGGGAGGAGAAAACATGGGCCTTTGAACTATAGTAATGTCTAGATTTTTAGAGGCCTTTCCAAGATATGTCAGGGTCTTTCCTGGGTTTTCTTTTCAGATAAATGTTCCAGTGTTGACTCCTCTGTGTCTAAGCTGGCTCAACTGTAAGCATATTTATTTCCATGGGAATGGTAGAACATGGGGTGGGAGAGATTCTTTCTCTGCACAGCTGTCTCTAATCTCAGAAATTCAAATCTCCAAAGCTGATCATCATTCAAGTCGGTGGGTCCAATAGAAAGACGTAAGCTCTCTCATGATCCCTGGGATTTGGTACCAGCACAAAAAAACCTTTTAAATTAAAATAAACTATAACAGAATCTTTCCGTGGGTTAAAAAAAAAGAAACTGAGCTTACATCCTCTTCTTCTTGACATGGTTAAGAGCAGAACTTTGAAAATTCCTTGTCTGAAACAGTCCTCATGGTGGTCCTTTAAGGAAAGTCATCCAGTTGGTGCTCAAAACAAACTCTGTAAATATCTTACATCCTAGGTTGAATGTTAAAATATAAATTATTTTGGAAACCACAACCAGTTAAAGATTCATAACATTGTCTTGTGTAACTGGCAGATGATAATTGGCAACAGAATATACCCCTATTTCTGGAAATAAAAATCCTGGTTTTTTAATAAATATTTACTCATTTTTGAGAGAGAGAGAGGAGAGAGAGCATGAGTGGGGTAGGGACAGAGGAAGAGAGGGACAGAGGACCCAAAGCAGGCTCTGTGCTGACAGCAGCGATCCTAATATGGGGCTTGAACTCACGAATCTTGAGATCATGACCTGAGCTGAAGTTGGACACTCAACTGACTGAGCCACCCAGGTGGCCCAGGAAAACTAACTTTTTCACAAACTTTTTCTGTCCCAAAATCCCTGAGGGATAAGACACACTCACTCAGTCACAGCAGCCATCTCTAGGCATGATTTAAGGTTGAGCAGGGAATTTGGTGTCCTGTAAAGGGGTTACAAGCTCTGGAATATCACAATCTGTCAGGGAGAGAACGTACTTTAAAAAGCCCCATATCCGACTTTGGCTCAGGTCATGATCTCACAGCTCGTGGGTTCAAGCTCTGTGTAGACCTCTGTGCTGATAGCTCAGAGCCTGGAGCCTGCTTTGGATTCTGTGTCTCCCTCTCTCTCTGCCCCTCCTCCAATCACTCTCTCTCTTTCTCTCTCTCAAAAGTAAATAAACATTAAAAAAAATTTTTTTAAGCCCCACAGGTAATTAAAATGTGCCCATTCATCTTGCCCAGCAGTTCTCTCCTATCTTTGTGTAAAGATATAAAGTGAAAGCACTCACTCTCCCCAAAACAACCAAACACCAAGAGGCTACTGAGGAGGCATCTATAACTTAGAACAGATACTTAGAATAATCTTTTATTCAACCAAGCTATGTTTACTGGGAGGGGCCAGAAAAAAACCCTAACATTAGTCCATTAAGGAATATAATAGATACATCCTAGTACCTTTGGATAGTAATTATTATAAGCCTACACATGCTACCAAACTTGAAAATAAATTTACTATTTGCTTTTTAGTGATTGCAGCTTATATTTATAAAGCCAGATTAGCAGGCTTTACTGATATATACATTCTCCAGGGCGCCTGTGTGGCTCAGGTAAGCATATGACTTTGGCTCAGGTCATGATCTCATGGTTCGTGGGTTTACACCCCATGTAGGGCTCTGTGCTGACAGCTCAGAGCCTGGAGCCTGCTTCAGACTCTGTGTCTGCCCCTCTTTCTGCCCCTCCCCTACTCATGCTCTGTCTCTCCCTGTCTCTCTCTCTAAAATAAATAATAAACATTAAAAAAAATTTAAAGAATATATACATTCTCCTTTTCACTAGTACTTTAAAATTTTTCCCTTACATGAATTCTCTTCTTCTGCTCTTAACCGTGGCAACAAGAAGAGGATGTAACCAAATGTTCATGTAGAACTATTAGAGAAAAATGAAATATTTTACACTATTTTCTTAGACAATCCCTAAACACAGTAAACATAAATGGCTTGGAGTTTTTTTTAGATGCTCTAGAATCTGAAGATAAAATAAGCCATCTATTGTTTAATGACTTTCATTTAAAGAACTTGCAAATAGGGGCACCTGGGTGTCTCAGTTGGTTAAGCATCTGACTCTTGATCTCAGCCCAGGTCATGATCTTACGGTTTGTGAGTTCCAGCCCCACATCAGGCTCTGTGCTGACAGCACAGAACCTGCTTGGAATACTCTCTCCCTCTCTCTCTGCCCCTAGCCCACTCATTCTCTCTCTTTCTCTCTCTCTCTCTCTCTTTCTCCAAATAAATAAGTAAACTTAAAAAAAAAAGAACTTACAAATAGATTTATTCTGTTCCTACCCTTTCCTCACTCCCATCTAGAAAAATAAAAGCAAGAAAGTTTTTTTGAAATAAAATACTAATCTTTGTTGCATTTGTGGCTGCTAAGAATACAGCACACAGCAACATCTCTTGGGGTGTGAACAGGTGAATTTAAGTTAAGTAAACAATCAAAGTAGCAGAGTTTTCCCAAAGTGGAAGTGTGACTTAGACCTTTCATTTCTGAAGAAACTACTTGCTGTTTTCATCTTAGGTCGTCAGCCATTACTAGAAGAGAAGTTAGAGAGAGAAGTTAGCTTGCAGGAGAATTTCCATTCTAGGCCACGCAGCACAGATTTGGGCTCACCTCATTGTCAGTGCTTAGAACTGCACAACCAGTGGGGAGGCATGGGATCCACTCATGTGTTTGTCATTGTGAGGAAAACGGGTCCTATATGCCCACACACACTCACACACACACCCCATTTTGTGTCTGGACTTTAGACAAGCAACAGCACATAGTGATGTCAAGGAAATGGCAACCTGTTCCTGCTTAAACCTACTTACAAGAGAAAAATGCATTTGGATGACCTATTCAAAGGTGCTTTAACTTTATTCCAAGTGGCCCGCAGGAGAGCTTGCTTCAAATGAGCTGATTTTATATCTTTTTAAGGAATATGAGCCGTTAATATTTTTAATTGTAAGACTCATTTTAATCAAGTGTCCAAATCAATCTCAAAGGAGTTTCATTGCTTTTTCCTAGGTTTACAAAAATCATGTGTCCAGGACACCTAAGTGGCTCAGTCGGTTAAGCATCTGACTCTTGGTTTCAGCTCAGATCATTATCTTGTGGTTTGTGAGTTCCAGCCCATGTCAGGTTCTGCAGCTGGAAGCGCAGAGCCTACTTAGAATTTTGTTTCTCTCTCTCTCTTCCCCTCCCCTGCTTGCACTGTCTCTGTCTCTCTCAAAATAAATAAATAAACTTAAAAAAAAAAAAGAAATTCCCTGGAAAAAAATCATGTGTCCAATAGGGTAAAAGCATCAAGTTGAAATCACAGTTGATGTTTGGGGATGAAAACTGGGAGGGTGCTAGGAGCTAAGAGTGCCATTCAGTAGAAGAGGAAAGGGGTTCTGATGTAAATAGTGGAAGTCAAGTAACAATTTGGGATACAGGTTCTTACACACACACACACACACACACACACACACTTGTTTCAGCAAAGCTGCCACAGGATTGTTACCAGGACATTTTCATTCCCAGAGCTCTCACACTAGGCCAAGTTATGTGAACCAACGTATCCATTCATCTACTTTAAGCCTATGTATCTGATTCACACAGGTTCACAAGGTTTTGCCAACTTTCCATGGAATTAATGAGTCTCTTGCCCTACAATGACTGAATATCTCAGTGCCCTAAACACACCAGCATCTTGAAGGGCCCTGAGAGCCTTTGCCTTCAGTTCATCCAAACTACCCCAACCCTGCCATCGACAAACCATGTCCTGTCAGTGTCAGCAGTGAATTATTGGGGAGAGCTTGGGACACTCTGTTGTTTAATGTCACTGTACAGCAATCCTGACTTGAGTTCCCCAGGCTGTCACTTTTTCCAGGTTTACTTATGGCTCTATCACCACAAGAAGTATATAGTATTTAAAAAAAAAAAAAAGCCAGGCTGCAAACACACTGAGACCACTTTCACATCCCAAATGGCCTGTGGCAGAGTCAGCAACAGACCAAAAGATACGTAAGGGTAAAGCCATTTTTCTTCCCAAGATCCCCTTTCCGTTTATGAAATTGGAAGCACAGCTGCTGGTTCAATGGAAAGAGGTGGCAATTATCCCATCCACCTGGGTCCTAAGTCTGCTACCTTGGTGGTGACCCCTTGACGTCTCCATGGGCATCATTTTCCATCTCTCAAATTTTGCCCCTTCCAATAGACCTTGTGTGGATGACTGAAATCAGGAACCAGTTTCTGATTCCAGGAATGCAATGTTCTCTTTCAAACTGTTTCCAAGACGAGGGAGCAAAGCCAGTTATGAATCTGAGAACATGGATCTTCTTCAAAAAGACAAAATAACAACTTTCTGTCCAGCAAAAATGCATGCCTTCAGTTCAAGTGATTGATAAAAATACATTACTATTCAACACAGAACAAAATAAACATTTTTTTTTCAAAACTTTTTAATGTTTATTTTTTGAGAGAGAGAGGGATAGAGCATGAGCGGGGAGGGACAGAGAGAGAGGGAGACACAGAATCTGAAGCAGGTTCCAGGCTCTGAGCTGTCAGCACAGAGCCCGACATGGGGCTCAAACTCCCAAGCTGCGAGATTGTGACCTGAGCTGAAGTTGGAGGTTTAACCGACTGACATATTTTTAAAGATGAAGTACATTAGAATCCCTGCTAGCAGCTTATTTTCAGCTATTCCTGTAACAAAACTGCCATGGATTCACATTATAAAGCTACTATTAATTAGTTAATTAATATATTATTGTTAATAACTTTAAGCAAGTTTAAGAGGCTCTTCAAAGACACAATATTATTATTCATGCTTCATCTCACTACTTTTATCCACTAAAATTAAATGCCAAGATGGCAATGGTAAAATGAAAGCATCCTAATTAGATGCCACAAAACAACTGTGCCACATGGCCAGAACCCGTTTCAATTCTTTTTATATGTAAATATAATTTAATTTTGGATGTCTGTTTTTAATTGTATATTCCCCTTAGAAAATTTTAATTAAGTAATATGATACTGACAAATAAAACATGTTTTCTCATCTCTAGACTAATTTGATAAGCTAAAAGGGGAGTGGAGGAGCAAACCCTGGGTCTAAGGGGGGAGGAAATGTGGCAAAGTTATTACGGGACAGCTAGGGTAGAATATCACTAGCTGTGTGACTTTAGACCAGTTACTAAACATCTCTGTTATTCAGCTTCCTCATCTATAAAGTGGAAAGAATAATAGTAGGATCTCTTTCATAGAAATTTTGTGAGGATTTAAGAAATTAATATGTGTGGGTGCTTGGGTGGCTCAGTTGGTTAAGTGTCGGACTTCGGCTCATGTCATGATCTCATGGTTCGTGGGTTTGAGCCCCATGTTGGGCTTTGTTCTGACAGCTCAGAGCCTGGAGCCTGCTTTGGATTCTGTGTCTCCCTCTCTCTGTCCCTCCTCAGTTCACGCTTTGTCTCTCAAAAATGGATAAATTTTTTTAAAATTGTTAATAAAAAAGGAAAGAAATTAATATGTCCAAAGTTCTTAGAACAGGAAACACATAGTAAGCACAGATTAAATATTAGTTGCTCTTATAACTTAATGGAACTTTCAGCCACTCACTTGGACTTTTCCTTTTGACTGCACCTCAAAATCGATACACTTGGAAAGGTAGCACTTTTCTCTTCAGAGCAGCTCCTCCTTCCAGTTTCCTTGGAAATAAACCCTCCAGGCAGTGGTGCCACTATCTAATAACCACAGAAGTGTCACCAACATATTTGATTCCTCCTGCCCCTGCTCTCTCCAGCTGCCACACTGTCACCTTGTCACTTCCCTCTCCATTCCACTGTGATATTGCAATATATGGTTTTTGTCCCTGGTTCCCTGGTTCGTGGCACAAAGCTCTTAAAACCCTTAGGATTACCTAAGTAATGGGGCAAGAGGAGCATCTTTTGTTATTCATATTTAGCCTCTTTCAATCATACCCAAGTTTATGTGAATGAGCTGATTCTTGGAAGATATGGGGGGGTAGGGGGTGGGGAAGTGTTGTCAGATAAATAATGCCTGTGAAAAACGGGCTAGAACTTTAGTCCCACCACCCCCAGCCTCTGGGGAGGGTGAAAGAACTGGGGATTGTGTTAATCATCAACGCTCAATCACTTAATCAACTATTCAACAGAGTCTCTATAAAAACCCAGACGAAGAAATATGGAGAGTCTCCAGTTTGGTGAATAGACCCATGTGCATGCATGGTCTGGAGGGTCATGCAACCCTGGAACAGAAATTCCCACATTTGGGATACTGTCATCACGTGTCCACATCATCCTACTCGGAATGGGCTGTTCACTGACCCCTGTGCCGTGTGGCACTTCTGGTGCAAGAAGCAGAGCCTCACTCAAGGTTGCCCCAGTTGCTGGGGGCCTGCATCCAGGGAAGAGAGAAACCAGGACATCATTCATCTCAGCCATCAATGTGGCTCCAGGAAGGAGGGAGGCCAACACTGGGGACACACTTACACTAAAAAATCACTTGTGGCTTATCTGATACTCAAATTCAACTGGGTGTCCTCTTTTACTTTGTTGTTCTTACTGTTTTATTTTTATGTTTGCTAAATCTCACAGTCCTACCTTCACACACAACCTGGAGGACATCAAGGATCTTCCATTTACAATGGCAGCTGGCTTGTCTCAACAGGGGATCGCAGTGTCCAATGCCTCTAGGGTTGGGGGGTAATGTGAATGAGTGCAGCAGGACCTCTGTAGGATGATATATGGCAACTGACCCTGGCCTGAAGTGTTGAGAGATCACCCCCCAGTGAGCAGTAGAAACTGTTATAAACTGGTGTGCACTGCGCATACTCTAACTAATGGAAGTAGCTACTACTCACTTCCATCTACTAGTGCCATAGATCTGACAGAAATACTCAAAAAATTCCCAAATGTTTGAAAGTTTTCTATTTGAAAACTTTAGATATTTCAGTGTTAATAACTAATTTAATAATAAAACATTGTTCTGGCTACCCTGTGTAGATGGACAGAATAAAAAAAAAAAGGTGTAATGTCCGCACCAGCTGGCCTGCAGGTCACATCTGCTCTATAGCAATTCTAGATGTCAGTCTTCAACCAGGAAGAGGCGTCCATTGCCCCAGCCAAGGTCCGCCATGACAGTGGTTCAGCTGCAATTCTGCTCTTGACCAGTGGACTCCTTTGGTACATCGGATTTGAACTCTCTGAAAGAGAGAACCTGATCGGGTTGGCTAGTCACCTTGCAGCATACATAGAGTGCAGTATGCATAGTATGCAGTATAGCATAGAGTGCTATACTCTATTTGGTCATTGGCCAGCCTAAAGAGGGGAACTCTCTAGTTTAATCAGCTGTACTCTGGAAGGAGAATTACAAGGTCCAGACCCTTCACATTCCTCTTGTTCTTTGTATACCAGTCACACTGGCCTTCTTTCAGTTCCTCTTTCTGCTGTCTCTTGTCCCACCACAGAACTCCCTTACATGCCTTCTCTGTGGTCATGCCTCCTCTCCCTTCTCCCCGAATTAACACTCTCACATACTCCAGATATCTTCATTGGGGAATCCTTCCCTGGCCTCTCTGAATAGATCAAAGACCACCCTCTATAACCCTATGCCACCCAGCCCCTAGTGAAGGTATTCAAAACATTTATTTACTGGCAATGTGCAGACATCAGCCAAAAGAACATAGACCCCAGAATGGACTCTGGAACAAGAAATGGGAAGCTTCTTGCTGTGCCGGGAATTGACTGTTGAGTGCTAACTCATGGTGGGGAGCAATCCTGGAGGTGTTGGAGACAGATCTGAGGGGCCGAGGCCACAAGGGAGGGGACACTCAAGGGGCTCAAGGCAGCAGCTATATTGCTGTTTTAATGCTCTATTGTTGTGTAACAAACCTCCCCCAAACTTAATAACTTACCATAACCACTTATTCTTATTTTGCAATCTTCACTGGCTTCCTCTGGGTGGTTTTTCTGCTCCATGTGGTGTCTACTGGGATAAGAATGTCCGAGAGGAGATGGCTTCTTCAGTCATGTTTGACGTCTTAGCTGGGAAGGCTGAAGAGCTGGGACCAGGCTGAACATCACCCTCCCCAAGTGGCCTCTCCCCACTGCTAGCTTGGTTTCCTCACAGCACTGTGGTCTCGGCATATTGGGTTTTTTCTGTGGCAGATAACTTGGAAAGGGGAGAAGCAGAAACCATAGTTCTCTTAAGGCCTTGGCCCAAAAAAGTCTCATAGAGATCCCTTCACAGCATTCTCGGGCTCAAAGCAAGTTCCAAGGCCAGCCCAATTCAAGGAAGGGACAAGACTTTACCTTTTGATGGGTGAAAAAGCATTTGTGTATGCAGAGGGAAGGACATCTGAGGAGAAAGTCGTATGGACACATTTAAATATCTTCACACTGACATAGTAGTGTATTTGCGTAGTGGCTGAACATTGGCCATGTCTGTGCTTCTCATTTAGGGGATTATTGCAATTTTGCATTTGTTTGTGATTTATTTGATGAGAGTCTCCAAGATGGCAGGAACTGTGACTGTGTTTGCTTTAGTGTCAGGTGCAATGTCTATCACATTGCAGTATTTGCTAAGTATTTGCTGAATGAATGAATGAATGAATGAGTATCCCCTTTAAGAAACATCAACAACAATCATCACTGAGCTGCTTCAGTGACTGAAACGCTTCAACCTTTGCGTGGTAAAAATTTGATGAAGGCTTTTTAAGGGGGTTGGAAACAGAAAGTTTAGTGTCAGAATTCTCCCTGTCAGGAGAACTAGTTTTGCTTAAAGGCACTAAAATGCATGTTTTGGCACTGATACCAGGTGTCTGTGGGAGGTAGGAGGGAAAAAAACTGAAAGGAGAAAGAAAGATTTAATACAATAGGTTTCTCCCTCCCCTGTTTTATGGATGTTCTTTGCACCCTGCACAGATCCCCTACCACTGATAAGACCATCAATAAGGGGAGCCACCCACCATGAGGACTTGATGAGCCACCTCCCAGGAAGGTTCTCCCTAGGCAAGAACGAATGCCTTTTTCCAGTTTGGAATGCTTAGCGTGAGGTAAAGGTTTTATTTGGGCAGCAGCCTGGAGTAAAAGAAAAAAACAGGAGTCAGGAAACCTGGGTTCCCATCCAGCTTTGCCACACTCTAAAGAATAACCCAACACTGGCAGAGGGCTCAGCTACTTCAGATCTCAACTCCTCTTGATCAGCTTAATTAAGTCATGCTATGCCCCTCTTGGGATGTGACAGTCCCACCCTTCCAAACTCCTTGTCCTCATCAGTAATGTCCATCTCCCTGCTGGTCCAGCCTTGATCATCTGGGATGCATCAGTAATTCGGCCCTGGCTCGTCTGCTACATCTGTTCACTCACCAGACATTATAGCATTTCCTCCAGGGTCTCATGCCTCCTGTCTCCATTTTGCTCCCACATCCAGGTCCTTATAGGAACCAGCTTTGGCTTGGTTCCTCCAATCCCTGGTTGTAGACTCTCCTCAATTCACTTCTCCTAATGATGTCTGACACTCCTTATGTTATGCCAGCAGACCCTGGTGGTTGTCTACATGGAAGGCAGAGGTAGACTTACCATTTACCATGAAGCCATTGAAGCTTAAGCTCGCAGGCCACTCACTTGCCTGGGCTCCTTTCCAAAGCCAAGAAAAAAGAAGATCTCACCTTCAAGGTTACCTGTGTATGATTTTTCACCACCATTAAGTATAATCACCTTCATTTTCTACCCCAGTTTTCTTTGCTCACATTTCCCCTCATGCTAAATGGTAGCAGAGTGCCAGTAGGTGGTTTATGGTGTACTGATGGGGAAGTTAGGTTGAGAATACACTTAGATTGTGTTTACTAGAATAGGTTTATGTGGCTCACTTCAAGGTAAATTGGCAATGATTAAAAGAAAATAGTGAGGTTTAGGAACCATTTGGATTACACCCAGCATATATTTTTTTTAAGCAGCAACATATTAAGAAGAAAAAATAAATTGATGATAAAAGTAATGAAGAGCCTCTGGGGATTATTTGTTAATGTGATTAATAGTTCAAACCATGTGGACGCACTGGAAACAATTTTACTATCTTAATAATTTGGCACCAAAGACTAACAACAAATTTAGCACAAAACTCATAAGACACATCAATGAGGACATTGAAAACGAACTCTTTTATGAGTATCATAATGGAAAGAGTGTTTGAGATCAGCCAACACACAACACAACTTGAAATACCTGGAGATCTTACAAGTCATTTATAAAAGAAACTGAATGGTGGTTTCTTCAATTTTGGTAGCAACCCTAAATCTTTACATGACACTACCAATAAGCAAGTTGTCAAACTGAAAGAAACTTTTATAAACTACTAATTAAAAAAATTTTTGATCGACCATGTTGAAAAAAGACTGAATGGTCCTTTTATCATTGCTAAAGAAAATGATACATAAATTCCCTGTCAGGTGAAGAGGCTTTGGAAGAAAACATTTCAAAGGATGTGCCAGGCAGTTACTTAAAATGTTACCATTTGTTTAGGGTTTTTTTTTTAATTTTTTACAGAGAGAGTGTGAGTGGGGGAGAGGGGGAGAAGGGGGTTGGGAGAGAATCCCAAGCAGGCTCCACACTTAGCATGGGGCCCCACACAGGGCTCGACTGCACAGCCCTGAGATCATGACCTGAGCCAAAATCAAGAATCAGATGCTCAACGAACTGAACCACCCAGGCTCCCCAAGAATGTTATGATGTTTATTTTTTATTCTTAATTTTGTTTTCATAATTTTGCATGCCTTTTCTTAAGGAGAAATTTCAAAGTGTATAATCATCAAGCCACATAACATCTTATCTACCTTGCCAATAGCCAATACTCCTTCCTCTCTCCAAAGAGAAAGCAAATGTTGTTCAGGGACCCACCTTCTTCTGTGTAACCCTGGATCTCAAGGGAGACGTTTCCAGCCCCAGTCTCATGAGGTTGCATTTCTTCTGCCAGCAATCCCCTTAGTCATACACATGTGATGCAATTCTGGCCAATGGATAAAAAGAAAATTGTAATGGGAATTTGGGGAAAGATTTACTCTTTTGATTAAGGGCAGCAAAAAGCCATTCAGATGGGATGCTCTATCTTTGTCATCTGGACATAGTTAAGTTTGGATGTGATACCTGGAGCTTTCGCAGCCATCTTATGACCTTGAGAAGAGCCAGCCTCAGAACAAGCCATCAGAGAACAGCAGAAGGAAAAGACCCAACCCAGGCCCTGCCTTCAGACTCCTAAGTGAAATCATATTGCAGTTTCCTCTTTGCTAAAGCTAATGGAATCAAGTTTTCTATCACTTGCATCCCAAGCCATCTGATACACTTAGTTTCATAGCTTTTTATTGCCTCTGGCAAATCTCTTTTAAAGTGATTTTTCTGGGGGCCCCTGGGTGGCTCAGTCTGCTCCAACTGCTGATTTTGGCTCAGATCATGATCTCACAGTCTGTGAGATTGATCCCCGTGTCAGGCCCAGGAGCAGCCAGATCCCTTGGTATCACTGGTCTTCCAGTGATGGCATCTTTAGTCAGATAATGTCCTACCTTTCTTCACTTTCACTCTGTGGTAAGATGCTTCTTAGAAAAGTTCATACCCACTTGAAAAATTAAAACCAAATATATTCGAAAGGTTCTTCTGAACAGAAGACATCCTTGAGAATTATGTATGATCAGTGTATATTTCTTGAGGATCCTTGGGGGTTAAGGCACTGAGGACACCTATAGATGCAGTGGTAGAAGCCAGTACCCACATCACAGCCTGTAAGAGATGCACACAGGACTGACTTCCCACCTGTATAAACAACAACCTTAACAACAACAACAAAAAATGAATTGCAGATACTGGATCTGAACTCTGGTCCTTTCAGGCACTGATAGGTCCAAGTGCATTGACTACATAACACAAAGAAGGCAGTTAGTTACTGGCTTGTTTATTTTATAAAGATAGTCTATCACAAGCCTAACTCCAGCCCCACTGGCCATGTTTTGTATTCACCAAACCAATAGTGCCTTTGAAAACTCTAGAGCTATATTATTCAATCTGATAGCCACCAGCCACATGTAGGGCTTTAAATTTTAAAGTTTGTTTAATTATAATTAAATACAATTTAAAAATCAGTTCCTCGGTTGCACTAGCCACATTTTAAGGCTCAACAGCCACATGCACTAGTGGCTACCATAATCCTACAACACAAATATAGAATATTCCCATCATCAGAAAGTTCTATTGAACAGTCCTATTCTAGAGAACCTAGAGTAGGGCACCATCTAGGATGTGGTCTTTTTTTTTAATGTTTATTTATTTTGAAAGAGAGAGAGAATACAAATAAAGGAAGGAAGGAGGAAAGAGAGAGGGAGAGACAGAATCCCAAGCAGACTCCATACCCAGAGCAGAGCACCATGTGGGACTCTATCTCAGAACCACAAGATCATGACCTGAACCAATATCAAGAGTCAGATGCTTAACCAACTGAGCCACCCAGGTGACCCTAGAACGTGCTGTTATCAAAAGAATTGATCTTGAATCTGATCAAGTCTCTACAGTTTATAGGAAATGCAAAAAAGGGAAAAACATGCTCATCTACACACAGAAACACAATCATAAAAATGCAGTGTGGAAAATTTGATGGGATAAATGACACAGTTTCCTAAAAGGAAGATTTCAAGAAAAAACAAAAACAGGGAAACCTATAAATACTGGTCAGATACATCAAACAATGAAAATATGTGGACTTTATTGGAATAAATTCAAATGTAAACTATAAAAGTATGTATAAGGATGAGATAATAACTGATATATAATAATTTATAATAGGATATATAACAATTGACAATATTAAGGAGTGACTTTTTAAATAAATTCAGATATGATAATGGTATTTTGGGTATGGCATAGTAAAAAGATCTTATTGGGGCACCTGGGTGGCTCAGTAGGTTAAGTGTCTGACTTCGGCTCAGGTCATGATCTCGTGGTCCATGAGTTTGAGCCCCGCATCAGGCTCTGTGCTGACAGTTCAGACCCTGAAGCCTGCTTCAGATTCTGTGTCTCCCTCTCTCTCTGCCCCTCCCCCGCTCATGCTCTGTCTCTCTCTGTCTCTCAAAAATAAATAAATGTGAAAAAAAATTTTTTAAAAAGATCTTATCTTTTAGGAATGCATACTGAAATATTTACAGAAGAAATGATATCATGTCTGGGCTTTGCCCTGAAATAATTTAGGATGGGGGGATGGAAGGGTACCTAGATGGAATAAGATTGGCTATGAGGTGATGATGGTTGGCTCTGGGTGACAAATCCATAGGCATTAATTTTATTATTCTGACCACTTTTACATTTGTTAACATTTTTCCATAGTGAAGAGTTAAAAAAAAATTGTAGTAAAGCAGGACCACAAGAAGAGAGCTATAGGAAATAAAGATGGTCTCTTAATTTTCTCTCCAGGTATTTAGTAGGCATTGCCCTTGACCTTGGTTGTAGAAGACCTGCTTCACACATAGCCCTGAGGAAGGCATCTGGAAGCCAGAACACAACAGGGGATGGAAATGAAGTCTGCTAGTGTGGACAAAACCCAGACCATGCTAACTTGTGGCTATGAATGCCTCAAATCCAATAGTTATGGCAAGTAGAGAAGGCAGATGTGAGTTTGGATAAGTTCCCTGGATGCCTGTCCATGGAACCTACTAAAGGGAAAAAGAACTTTATATGCCTCACCAAGAACTTTATATGTTCCCCCCAGGCCCTGGGGGAACAGATTAACTGGTGTGATGAACAGAATGTTTGTGAACTCCCCAAATTCACCAACATGTTGGTGTTTGGAGATGGGGCCTTTGGGACCTACCTGGGTTTGTCTAAGCCATACAGCCTATGGAGAGGCTGTGGCAGCTGAAGCTTAGATAGCTGGTCAGGGAAGAGGCTATTTCACCATGGTCAGCCTTAATGTTCCTGAAGCGTTTGACTCTTGATTTTGACTCAGATCATGCTCTCATGGGTTGGTTCGTGGGATCGAGCTGTGCATTGGGCTCTGTGCTGACAGTGTGGATCCTGCTTTGTGATTCTCTCTCTGCCCCTCTTTCTGCCCCTCCCTGGCCCATTCTCTCTCTCTCTCTCTCTCTCTCTCTCTCTCTCTCTCTCTCTCAAAATAAATAAATAAATAAAAACTTAAAAATAAAAAAAAAAAACAGTAGATGGGATCTCAGCCAGAAGCAGGAGCTGCAGCTGAGTTCCTTCTCCAGGCACCCGAATGAGAGAAGTTCCCTAGCTTAGGGGATGGGAGAGAAGAGGGAGACATCTGTGGTCCTCTCCTGGCAATGCCACAAGGAAGGTGACAAGACCCAGAGAAGAATGGCTCCATGTCCACCAAGGTAGAGCAAGACCACAGGAGCCTCCCAAGGGTCCCTTACCTGAGTGGGACCTGGAAGTATTAAAGACACCCAGTGGGGCTGTTTAGACCCAGCTCTCAGCTCTTAGTGGTAACCTTATTGTGTACACACTTCCCTCAACTTTGGTACTACATGGGTCCCCTGGGAGGGATCTGAAAGAGGAAGACTAAGGTTGGTGAGTCTGTGTGTCTAGGTGAAGGGAATCTCACACTTAAAACCTACAGAAAACGATAAATTATAGGAGCCTGAGTTGGAGCCTGATTCATGACATATAACAGGTACCTTGTCTCATGCACTTTAGTCCCTCAACAACCTCACGTACAAGGTCAAAGTCTTTGTGTCGCATGTGATTTATCCTTTCCACCACTCATTCTACACATAGGCTCTGACCCCCTCGGTGTCCCAGACACCCTGCTGGGTGCTGGTGAGATAGAGGCATGAAACTAATAAAGCATCTGCCCTCACAGAGGGTGCAGCCCAGTGGGGATGACCACACAGAGAGAACCAAACAAATAAAGCAACAAAATTGGTACAAACTCTGATAAGCATTGCTCAGATAATAAACTGGGTGATGTGATAAAGAGTTCCTCGCCCATAGGCAGGATGAAGAGGTCTGAGAAAGCCTCTCCAAGACAGTATTTCGTGCTCTAAGACCCACAGCAGGGGAACCACCTAGTCCTGCCAAAGGTTGGGACACACAAGAGAAGGGAGAGGAACTGCAGAGGCTTGAGAAAATGTTTGAAGAAGGAGGAAAGAGAGGGCAGTGTGGTTGGCCTGAACAGAAGAAGAAGAGTGAGGAGGGGAGGCAGAAAAGCAGGTCAGATCACTCAGAATCTGGCAGAGCAAGATAGGGAGATAGAAGGTGATTGTTAAAATAGGAAGCCCCGGGCTCATTTTAGGTAGGGGATTCGTCCTTCTAGTATATGGATTAAATGAAGTAATACACATAATGCACTTAGAACAGTGGCCAGTATAGAGAACACTATAGAAGTGTTTTTATCCTGATTCTGATGATTAACAATAGGTTGGAGAAGAACCAAGAATTGAAGCAAGGAGACAGGTTGGAGAGAGACATTAGCTTGTAAGTCCTGGCTTCCTGCTCTACTAAATCGGGAGGGAAATCCAATACACACAATTTTAGGTCTATTATAAACAATTATGTTGAAAAAGAGAAGCAAGGGAGACCAAGGTCGTACCTTATAAGATTCCCAGGTTCATTTAACCCTGGCCACAAATTAAAAATTAAACTGGACCAGGGGTTGGGGGCGCTGAGAGAAATGGGGACTTATTTGCTTCATGGGGACAGAGTCTCATCACAGGGCTGATGAAAAAGTTCTGGAGGTGGCTGGTGGTGATGGCTGTACAACAGTGAGAATACACTAAAGTCACTGATGTCACATATTTTTAAATGGTTAAAATGGTAAATTTTATGCTATGTATACTTTACCAAAATAACAATAAGTTGGATTTTTGCTTATATTATTGAATAGAAGTTCACATCACACACTTCCATTGTGTGTCTCTATCAGCCGGGTGATGAGCCAGTGTCTCTTGTCGTCCCACACACTTTGGGTGTGAAAGAGAACCAGTTTCAACCTGGACAGGAAAAGTGCTGGAACTGAGAAATAAGCTATAAATGAAATGGTAACAATTGTCTTAAAAAAACTTGAATAAGAGGCTAGATTTCAAATGGCATCTTATTTTATCTGAACAGGATCACATTCTGTAAGCAAGCATCTGTCTGCGTCAGTTTATGAGCCCCTCGGGGCCAAGACCTGCCTCTGCCTGTCCTGTCAGTGTTCTTATGGGGCCTCGTGTGAAAGTGTTATTACGTTATTGGGAAAGTTGACTGGAAAAATCTAGAGACAGTGAAACCAGAGAGAGGAAAACTACAGTGCCTACCACTAGAAATAAAAATGCAAGGGAAATAAGTCAACCAGAGAAAGACAAATACCATAGGATTTCAGTCATATGTGGAATTTAAGAAACAAAACAGATGAACATATGGGAAGAGGCAGGGGGAAGAGAGAGGGAAACAAACCATAAGAGACTCGTAAGGGTAGAAAATAGAGTTGACAGTGGGAAGAGGGTAGGTATGGGCTAGATGGGTGAGAAGTACTAAAGAGGGCACTTGTGATGAGCATTGGGTGTTGTATGTAAGTGGTGAATCACTGAATTTTACTCCTGAAACCAATTTTGCCCTGGATGTTAACTAAAATTTAAAGTTAAAAAAAATGCTAGGGACTGCATTCAAATGGAGGTCAGATTAAATTAAATGGAGCCTCATAAACTTTTGAAGCTAGTAGACATTTTCCTGCTTCCAAGAGCTTGCTTTTTTAGTTTTTATTTTAATTTTTTTTTAGTTTTCAAAACTGTTTAATTGTGGTAAAACATATGTAACATGAAATTTACCATTTCATCATTTTTTAAGTGTAGGGTGATGTTAAGTATACTTGCATCATTGTACAACCAAACCTCCAGAGATTTTTCACCCTGCAAAGTTGAAACTCTATGCCTATTAAACAACTCCCCATTTATTCCTTCCTCCAACACCCGGTAAGCATCATTCTATCTTCTGTCTTTGAATTTGACAGCTCTGGGTACTTCATGGAAGACGCATCCATTTGTCTTTTTGTGTCTAGCTTATTTCATTTATCAAAACATCCTCAAAGTTCGTCCAGGTTGCAGTATGTGTCAGAATTACCTTTCTTTTTAAGACTGAATAATATTTTATTGTATATTTATA
Organism: Cryptoprocta ferox; assembly: GCA_028646485.1. Classification (NCBI taxonomy): domain Eukaryota; kingdom Metazoa; phylum Chordata; class Mammalia; order Carnivora; family Eupleridae; genus Cryptoprocta; species Cryptoprocta ferox. The sequence goes on from CM053568.1 coordinate 63,390,177, forward strand.
CTATATTTTGTTTATCCACTATCTGTTGAGGGACACTTGAATTATTTCCACCTCTTCGTTATTGTGAATAATGCTGCCATGAACATGGGTGTATAAATATCTATTTGAGAGCTCGCTTTAAATTCTTTTGAGTATATACGCAGAAGTGGAATTACTGGATCATACGGTAGTTCTATTTTTCATTTTTTGTGGAACTGCCATTCTGTTTTCTATATTGATTTCACCATTTGACATTCCCACCAATAGTACATGAGGGCTCTAATTTCTCCACACCCTCAGCAACACTTATTATTTATGGGTTTGTTTGTTTTTTATAGTAATCATCCTAATGGGTGTGAGGAGCTATATAATTGTGATGATTTTTTTATATTTAATAGATCATAGCAGATAGTATAGAGAGTTCCATATGCTTTGGGCCCCACCCATGCACAGCTTCCCACACTACACATTCTGAACCACAGTGGTGCATTTGTCTATAATCAATAACAATTGCATTCACACCATTATCATCCAAAGTCTGTAGCTTACATTGGGGTTCACTCTCGGTGTTTTACATTCTGTGCATTTTGACAAGTGTACAATGACATGTATCCACCATTATGGTATCATACAGAGTATTTTCACTCCCCTAAAATTCCTCTGCACTCTGGCTACTCATCCCTCTCTGTCCCCTAACTCCTGAAAGCCACTGATCTTTCTACTGTCCCCACAGTTTTGCCTTTTCCATATTACCATATAGTTGGAATCATATAGTATATAGCCTTTTCAGAATAGCTTCTTTCACTTAGTGATATGCATTTAAATTTCCAGAGGCTTTCATTTTGACATAGCTTATTCTAGGCTGGTTTGCGTCTCACTTGTCAATGATCTCCAGTGAAGACATTACTAAGATAAGGGAACTCCCTAGGCTCCACAAAAGCATAACTGTCTATCATCAGCCATTGCAGGGAGCCTGGACCAGAGACATAGAAGTCAAGGCTCTCATGCACCTCCCTGAAAAGACAGGAAAGTCATTGCCAAATTTTGCTCTGATCAGACACTGCTTTAGCCTAATCCCAGAGCATAGCACCCATAGCTAAATTATGTGCCACTGCTGGTCACTTGTGACCATATTACATTAGCAATGTTAGATATCATAAAACTTTTTTTAATGGAAGAATTTTAGAACCCAGTGCAAGCTCTTTTAGTCCCTAAACATTTGGAAACTAAACAATACACTTCTAAAAAAATATATAAGAATCAAAGAGGAAGCTCAAAGAAAGCAAAATAATTAATAGAACATAAAGAATTGCAATGATGCAAAAGTGGTTCTTCAAAAAAAATCAGCCAAATTGATCTAACTCTAGCAAGACTGAAAGAGAAAAAAGAGAGAAGACAGAAATTACCAGTATCGGGGATGAAACAGAAAATATCATTCCAAACCCTACTGACATCAAAAAAACAATAAAGAAATACTGCAAACAACTCTACATACATAAACATGACAATTTAGAGGATATAGATCAATTTCTCAAGATGCACAAACTATCACAACTCACCCAATATGAAATAGATAACTGGAAAATTTGAATAGCCTTACAACTATTAAGAAAATTAAACTTGTAATTTGAAAACTCTCAAAAAGAGATCCCCAGGCCCAGATGGTTTCGTTGAAAGTTTTTCCAAAGGGGGGGCACCTGGGTGGCTCAGTCAGTTAAGTGTCTGACTTCAGCTCAGGTCATGATCTCACGGTTCGTGGGTTCAAGCCCCGTCGGGCTCCTGATAGCTCGGAGCCTGGAGCCTGCTTCGGATTCTGTGTGTCCCTCTCTCTCTGCCCCTCCCCCACTTGTGCTCTGCCTCCCTCTGTCTCTCAAAAGTAAATAAATGTAAAAAAATTTAAAAAACAAAGTTTTTCCAAATGATTAAAGAATTAACAGTAATTCTACAAAATCTTTTCAAGAAAATAGAGGAGGGTACACTCTCAAATTCATTTTATGATGCCACTATTACCCTGATACCAAAACTAGAGACAGAAAATGATAGTAACAAAAAAAAGAAAAAAGGAAAGGAAGAAAAAAGAGACTATAGATCATTACCCCTCATGAATACAGATGCAAATCTCCTGAACAAAATATTAGAAAATAAAATTCATGATACATAAAAAGAATAATATACCATGAGCAAGTGGGTTTTATTCCAGCTATGCAAAACTGATTGACTATCTGGAAATCAATCATTATAATCTGAGAAGAAAAAAAAAATCATGTGATCATATCAACAGATCCAGAAAAATCACTTGGCAATATTTGACAGGCATCATGATAAAAATTCTCTGGAAAACAGAAATAAAGAGAAACTTCTCAACCTGATAAAAAAGCATCTACTAAAAAAAAACAACTTAAAGTTAACATTATGTTTAATAGTAAAAAACTGAATGCTTTCCCCCTAAAATTGAGAACAGGCAAGGATATTTCAAAAGGACAACCATTCAGTACTTATTCAATATTCAATATTCACTCATTCAACATAATACTGAAAGTTCTAGCTAGATGGCAAGGCAAGAAAAAGTAAAGTGAAATAAGGTAAGAAAAGTAAATTTGAAAAGAAGGAATAAAATTGCCTCTATATCACAGATTATGTGACTGCCTACATAGAAATTCTCAAGAAATCTATAAAAAACAAACAAATTCTGTAACTCATAAATGAATTCAGAAAAGTCATAGAATACAAGAACATACAAAAGTCAATTGTATAGTAGTATATATAAGAAATATAGTAGTCATGACCACATGGCAACTGAAATTTAAAATAGAAGACATTCACAATAGCTCAGAAAAATGAAATAACTTACAGATAAATCTAGCAAAACACATATAGAACTTGTATGCCAAAAACTTCAAAATGCTGATGAAAGAAATCAAAAACATGATATGTGTCATATGAATGTGAACTTGAACACCTCGCATGATAAAAATAAAAATTAGTAGAAATATCTAAGCCAATACTTATTGAAATATCAGCAAGAGTTTTGTAGCTAGAGACAAGATCATTCAAAAACTGATATGGAAATGCAAAAGGAACTAGAGTAACTAAACAACTTTGCAAAAGAAGAATAAAGTGGGAAGGATCAGTCTACCCAGCTTCAAAACTTATTTTGTAGCTCTGTGCATCAAAACTGGGTGGTATTGATGAAAAGCAATCAGTGGAACAGAATAGAGAACCCAGAAGCAGACACACAAATATACTCAACTTTCTGACAAAAGTATAAAAGCAATTCAATGTAGGAAAGATCATCCTGTCCATAGTGCTGGAGCAAGTGGACATCTACAGACAAAAAAATATAACATCTAAATGTGTACCTTACACAAAATTTAACTCAACATGTAAATCCTGTTGATTTTTTACAAGTGTAAAACTATAAGCTTTTGCAAGAAAACAAGGAGAAATCTTCAGGATCTAGGGCTAGGCAAAGAGTTCAGAGACTTGACTCCAAGAGCACGGTCTATAAAAGGAAAAATTGATACACTGGACTTTATTAAAATCAAAAACATTCACTCTGTGAAAGACTTTGTTAAGAGGATGAAAAGACAAGCTTGCAGACTGGAAAAAAAATATTTGCAAACAGCATATCTAACAAAGGGACTAGTATCTAGATTATATAATGAATTCTAAAAACTCAGTAGTAATAAAACAAACAATCCAATTAGAAAACGGGCAGAAAACATGAACAAACCTTTCACCAAAGAGGATATGTATTTCCAAATAAGGACATGAAAAGAGATTCAGCATCATTAGCCACTAGAGAAATACGACTCAAATCACAATAGGTATCACTACACACCTATTGGGAAAGGCTAAAATAAAAAATAGTAACAGTAACAAATGCTAGGGAGGATGCAGAGAAAGGGATTCCCATTCCCTGATGGGAATGCAAAATAATACAGCTAATCTGGAAAATAGTTTGGCGGTTTCATGAAAAAATAAATATAAACTATGTTACAGCCCAGCAATTATACTCCTAATGCATTTGCTCCAGAGAATGGAAAATATACGGTCACACAAAAACCTGTCCATGAATGGTCACAGCCACTTCACTCCTAATAGCCAGAAACTGGAAAGAATCCAAATGTCCTTCAACAGTTAAATGGTAAAACAAACTTCCATTTCAACACCATGGAATATTACTTGGCAAGAAAGGAGTAAATGCATGATATATTAACAATTTGGATGAATCTCTAGAGGATTTTGTTAAGTGGCAAAAAAAAAAAAAAAAAAATCAATCCCAGTAGGAAATATGCTGTATGAGTCCACTTACCTAATGTTCTTGAAATAACAAAATATTGAAATGGAGAACAGATTAGCAATTTCCATGGTGTTCTGGATAAGGAGGGAGATGCAGGAAGGAATGAGGCGTGTCTATAAAAGGGCAACATGAGGGACCCATGTGGTGGTAGAAATGCTCTGTATCTTGACTACATCAATGTCAATATCCCAGTGGTGATGTTGTACTATGGTTTTGCAAGATATCACCACTGAGAGAAACTGGGTAAAAAGCATAAGGAATATCTCTAAATTATTTCTTACAACTGCGTGAGAATCTATAATTAACTCAAAATAAAAACTTAAGTTTAAAAATGTTTTGCCCATTAATTTGTTCAAACGTTTATCAAGCATCTCATTATGCATTATAATCATTGGTCTCCACAGAGTTCATAGCAGCTATTTGGACAGTTGGGATTATGAAACAAGATCCAAGAGCTTGCCCATAGTCTGGAGGAAGAATTTTCTTGGAGGGTAAATCCAAATTGTGAGGCAGAAAAACATTCCAGTCAGCTGTCCAATAAATAAGGGAAAGGGTGTTGGTAAAATTCTCTTGAAATACCTCCAGGCAATCAAAAAGAATGGGCTGGCCAAGTTGTAGGTTCTCAGAAGATCACCTTTGCCATCTGAGGCCAACTGGCCACCCCCTACATTTTCAGTTCTGCTGTCTCAGGAGAGAATAGGCCATTCAGAGCGCTGTGTGATGCTGGTAGTCAGGATATCCAGATTCCCAAAGGAACTATGCCCAAATTAGTCTCAGCCTAGAGTATGCTGGGAGTGAGAGAGGGTGGCATGGGTGTTAAAAGCACTGCCTCTGAAGACACAAATACCTGGTAATTGTTCTTTCTCTGCCATCTCTTGGTTGGGCAGTCTTGTCCAAGTTACCTATCCTTCTGGAACCTTTCTTTTCATCTATTTCATGGGGCTATTGTCGTTTGTTTAATACATTTTATTGGGGCATCTACAACGGGCCAAGGCACTGTTGTAGGCACTAGAGAAACCACAGTAAATAATGCAAATTAGGAAAGAAAAGGGAAGGGGGGAGGGGGAGGGAAGGGTGATGGAAGGCAGTGTCTTGTTAGGAATTCAGAGTCTCAGGCTCCAACCTGGACCTACTCATCAACATCTCTGAAGGTGGGACTCAGGAGTGTGCATGCTCACCAGCTGTGTAGGGGATTGTACTGACCTCCAGATTTTGAGAACTGCAGGTCTAGAGGGAACAAGAGCATTTACCATGTGACCTTGCATAAGGCGGAGCTCACACGTCTTATCCCAATCCTCACCCATGGTATACAGTCTATTTGTTAGAAGGGATGTACCCTCTGAGAATTCAGGCAGACGTAGAACTCAAAACCCAAGCCCATTACCCTCCAGCTGGCTGTTCTTTCTGTTGCCCTCATGGCCTTCACGTGCCATAAACGCGAATACGCAGCAAAGTGGTAGTAACCAATTATCCGGGGCTCCCCTCATCTTGTGACTTGTGTTTAGTGTCCTCCAAGGTGTCAGCGCCCTCCCGCATCCTCATGGAGACCTCGACGCTTCACTCCCTCCTTTGAGGTAATGACACAATTAAAAACGGAAAAGACAGTAAGCTTGCTCGTCTCAAGGTCAACTTTTTGCTTACGGTAATTTTTGTTTAAACCACAGAGAATGAACACAGCGTGGAAACAAGATCATTCCTTTATCCGAGCCTTCCTAGGTCTGCGGATTGGATTCTTTGAGGACTGTGGAGTCTGCACGTCTCTCAGTGACATTGGATGATGGCCCGTGCGCGCTTTCCGAATCCTCCCGCACCCGAAGCGGCTCGCGGTCCTGGAGACTTATTCAGTTTGTGCAGTGGAGGGGACACAGTCCCCAGGGTTAAGAGCTGACAGTGGGGCGCGCAGGAGCCCCACTACCCCTGCGGAGGACCATCATTCAGAGCTCCGTGTGGGTCTCTTTTGTGCGGTGGGTGAGGCTTCCCACCATGGGTTCCGGTGACTTGGAATGCCAAGGGCCTAAACTTAATTAACTTCTCCGGGCTGGGTCTCTTCCATCTCAGCCCGCATCCTGCTTCGTGGGGCGGCCAGACGAAAGTGCTCCCTGCACAAACAGAAGGCCAGGGACCTTAGTGGGAGCGTTGGCAAATACAACAGGGCCAGTGGCATCCTCATTAAACTCTGATTAGCAAGTGGACTTGATCCAGGCTAAATCAGAGCTGAATGAGATTTCTTTCTTTCTTCTTCTTTCTCTGCTGCCAGTTGATCAGATGTAGGCAATTAAGAACCCCCACACCTCCAGCCCTTGTATTTTTTTGAAGCAGGGAGCCCATACCAGTCAAGCCATAAAGACACTATTGTCCTAAGAACAATATTCCCCACTAATCTCACTTCTGGTAATTTACTTTTTTTTTTCCCAAGCAGATTTAGAAACTTAAAAAAAAAATCCTTGAAAGAGTACCAGGGGGGGAGGAATACTCCACGGTATCTAATCCCATCGCAAAGTGGGAGTTTTCTTGTTCCATTCAGCTTTTCTTTGAATGAGCACTGGATAAATAAACTTGGGCTGCCTGGCCACATTGATGCGGAGACCGTGAGGGTCCAATTATGCATATGGGGGCGTGTGCATTCTGGTTTGCAAATCAAACACAAAGAAGGCAGCACAAGAGCCCCCTTGTAATCAGTTCTCACTACAAATTTACAAACCTGCGAGGTGAGATTGCCTTTTGTTAAGTGTTTAAAAGCAATTATTACCTTTCTTTAATTTTCTGGTGGTAATTAGGCTTCTGAATCTAGTCCAACCTGGTCTGTGCCTTGAAGGCTTCTTGCTCCTCCCTGCGGTCTGCAGGGGTGAGGGGAAGGGGATCCTTGGAGCCAGGCTTGCAAGGATTCCTGAGAACTCCAGAGCTTTTCCAGCCTGAGGGCCAAGAAGTCTGACAGGCAGACATCAGACGCTGAGAAGCTGTGTCCTTTTTGCCTTGAAAGAGAGAAGATAAAAGACAATGGTGAAGAGAAGAATTTAGGGAGGGCAAAAGGAAAGACAGAAACTGGGGGTGGGGGGTGTGGGGGGGGTGGAATATGGCAACAGAAACTTGAGAGGGAAGAAAAGACAGGGAGGATTATCTAAAAAAGGATAGTCACCTCAACGCTGTTACTATGTTCACACTTTTGCATTCACTTGTAGGCTTCCCGTTAATGAGCCGGGCTAGTCCAGGCATCCATGCCTCAGTGCATTTGGGTTCAAAGCTGAGTCTCTCTGCAAATAAAAGCCAAAGGGGAAAGAAAACAAGAGAATCCAAAAGCCCTGCAACATAGCTAACCAAAAAGCTATACCTTTCACCATGCCCAGAAGGTTAAACCAACCTGGCAAGCAAGAGAGCCCCCAGAAACACCTGTCTAGGGCTCTGCCCTCCCAGGCCCTAGCAAAGGCCAGGCCAGGAATTCCATTGCTCCTGTCACATTCTGTGACAGTGCAGAGTACAAGCACCATTCCTGATAACCAGATCCATCTCCAGGAAGGCCAGAGTTGACATCCCATGGGTCTCTTGTAAAGACAAACTATTTTGGGACTGTTGATTTATTGAGAATTAGGATAATTCTCCTAAGTCCACCTGGGTGAGGGTGGGATTAATTGTAAGGGAGCTGGCGAGGAAACCAGGCTGGAGTCAGAGGGAATCCCTGTCACTATGCACAGAGCCAGAGAAGAAAGGAGGCAAGGTGGGCGATCTCACTGGCTGTCCAGGGAAATCCAAGGCAGAGGGCAGTTCCATTACCAGGAGCAAACCAGGGGTGGAGGGGTGGCCAGCTCTGTTTTCTCCTCAGGTGCAATATTTCCTCCCAAGATGAAAGTAAACAGCCTCTCCCCTTTCAGAATGTAGAGTTCTGAGTCATCCAGATTTCATTTCAGGCCCACCGATTGGTATTGACCAGCTGTGTGATGCTGGTAAAACTCCTCAGTCTCTAAGAGCCTTAGTTTTTCTTACCTGGACAATGAAGAGACTGTCTCCTGAAGAAGATAAAATAAAATAAAGTATGTAAATCACTCAACACGTCTCCATGACAGACACTCCACATATAATCGTATCAGAAAGTTGGTCTAGTAAATGATGAATGTCTGTTGGTCATGTTTAAGAGGCTGAGTTAAAAAGAGAAACAAGTACTATTTCCAAGAAAAACAGCCATATGATTGAGAAAATAGATTCAAATAGAGAGGATCTATATGAAAGCATTTCTTTGAAGGATAGTAAATATAGTAAATATAAATTTGTTGGCTTACTGAGTGCCAGTAACATGACTTCCACCCGGTCTCCACTGAAGGTCAAATATTTGATAGGAGCTGTAAATATGAACATGCACCTCATCCAAAAAACTTACCATCTGGGGTGACGTAAGCCGTGTGGCTATTCCACCAGGCAGAACGTGATAAGAGGCAAAGGAGTTGTATAAAGAAATGCAGGAGTGCATTGAGGAAGGAGAGATTAGTTCCAGATAGCAGGATTAGGAGAGGCTTTAGGTTGGAGCTGGCATTAAACCAAGACTTGAAGATAGGTGAAAACAAGGAGGGCGTTCTGGAAGAAAGGAACAGAGTGCATGCAAGAAGGCAGGTATGTCGGAGCGATGGGGAGTGGAGGGCACCTGCAGGGCCCAAGGCTGTGTGCGTGGGTCAGGGGACAGGAGTGCTCGTTTACCATGATGGGCTGGACCCTGACTTTGTCGGCAGTGGACAGAACAGAATGGTTTAACTAATGTCGCCCCAGGAGCTCGTGTGTGGATTGGAGATGGGGACAGAACAAAGGCCAGGGACTGGCAGAGGCCTTTGCATCAAGAGACAATGATGGCGTAAGGAAGGGTGTGAATGCACAGGAGGGTGTGGATGTGGATACATTGGGGAGGATGGGTGATGTGTTGAACGGGAGGGCCAGGTTGGAGGGAAGAGTGGCAGAGATCACTGGAATCTGACCCCGGAGAATCAGAAAGAGGATGGGAATCAGGAAGGTCGAGATATGCCATTTGGGACCTCTTGATTACGAGATGCCAGCACGGCAGCCAGGCATTTTTCAGGTGCTGCTGTTGTAGATATGGCATTAATCTCATGACAGAAATCGAACCTAGGGATATACTTTGAGAGCTGAGTTATTAGGAGTCAAGTACAAAAAACAGAAATGTGTATGAATCTCCTATACAAAGGGAATTTAATGTAGGGAATTAGCAGAGATGGTGGAAGCACAGAGAAGCCAAATAGGAGATGTTAAGGCAACCCAGAAATTAGAAAGACAGGGAGTTGATACCTCCTCTGAGGTTGAAGGGACAATGAGTGGAGGAGCGATCACCGGAGCCCAAAAGCCTGAGCCACCTTGCAGGAGCTACCGAGGAGCTGGAAACAGAGCAAGAGTCATGGCAGAGGAGGAGACATTGCAGAGACCCGGTGCACCATGAAGAGGGCGCCCCTCATCCTCCTCCCCATGCACAAGGGGTGGACTGCTGAGCCAGAACAGGTATCTTGGGTGGAGGAAAGGACAGGTGCGATGGTGCCTTGGAGAAGAGATGGAAGAAGAGCAGGTTCTAGAGGTGGTGGTATCCCAGGGCTGGGAAAACTGAGGAAAGGGTGGAGAGGAAGTGCCTAGGAGTTCTGATCTCCCTGTCCCATGAGGACAATGGCAGGTCAGGGAGAGAAAGGGTACCTGCAGTGCCCAGTGGCCTCCAGAGCATGGGAACTGGGTGAATGGCCCTGACCCTCACTCAACAGCTACGTGAGGTCTGCACGGTCCTCGGGCCCTGACACAATACAGTGGCCTTGTCCTAACTTCACCACTGGACTATTTGCCATTGAGGGAATCTGCCCCATTATGTCACCACTACCTCCTCCAACAAGATCACCAGTGAGCTACGGTTCTGCAATGATAATGAAATATTCGTGTATGGCCCTTCTCTTTTACTTGTTTAAAAAAGTCTACTGATCATCAGTGCTCTTATTAAAGCTTTTCCAGAGATATCCATCGAAGGTGACTAAGGCCCTGGAAAAAAAGATATTAAAATGTCATACTCAGGCAGGACCTCAAAGACCATCTCTTCCAGTGTTTTCCAAACATTTTGGGTCTTAAACATCACCTGGGCCTTTATTAGACTTATAGAAGAAAACCAATAAAGTGCACCTAAACTATTTAAAAAATGATAGATTCTCAGGCCTCATCTCAGATCTACTGAAACAGAACCTCCAGGTGATTCTTAAGATCATGCAAGTTTAGGGGCACCTGGGTGGCTCAGTGGGTTAAGCATCTGATTTCACTCAGGTCATGATCTCATGGTTCATGGGTTCAAGCCCTACTTTGGAATCTGTGCTGACATCTCAGAGCCTGGAGCCTGCTTCAGATCCTGTGTCTCTCTCTGCCCCTCCCCAGCTAGTGCTCTGTCCCTGTCTCTCAAAAATGAATAAAAATGTTAAAAAAAATCATGCAAGTTTAGGGAACACTGATTTAATCCAATCTCTTAAAGACAAGGCCCAGAGAAGTGAGTTACCAAGAATTCAAAGTCTCAGGGGAACATGGGATTCACCCTCTCAGGGGACATTTTCTAACACAATTTCCTGGGAAAGAAAAATGTTCCGGATCAATCGATATATTGACTGAGCAAGCATTTTGGTATTTTTTTCTCAAGCTTGATTTTAATTCACTAAAAAAAAATTAGTAATTTTTCAAATAACTTTCTGTGTGCACTTTAGAAAGCAGGTTTAGCATATATATGTATCTGTATATGTATGTGTGTACATATGTATATATAAATACACAGGTCTATGTATCCAGATATGAATATATATTTATATATGTATGTGTATGTATGTCTGTATACATATATGTATGTGCAGGTACATGTATATGTATGTGTATGAATATGTGTGGGTGTGTATACATGTGTGTAAATACATGTGTAAATATGGGTAGGTATACCTAAGGCCTAGAACCATCAGGTGATGAGTAAATGTGTGATGAATGAGTGACATTATCCCAGGAACTGGCCAGCCAGCTGGCCCAGCAAGTTATGGGCACAGATATTTTCTGCCCAGAAGCAAGTGTTTCTCTTTGAAGATCCTGAATCTGTAAAGCAGGAGTGTGGATTTACTGTGCTTTCCAAACCTGCCATGTTAAGGGAAGGATTTCTTTTGTAAGAACCTGTGAATGGTTCTTTTACTGGCCTTTTCTGAGTGTGGAAGTGTTAGCAAGAGATTCGCAGAGTTAATTAACCACCCCCACCTCCCTCCCTCCTGTTTGCCCAGCTCATTCAAACACATAAATGCCACTACAAACAACCACTAAATCTACAGAGGCTTGTTCTGGCTGTCAAACACAGCCGTAAAAATAATATGCCCTCCAGCAGGGGAGGGGAAAGAGAAGATGGCAAAGCACTCACTAATTTTCAACAATCCCTCTTTAGAGACATAATCTTCAAATAAATATTTAACTTGCTCTGTCTTCAGTCTTAGATTATTTACAAATCAGGCTTTAAAGACGATTTTAAATGATCCTTCCCTGAGCTATTTGCACACCTAGAGTCTCCTGGGGGAGGAATGAGCCTTCCCAGAGGCCAGGGCTGGCCTCCCGTGTGACCATACATGGCCTGCGAGCTCCTCGCAAAGCAGGAGGCTCCAGACCCCAGGCGCTGCATCCCCCCTGTCAGTTCCCAGGGCCCCTGTGCTGTGAGGTGATGGCATGCCCACCTGCAGAAAGTTATCATTCAGGGCCCTTACGGAGACAACAGTCAGAGACTGAGGGAAACCATCCGTGGCAGAACTAAAAATCTGTCCTAAGGAGGCCTATGGCCCCAGCTGAGACACCAGGGGGAAAAAGGGTTCAAAGGGTGGGTCCAAAATCTCAAGATCACCAGATGAAGGCTCACAGCCAACATGATTCTGATTGTCTCTCGAGTGATGGTGGGGTTCAAGGGGTCCAGAGCCAACAGCCAAGAAAGAATTCCTGAAGAAATCTTTGGTACAAAAATGGTGATTTTATTAAAGCCGGGGAACAGGACCCATGGGCAGGAAGAGCTGCCCCAGACCCTGTGAAGAGACTGGTTATATATTTGGGAATTGGAGGAGGTAATGTTCAGGGGAAGTTTACAATGAGTTTTTCATACGCTAAAGAAGCCTCAAATGATACTGGAGGCCTAGCTATTGTCAAGCTACAGTTGATTTTTCCCTCTAGCAAACCATTAGCATTAAGACAATAGGGAGTTCCTGGAGAAACTTTTTACTCTGCCTGCCTCAAGTTTTTGTCAATGGGCTGCAGGTTAAAAGGAAATTCAGTTCTGTCTGCCATTTCCTTTTGCCTTTCTTCCCCACATCACTATAGAGGGGAGAGTGATGTTGGGACTCCAGGAAACCGAGTCTACAGGTTTCTGGAGACTAGCCTATTGATTAGACTGCCTTTTTCTTGTAATTTACTAAGATATTTGTAAATAGGTGGAGACCCAAGTCCTGTAGGACTATGATCTCTATTCATTAATCTTTTGGTTTTTTTCCCCTTTCCTTTGTTCTTGGGCAGCCAGGAGTGTCCAAGGAATATCACACATATCCCACCTGGGGCTGCAGGGGTGTTTGTGGCCTCTCAGCTTGCCTTATGCTGCCTCATCACTATGAACACCTTTGGGCCCTGCGCAGGATACAGTACAATGGGAAGCCCAAGGTGAAGGGCATGGTGCCTCCCTAGAGAACCAGAGACAACCCCATACCAACTGAATGGGCTCTGTGTAAGTCTGCACACTGAGACTTCACCTGACCTTCATTCTATTTCCCATGCACCACAAGGGCTCTTTCTATTTATTTGCTTTATTCTCATTTAGTATCTCAGCAAGGTGCTCTACTTTATTTTTTGGCATAGGAGGAAACCATTACATAAAATGTACTAATAAGTCATGGTTCAAGGGAGGGGGAAAAAAATACCCACTGAGGTAGATATCATTAAAAACAAACAAACAAAATAACAAAGCAGATTGGACTTTACGGAACCTCCTGGGAGCTTTCTCTTTGCTTGAGACAACACTCAGGCATGAATGGCTCTGTCCAGGTTGGACTGGCCATTGCCCCTCCAGTCTGGGGAACCCAGCATCAACTCTACATCCATTCCAGAGACACCCAGAGAGAAGAATCCAGAACTGTGGCCTGTCTTTCAGTAGTCTTGCTGAGGCTGTGTCCTTCCATGAGCCTGGCTGGATTCTGAACCCCAGCCAAGGCTAGATAGACAGGGACCATCTTAAGGTGGGCCAGCCCCAGCCCCGCTCCCACCCCAGCACAGGCGCCACCTTGTGGTTCCTGGCCTCCTATTGCTCACGGTCCACACAAGCACCAGCAGATGCCCACAGACTGCGTATCCCAACTAGTAACTGTTCAATTCTAACTAGGAAAAAATGGTGGGGAGGGAATGGGAGAAATAAATCTCATGGGGCTGGGGGAGGGGGTGGGAGTGAATACTTCTTCGGATAGTTCTGGAACATTAACTGCCATCTCCTGGGGCACCTGGGTGGCTCAGTCGGTTAAGCATCAGACTTTGGCAGTTTGAGTCCTGGTCGAGCTCTGTGCTGACAGCTCAGAACCTAGAGTTTTCTTCGGATTCTGTGTCCCTCTCTCTCTCTGCCCCTCCCCTGCTAGTGCTCTGTCTCTCAAAAATAAATAAAACATTAAAAATTTTAAAAATAAATTAACTGCCATGTCCTGGGGCGGGGTGCAGAAAGCAGGGAAGGATGACAGGTCTCTTGAACCACATCGTAAGGACACACACTTATGTGCTCCATTTGATATTCCTGGCTGACTGTTAACAATCATTTCTTTCATCAGGGAAACATTTCATCTTTGAAAAACTAGATGTCCAGGAATGTAATTTTTGGAAAACAAAGTGGAGACAATCTGTAAGCCACACATCCTTAACTCTATGAACCCTCTTACCGCAAATGAAGTCATACACCAACAGTGACTTCCTCCCCCCCCAAACATAGGATCTTTTTGGAATTTGAATTAGAAACTCAAATTTGTCTCCCCTATCTTAGTCCTTTATTATTGTCACATTTCACAGAATGTGAAAACAATCACTAAGAGATGGTAAGAGTAATTCATACATTCACCTATGCATTAACTATTTATACATACAAGCATACACAGAGATGTAACTATGCATATATGCATATATATCACACAGTTCCAGAATTACATGCATATTCTCATTGTATCTTCATGACCACCCACGAAATAAGCCTGGCAGAAATTTCTCCCATTTCACAGATGAGGAGGCTGGAATCAGTTGGGTGAATGAGGTCCTAGGGAACCAGGGAGCAGCAAAGCAGGACGCAGACATGTCTCGATAACAACAGTGGGGAGTCACAGGCTCTTACGTGCCTCCTCCATTTCTTTATTCACTGTGTCTATTCACACGTGCACACACATCCATACTTCAAGTGTGAGCTATTCTTACCTCCTGGTCATTGCTTCACAAGAGTGGGAAGAGGCCAGAACCCAGAGGTGGTGAGCTGTCACCTTCCCTGCACGGGGGAGGAGGGGGGGCGGGGAGGGTTAAAAGCTGCAGGAGGCAGGGGCATCTGGGTGGCTCAGTCTGTTAAGCCTCCGACTTCGGCTCAGGTCATGATCTCATAGTTTGTGAGTTCGAGCCCCGCGTCGGGCTCTGTGCTGACAGTCCAGAACCTGGAGCCTGTTTCAGATTCTGTGTCTCCCTCTCTCTGCCCTCCCTCTCTCATGCTCTGTCTTTCTCTGTATCAAAAATAAATAAAACATTAAAAAAAAAAGCTGCAGGAGGCACACCAGAGCAGATGATAGCCATCATGTTGCTGTGAGGCAGTTCTCTGTGTCTAATATCGCCTTCTGACACCAGATCCACCACCCATGCCAGAGGCCATGAAGCACAAAGCTAGGACATCCCCCTTGCACACACAGCAGGTGCCCAGGGGCTGAGGCTTGCATCGGTTTATGACAAAGCAGCCTGATCACATCTGTGTCCACATCTTAGTCCATCCTGGTAGAAAACCACTCCTAACCCTTGCAAAGTGAAAAAAGTCCGTGTTCTTCACAGAAATCTGAACCCGTTCATACCTTTGGAGTCATCTGATGTATTCAAGTCCTGGTGTTTTTACTAAAACTATCGCTACTTACACCTTTCTGCCACAAGCATGACTCTTCCTTTAAGAAAACATTCTACTCGGGGCACCTGGGTGGCTCAGTTAAGCATCTGACTTCGGCTCAGGTCATGATCTCATTGTTTGAGAGTTTAGTTCATGAGTGTGAGTCCCACATGGGGCTCTCTGCTGACACCGTGGAGCCTTCTTCAGATCCTCTGTCCCCCACTCTCTCTCTGTCCCTCCCCTGCTCACTCTCTCTCTCTCTCTCTCTCTCTCTCTCCTTCAAAAATAATAAAATAAACATTAAAAAAAAGGAAAAGAAAATATATTCTCTGTACCTGGAGCACAAATAGACAGTGACAGGTAAAACATAAAACATAGGATCCAAGAATCTGTTCTAGCTACAACCCTAAATTGCCCCTGTGGACAATTGCTGTTTTTCTTTGCAGGTGTACAGACTGCATCACAAATACAGAGGGAAATTATATTATGTTGGAGATGTCAAAGAAAGGACATCGTAAAAATGTTACATGACTTGAAGTGTATTCCTGAGGGAAAGGAAAAAAGAATGTACAAAACAGAAGGAAATTAGGATTGGAAATTAGGCCTTCTCTCCAGAGCATTCCAGAGAATTTTAAAGACCACCATGTCTTGTGGATTCTCACACTAGCTCTCCCCCCAACTATTTCTGCAGTGTAATAGCCAACACGGAGAGGAAACGTCAGCCCCCTTGTGGAATGTGGCTAACTTTCCAAAGGTCTCTGACAGAGAAAGATCATTTCCGAGGCAAA
Organism: Cryptoprocta ferox; assembly: GCA_028646485.1. NCBI lineage: Eukaryota > Metazoa > Chordata > Mammalia > Carnivora > Eupleridae > Cryptoprocta > Cryptoprocta ferox. Next base: position 63,406,357 of record CM053568.1, read on the forward strand.
ACAAAGACAATGACATAGGGTTAGAGCTACATAATGACTGTTTTTACATTGAGCTAGTGACCGCACAGAAACAACAGGAGGACAGACTAGGATCTCCCTTCCATGCTCTCGATGGCCTTTGTCACACTCTGTTTGAGTTGAACTGTGTCTCCACAAAACCCATATGTTGAAGACTTAACCCCAGTGTCTCAGAATGTGACAGTATTTGGAGATAGGGCCTTTAAAAACATGATTAAGTTAACATGAGGCCATTAGGCTGGGCCCTAATCCAATCTGGTGTCCTTATAAGAAGGGAAAACTTGGGACACCTGGGTGGCTCAGCAGGTTAAGGGTCCAACTTCAGCTCAGGTTATAATCTCATGGTTCATGAGTTCTAGCCCTGTGTCATGCTCTGTGCTGACAGCTCAGACCACAGCTCAGAGCCTGGAGCCTGGTTCACATCTGTCTCTCCCTCTCTCTCTGCTCCTTGCACTCTTGCTCTCTCACTCACTCGCTCTCGCTCTCTCTCTCTCAAGAATAAATAAACATTAAAAAAATTAAAAAAGTAAAAGAAAGGAGAAAGGTGAACATGGACATGAGATGCTCACTCAGGAAAGACCACATGAGGGCACAGTGAAAAGTGTGAAAATCTATAAGCCAAGGAGGGAGTCCTCAGGAGAAACCAAGCCTGCCAATAACTTGATCTTGGACTTCTGGCCTCCAGAACTGTGAGACATAAGTTTCTGTTTAAAAAAAAATTTTTTAATGTTTATTTTTAAGAGAGAGAGGGAGAGTGAGAGCACAAACAGGGCAGGGGCAGAGAGATAGAGAAAGAGAATCCAAAGCAGGCTCCAGGCTCTGAACTGTCAGCACAGAGCCTGATGCAGGACTCGAACACACGAACCATGAGATCATAGCCTGAGCCAGAGTCAGACGCTTTACCGCAAGCCACCAGGTGCCCCAAGTTTCTGTTTTTAGTCCCCAGTCTATGGTACTTGTTACAGCAACCCAAACAGACTCACACACACCCACAAAGCCTCAGAGCAGAAGAGGAGATAGCATTTGGTCTTGGAATGTGGAGGCTTGGGTTCATGTGGAGCTCTACCACTAAGTCATGTTCCCAGAAAAGTCAGGGTTCTGAGCATCGCTCTCTTCCTGTGTATGGACATGAGGGTTGATGGAGACAGACTGAGAGGTTCCTTCTCCCCACTTTCCATGACTTCACCACCTGTCCATCACAAGGATGCCCCACCCAGCCTTCAACTGCCGGAGGGCGGGGGAGGGTCCCCTTAGCAGCAAGGCTCACTCAGTGGCTCCACCAGCTACAAGCACACTGTTGCCTTGGCCTTGAGACGTGGGGGAAGGATCTGTATTCTCTCGTGGCAGGAATTAATGAGTTGGGAAGCCATTTCATTCTCGATAATTGGCTCTTGTTGAGACCAGGGCTGTCTTTGCCTGGAGACCTTTGCAATCCTGACTGCTCAGGTGTTCAGCCTGCCCCTCACCCTCACCCTACTTCCCACACACGCCTCTCCCCCAGGGCTTGCTCGGGCTTGGATTGCTGCCAAACTCCCGCCCAACTCCCAATTAAGTCCACCAGGCAAGATCTGCCCCATGGAGGAAGCCTTCACTTGCAAAGGAACTTAAATCACTTGACGCGTGCATGCCAATTTTTCCCTCCATATCACTCTTACTGTTAGCCTTTTCTTTTCCCCTTTTTAAGAAAATGACTACAACTCATTATTTTTAAAGAAAGCTTGATGGGCTTTGGCTCAGACACAAAACAAAATTTCAACCAATGGCAATGAATGCAGACCTTCCAAAGGATAAAAGGCAGAGGCACCTAAGACCACCTAAGTAAAGGTTAACTGAAATTACCTGGCATGCCCACTCTGACACCCTCACTTGCGTTCTCGCTCATTTCCACGCACCCACAGCAAGTGGGGGACATGCATCTAAAGTACCCTGATTGTCCCAGAAGCTGCTGCTCCCGCCCCTCTCCCCCATCTTTTCTTCTCTATTCTTATTTGCTAATTAAAATCAACAACCTTAGTGCGTCCTGTCCTGTCCCAAGCAAAAAGAAAGCCAACGGGAACACTGCAAAGTGATAGTGTTGTGACCTCCTTACATCATTTTAAACTGCATTTTTTTTTTCAACCCAAAGGCCATTGAATAATAGGAGATTGAAAATGGCCAGAGAAAAAAGAGCTTTTGAATACTGAGAAAACTTCCAAGTAGCATGTAGTCTGTAAGTTTCAATTTGCAACTAGGTCACTGAATGTAAGCCTCTCCCACAGGATTTCCTAAGGTCATACATAAACAGAAAGCATTCCCGTTTGGAGCAGTGGCTCAAAATGTGCATGAACAGAATTGCATAAATCCATACACTAACAAATAGGAAGAGAAATAGCCTGACAAGGAGACAGTCATTGAATCCTAAAAGCAGGACATCTCTATGTCTTAGAAAACTGAACTTCATGCAATTAGAGGCAGAGACTGATGACTGACAAGGAGACAGTCACTGAATCCTAAAAGCAGGACATCTCTATGTCTTAGAAAACGGAACTTCATGCAATTAGAGGCAGAGACTGATGACTCCAATATTATTAAGAGCTTTGATGGCAATCAGATGTGGACCACACACCACATGCTCAAGGGCAAGGGAATGCATGGCAGTGAAATACAGAACCAGAACCCATCGGACAGAGTTATGACCAGACACATTGCTGGCCACTCATGGGAGAGATGTTACCATCCCTGATATAGCACCCCCAGGAGTCATGCACGTGTACAAAGAGCTACTCCTCTCTAGGTTTGAACTTTCGTGCCCTTCAGTGGGTCCACTGTGGAGCTTCCTGGGTGGCTCTGACGTGATCCACACCAGCTGAGAGTAATGTGTATAGGTGGCAAGCAGCCATCTCCCTGGTGCTTTAGAAGCCTGGTAATAGAGTGAAGATTACTCTGAAGTATTTTATTCTTTTAGACATTATTGTAAATGGGATTATTTCCTCAATTTCCTTTTCAGATAGTTGGTTGTTAATGTATAAAATGCAGCTGATTTTTATTTGTTGATTTTGTATTCTATAATCGTGTTAAATTCATTCACTACTTCTAACAGTTTTTTGGTGGAGTCCTTAGGGTTTTCTATATAGAAGATGATGTCATCTGCAAATAGAGGCCACTTTACTTCTTCCTTTCTAAACTGAATGCCTTTTACTTCTTTTCTTGCCTGATTGCTGTGGCTAGGACTTCCTGTACTATGTTGAATAGGAATGGTGAGGAGAGGCGCTTTTGTCTTCTTCAGGATCTTAGAAGAAAAGTTTTCAGTTTTTCACCACTGAGTATGGCATTAGTTGGGGGCTTCTTATATATGACTTTTCTTATGTTGAGGTATATCTTTTCTATACCTAATTTGTTGAACATTTTTAACATAAAAGTCTATTGAATTTTGCCAAAGGTTTTTTTCCTCATCTATTGAGATGATCATATGATATTTTAATGTTTATTTATTTATTTTGAGCATGAGAGAGAGCAGAGGAGGGGCAGAGAGAGAGGGAGTGAGAGAGAATCCCAAGCATGTTCCACACTGACAGCATGGAGCCCGACACAGGTCTCTATCTCATGAACTGTGAGATAGTGACCTGAGCCAAAATCAAGAGTCAGATGCCTAACCAACTGAACCACCCAGGAACCCCTAGATTATCATATGATTTTTAATCTTTCATTTCATAATGGTAATGTGGTTTATCACATTAGTTGATTTGCATATGTTTAACAATCCCAAAAATATATAAATAGATAAATCCTACTTGATGTATTGTTGAATTTGATTTGCTAGAATTTTCTTGGGGATTTTTGCACCTATGTTCATCAGGAGTATTAGCCCATGATTTTCTTTTCTTGTGCTCTCTTTGTCTGGTTTTGATATCAGGGCAATGCTGGCCTTATAAAATGAGTTTGGAAGCGTTCCCTCTTCTTCAAATTTTTGGAAGAGGTTGAGAAGGATTGGTGTTAATTCTTCTATAAAGGTTTAATAAAATTCACTGGTGAAGCCACCTGGTCCTGGGTTTTTCTTTGTTGGGAGTTTCTCATTACTGATTTCAATATCCTTACTCATTATTGGTCATGAACAATTTTCCATTTCTTCATGATTCAGTCTTGGTAGACTGTATGTTTTTAGAAATTTATCCATTTCTTCTAGGTTATCCAACTTGTTGGCATATAAATGTTCATAGTATTATCTTTTGATCCTTTTTATTTTTGTGGTGTCAGTTTAATGTCTCCTTATTTGTTTCTAATTTTATTTATTTGAGTCTTCTCTCTCTTCTACTGAGGAATAAATAAAGGAGGTACAAGAGTTGTACCCTGAAAACTATTAAATATTGAAGAAAGAAATTAAAGCAGGTACAAATAAATAGAAAGACAGCTGCCTTCACCCATTTGGGCTCCTATAATAAAATACTACAGACAAGGTAGCTTATAAACAACAGGAATTTATCTCTCATAGTTCTGGAGGTCAGAAGCCCAAGATCAAGTTGTCAGCCTAGTCAAGTTCTGGCGAAGAGTCTCTTTTGGGTCATATACTGCCAACTTCTCTCTGTGTCCTCACAATGGAAAGGGAGATCCAGCTCTCTGGGGCTTCTTTTATAAAGGCATTAATTCCATTCATGAGAACTCTGTCCTCATGACCTAATCACCTCCCAAGGTGCCTTGGGGGTTAGAATTTTAACATATAAATTTGGGGCAGATATAAACATTCAGATTATAGCACATTCCATGTTCATGGATTGGAAGAATTAATATTGTGGGGCATCTGGGTGGCTTAGTCAGTTAAGCATCTGACTTCAGCTCAGGTCACGATCTCACTGTTTGTGGGTTCAAGCCCCACGTTGGGCTCTGTGCTGACAGCTGAGAGCCTGGAGCCTGCTTTAGATTTGTGTCTCCCTGTCTCTCTGTTCCTCTCCTGCTCGTGCTCTGTGTGTGTCTCTCCCTCAAAAATAAATAAACATTAAAAAAGTATTTTTAATAAAAAAGAATTAATATTGTTAAAATTTTCATACTACCTAAAGCAAACTATACATTCAATTCAATGCCTGTCAAAATCCCAATGGCATTTTTTACAGAAATAGAAAAAATAATCCTAAAATTCATGCAGAACCACAAGAGACCCTGAATACCCACAGGAATCTTGAGAAAAAAAAAAAGTTGGGGCTATCACACTTCCTAGTTTCAAAATAATTTACAAAGCCATAAAAATTAAAACAGTAGGGTACTGGCATAAATACAGATACATAGGCCAATGTAACAGAAGAGAGAGCCCAAAAACAAACCCATGCATATATGGTCAATTGATCTTCAACAAGGATGTCAGGAGTACACTGTCATAAAGATCATCTCTTTGACAAATGGTGCTGGGAATACTGGTGGCCCATGTGCAAAGAAATGAAACTGGACTCCGATGTTACTTCACACACAAAAATCACTTCTAAATGGATTAAAGACTTAAATGTAAGACTTTCTTCTTGAAGAAAACATTCTTGACATTGGTCTTGGCAATGATTTTTTAGATATGACACAAAAAGCACCAGCCAAAATCAAAAACAGACAAATGGGGCTACATCAAGCTACAATGTTTCTGTACAACAAAGGAAACCATCAACAGGCTGAAAGGGCAACCTACACACTAGAAGAAAATGTCTGCAAACCATCTATCTGATAAGGGGCTAATATCCAAAACCTACAGAATATTACGCTAAATGAAATAAGGTCAAATATTGCATGATTCCACTTAAACAAGATATCTAAAATAGTCAAACTCATAGAAGCAGAGAATAGAATAGCAGTTGCCAGCTATGGGGAAGAGGAATTGAGGAGTTGATGGTCAATAGGTATAAACTTTCAGTTATGCAAGAGGAACAAGTTCTAAATATCTCCTGTACAACATAGTACCTGTAGTTCATTTAACAATACCGTATTACACACTTTAAAATATGTTAAGAGGATAGATCTCATGTTAAGTGTTTTTACTACACATGCACAAAAAAGAACACAAGGAAACTTTTGGAGGTGATAGATATGTTTAGTACCCTGATTGTGGTGATGGTATCATGGGTGTATATCTATATCCAAACTGATCAAAATACATATGGTAAATATATGCAAGTTTTTGTGGTATCAATTATATCTCAATAAAACTTTTTTTAAAAGGCAGACTTAAGAAACATAACACAGTCAAAGATCCTCCATATATCTGTGACCTCCCAGGACCTCATTTGGGGTTGACTTTTCTAGAGAAAACCCAAGCTACATGGAAAGACCACATGCAGGTGCTCCAGTCAACAGTACTAGCTGAGCTCATCTTTCAGCCAATGCAGCCCACTGCCCAGCCCAGTGCCCAACATGCCAGCGAAGGAGCCTCCAGGATTCTAGCCCCCAACCATTCAAGTCTTCCCATCATAATCCATGGGCATTCTGGAGCAGAGACCAGCCAGACTCAACATCAGGACTGAATTCCTAACCACAGGACTCAACAGTGCAATGAAATGGTTCTTGTTTTTTACGCAATTGAGTGTTATTTTATGCCACTAACTTAAAAAAAATCTGGCTTTATTGAGATAATGAGGTATAATACCATGAGGTCCGTCCATTGAAAGTGTACCATTCAATGGGTTTCAGGTGTCACCCACAGTCAATTTTAGGACAAGCCCAACACCCCAAAATTCCATTTTCATCTTTTCTAGTCAATCATTACTCCTAACTGACTCCAGGCAACTTTAAATCTGTTTTCTGACTGTATAGTTCCTCCTTTTCTAGAGATTTCTTATACACAGGAATTGCATTTCATATTAAATAGTATCTCATTTAAATTTCCCATAAATGAAAGTATGAGCCACTGTATCTTAAACCACTATGTTTTTTGGTTTTTGTTTTTAACTTTTTAATGTTTATTTATTTATTTTGAGAGAGAGAGAGAGAGAGAGAGAGAGAGCATGCAAGCAGGAGATGGGCAGAAGGAGAGAGAGAATCCCAAGCAGGCTAAACACTGTGAGCACAGAACCCAATGTGGGGCTCGATCCCATGAACTGTGAGATCATGACCTGCGCTGAAATCAAGAGTCAGACACTTAACTGACTGAGCCACACAGGTGCCCCAAACCACTATGTTTTGACATAGTTTATTATATAGCAATGGATGACTAGAACACTTCCCCTCCCTACTTCCCAGACATCACGTGAACCCTTTGGACAATCGTGCCTTAAAAGAGGAGAAAGGCACCCCAATAATGACTGAGATTGAACTCTCCTTTAGGCTAATTCAGTCAGATTTAAAGGAAATTGAGATGCTATGTTCCCTGTTTAGATGAGTTGATAGACTAAGGTTCATCTATGGTTCATAATATGATGAAGACAAGAGGCTGACTGATTTCTAGAACAGTATTTAAGAGTTCTACAGGGGTGTCTGGGTGGCTCAGTTGTTTAAGCATCCGCCTTCGGCTCAGGTCATCATCTCACAGTCCATGAGTTCGAGCCCAGTGTCAGGCTCTGTGCTGAGAGCTAGCTCAGAGCCTGGAGCCTGTCTTCAGATTCTGTGTCTTCCTCTCTCTCTGACCCTCCCCTGCTCATGCCGTCTCTCTCTCTCTCTCTCCCAAAAATAAATAAAACATTAAAAATGTTAAAACAAAAAGAGTTCTACACATGTCCATGAACCACAAATAGCCACAGAAATGGTGAGCAGAGTAGCTCCCCTCTACCCCAATGGACTACCTTTAAGTGGGAAATGCAACCAGTCTTAACTGGGCCATTCTCTGGGTTCCACCACACAGACCTGCTGCTCAGGTCTACTTCGGGGTTGTACAAGGAAATGGAAGTCACAGTTCCCAGGGGGAAGCTATTGTGCTTCCATAGTTTCAGGGAATTCTAGACTTGATTCCTTAGAAGCTCAGGAACTTCCTATTTTTATTATTTGCCAACCTAAATATCAAAAAGTCTGAGAAGAAGGATTGAGTAGGCAAATGAGCCACTATGGAGATGCTCCCTATTTATAGGAATGTGGTGATAAATGGCACAGAAATAAAATCTGTGAAAAAATGAGTGGGGAAAAATAGAGGTGAACCCAGAAAAGTGTGCAAGAAATCTAGAAGCAAAGATAGGAAAGAGCAACAGGAAATATTTCATCAGCCCTCACCTCCAGATGTGTCTTCAGCATGCTCAGTGCTCTTTCCAAAGCTGTAGGGAGGGCACTCGCATGTCTTCTCTTGGTAAATCAATGTGATTTAAAAACAAGGAAGAAAGGGAATATTGTTGATAGGGGCTGTGTCCTTTGCTTCACATAACCCCCTCACATCTCAAACCATTTAGACTCTAGGTAATATTTTTATTGGTTTCTCTCAAATGCTTTAGTGTCACCTCCTTGAGAATTTCTTTTCTTTTTATTCTTAGTCTCTGCAGATATCATCGGTGAAGGGAATTTTTACTGGGAAGGAAGCTACCTGGATTCAGTTCCAGAACAATGTAGATTGGATTACAAAACATCAAGGAGTCTAGGACAGTCCCATAAGTAGTGAAGATAACTATGGTTCATTGTAATATTAAGTGAGTTGCCAGCTGGGAGGATTATCTACTCATAGAGAGTGAACATTGACTAGAAGAGATGAAAATTGAAATTTTGGAGTGTTCGGCGTGTCCTAAAATTGAATGTGGGTGACATCTGAACCCCCATTCATATTGAATGATATGCTTTCAATGGTTGATTTTACATTATATAAATTATACCTCATACCTCAATAAAACTAAGGGTTTTTCTAAGTTAGTGGCATAAAATAACACTGAATTGCATTAAAAAACAAAAAAAGAAGAACATCTGATTGCATTGATGAATCTTATGGTTAGGAATTCAGCTAGGACTCTTAGTCTGGCTTGTCTCTGCTCCAGAAGGACCATTGATTCTGATGGGAAGATTTGAATGGTTGGGGGCTAGAATCCTCTGGAGGCTTCTTCACTGGCATGTGAAGCATTGGGCTAGACAGTGGGCAGAGTTGGCTGTAAAGATGAGCTCAGCAGTACTGTTGACTGGAGCGCCTGCACATGGCCTGTCCACGTAGCTTGGGTTTATTACAGCAGAGCAGCGGGTTTCTGAGGTACAGCATCCCTGGAAGGTGTCTCTAGAGAACTAGCTTTCCAGAAGCTCCAAGGCTTCTTAAGTTTCCAAATAAATCTCTAAGCCAGTCCAGATTCAAGGGGAGATAAATAAATCCCCTCCCTTCGATGAGGGTGTGGCAGGGCCATATTGGAAAAAAAAGGCATGTGGGATTGGACATACTACCCAGAGCATCTTCAGAACAGCATGGTCCCTTGGTCCTGCTGGTCTTCTCACTGTCAGGCCCAGAGGCCTCCCTGCAGGCAGTAGGAGAGCTTGGTTACAGAGAGAAATTCTAAAGCTAGGGTCCTTTCCCTGCCTAAGAGCACCACAAAGCCTTTTGCTTTCAGAGGTCTTCCTGAGACATCTCACCTGGTAGGTGCAGGTACCGTCACTGGAGAAACTTACTGGCCTCTGACCATATTTCAGATTTAGAAACTGCCCCTCACCATTGTTATTGCTATGCTGCTCTCCAAGGTACTTCTCCCTCTTGCCCCCCCCCCCATGAGATGCCTCAGAAAACATCTTCAGGGGCACCTGGGTGTCTCAGCCGGTTAAATGTCTGACTCTTTGTTTTGGCTCAGGTCATTATCTTGTGGTTCGTGAGTTCGAGTCCTGCATCAGGCTCTGTGCTGACAGTGCGGAACTTGCTTGGGATCCTCTCTCTCTCTCTGCCCCTTCCCTGCTTGTGATCTCTCTCTCTCTCTCTCTCACCCCCCAAAATAAGTAAACATTAAAAAAAGAAGACATCTTCAATGATTATTTTTCAAAGGAAGTTGCTCACAAGAAGCAGCATTTATATTTAAATTCTATAAAATCTCTAAAGCTGAGAGAGAGAGAGAGAGAGAAAGCCCACCATTTTCTTTAAATTGAGAAAGGGCAAAAAAAAAAGAAGAAGAAAAAAACACTTTAGGGGCACCTGGGTGGCTCAGTCAATTGAACATCTGACTTTAGCTCTGGTCATGATCTCACAGGTTGGTGAGTTCAAGCTCTACACGAGCCTTGCTGATGTCCATGCAGATCCCACTTCAAATCCTCTGTCTCCCTCTCTCTCTTCCCCTCACCTGTTCTCTCTCTCTCTCAAAAATATATACATCAACATTTTTTAAAAAACACATCAATTTTTCAGTGAATCATCATGCCACAAATGTCAAATGTATAAATGCACATAGGGTGTGTGCACATGCATTAGAAGGGCAGAGAGAGGGAGGAAGGTATGTGGAAGGGGGAAATCTGTTAAAGCCTCTGAAATAACATGCATGCATTTTTCAAATAACAGAAACAGAGTCCTGCTTAGGGGCAGAATGTAATAAAAAACAAGGAAGAGAGGAGAAGACGATTTCATATAAAGAAGAAAAATACAATTCTCTCTCTCTCTCTCTCTCTCTTTCTCTCTCTCTGTCTCTCTCTGGATACTTAATGCCACATCTCATATTTGTGGGTGATAGAAACCTAATCTTTTTTTAAATCCATGAACACTTTTAACATAAGTCATTAGTGACAGCCTAGGAATCATTTTTCAGACAAAGTCAGTGGCTTATCTTTATATATATCAAAAAATTTCTTTAAATGACCAGAAGATTTGCTGCACTCTAGGCAAAGTTCAAGGGGGAGATGGAGAAACAAACTTTTGTTTCAAGTATTGTGCAAGGGGCTTTCCATTTGTTATGCCATTGAATCTCCCCCATTATGTGAGGCATCTGCTAATATGTTTTAGTTTTGCAGTTTAGGAAACTAGCACTAAAAAGTTAAATAATAAGCAAGTCTGCCTGTCACCAGCACTGCAGATCCAGGTGTGGCTTCACCTGGCCTTCCCCAAACTCCTGGAGCTGCGTTCCTTGGCTCAGGAACACCTAGGTGCCTCCTAGTGGGATGATAAATTGACACCCACTGGATGAAGCCTTTCTGATAGGCCACCAACACCTTTCCCTCCAGGTCTGGGACAAGCTGAGAATGCAGCTCAGCAAGCACTTTGTTAATGCCCTGCTCAGTCCTCCCTCAGTTCTGCTCTATGCTTATTCCTAACATAGCCCTGACCCTTCTAGTCTATAAACATTTTGAGTGTCCATCTCTCACAAGAGACTATAAGCTTCCTGAGGAGAGAGGCTGTGTCCCATCCAGCATGTATCCCAGTGCTCAGCACATGCTTGTTGAATGCCTGGGTTAGTTATTAGAGATCATTCAGCCACAATTAGTGCTACCACGCCTCTCACGAAACCGCATTGAGTATACAAATCATAGTAGAGCTTTCTTCATGAGAAAAGATGGATAGGAATGACTACATAAAAATGTAAAGTTTCTATAAGGCAAGAAACACATGAATTAAATTTAAAAGGGAAGTGGCCAGCTGAAAGAACATATTTGCAAAGAAAAAAATCCTTAATATATAAAGAATTCCTATAAGTTAATACTAAAGATGCATAGCACAATAGGAGAGGGGAAATTATAAATGGACAATTCACAGAAGAACAAACACAAATGGCTAAAATACAAAAAGATGTTGAACATCACTAATAACTACAGAAATGCAAACTAAATGACTATCAACTTAGCAAAAATGTCAAAGGTAGAATTTACTCAGTTGGAACACTGGCAGGGTAAACCAGTATGAGCTTCTGAACAATCATTTGCCAATATTCTTGAAAATTTCAAATGGGCACCTCCTTAAATTCCATGATTCCACTTTTAGGAGCACTTACTAAGGAAATATGACTAGCTAGCATGTGTACTTAAAGCTGTTCATATAAATATATTTTCTGCAACTTTATACTGGCAAAATTATAGTGAAGAACTAAATATTAATCATAGTCAAAAGGCAAAATGCATTTTACAACACTCTAAACTATGGAGCTACTCTATTTCATGAGGTCCTTCTACATGTGTTAATATATCTATGCCGTATAACAAAAACAAGTAGATTGCCAAGCAATACAATAGTCAACTGAATTTTTTGGGGAAAAATGTGTATTCGTTTGTAGAGATTTGCATAAGCACTCCATAAAGTTGTAGAGTGACACCCCAAGTTGTTAACAGTATTTATTTCTGGGACTGGAAATGGAGTACGCAAGAAAAAACTTTTCCTTTTAACCCTGTATGTGTCTGTGCAAGCAGTTAAATGTGTTACAAATTTGTTACAATCAGTTTCTATTGCTTTTGTAATATGAAAGAAAAGCAGTTTCTTTTTTTTTTAATTCTGTCATATCTTTTCTTGGCTGCATATCTTTTCTTGCTATTCTCTGTAGAGCTGGACATAATGTAAAAGAGAGAGAGAGGGAACCCTAGTTTGAGAATGATGCGTGCCCAGCCACTCACTCCCTCACCGACACTCTCTTGGCCCATTATGCCTAACGCAGGGAAGTGTTCTTGGATCATTGCCATTTTATTGAAAGTGTCAATGTTTGCTTACAAAATTCAATGAAGTGGTCCCTTCCCTTGAGGAGCTAACAAAGCCTAGTGAGGATAAGAACAATCAACTTATAAAAGCATATGACCTACAAGGAAGGATAGTTTATGAAATAATGGCTGGCCTAGGATGATAAGTAAATGAGTCATCCAGGAAAAGTCAGAGAAGGCTTTACCAAGGAGAATGTTTGTGAATTGAAACTTAGCCACTGAGCAGAATTTTTTTTTATTTTCAGGTAATTACACACATAGTTTTTAATGAAATTTTATACGATGAAAAGTAAAATTGTTGTTTGCATAGCCACATGAAAGAATTTGAGACAAAAGCAAATACACTAATTAAATAGGAAGTGAGAGAGTGACAGATGATTTCTAAGCTCTCTTCTAGCTTTCAAACCATCTGTTTGAGCACTCCGAGTATTGATGGAGCCCCTGAATGTGTTCAGCTCTGATCTGAGTATGGAAAGAGGGAGGGAGGGAGGATAAAACTATGCCCTGTGGTCTCAGTCCTTATGAAGTTTACAACCTTGGGGCACCTGGGTGGCTCAGTTGGTTGAGCGTCAGACTTCAGCTCAGGTCATGATCTCACGTTCCTGAGTTCAAGCTCCACATTGGGCTCACTGCTATCAATGCAGAGCCTGCTTTAGATCCTCTGTCCCTCTCTCTCTGCCCCTCCACCTCTTGCACTCTCTCAAAAATAGATTATAAAGTTAAAAAAAAAAAGGAAAGGTACAACCTTGCTAAGGATACCAAACAAATGCACAGAAATCCGTACCCAAAAGTACCCATCCCAGTAGGCTATTCAAAATGTTAATCTATTGATATTACATAACTAGGCACCAAACCGTATGGTATAGACTCTGAAGATGATGTCCATAAATGATACAACCAAAAAACAAGACACTCTCCAGATTTGTAAACGGACATCCAGGATGCAAATATTTCACCATATTTAATGGATTATTCTTTAAAGTAGTAAAGCTATATGAAATCTAAATAATGGCAGAAATATACATAAATTAGCAAAATATATGAGTCTAGCTGACCCTGAATAACTAGAACTGCATGGCTCCACTTAGACTTGGGTTATTGTTGTTTAAGTAAACACTGTACAGTAGTGTAAATGTATTCTCTCTTCCTTATGATTTTCTTAATAACATATCTTTTCTCTAGCTTACTTTATTGTAAGAATAGAGTATATAAAAATATAACATACCAGATATGTGTTAATTGGCTATTTATGTTATGGGTAAGTCTTCCGGTCAATGGTAAGCTATTAGTAAAGTTTCTGTGGACTCAAAAGTTATACACAGATTTTTGACTGTGCAAAGGGATTGAGGCCCCTAACCCCAAGTTGTTCAAAGGTCAACTGTGTTTCATTATTATAGGCACTACAAATGTAGGTCAGAAAACAAAGCTCTCAGTGCCTACTCAGTGTCCACTAGAGAAATCCAAAAAAGTATGATGAATGGGGGCTTGACTTAAATCTAATAGAACACATAGGATTTAGATCAGAGAAGAGATTAGGAAGAACATCAGAGATAGGAAGAAGACTACGAAGGGCCGCAGGATTCTCCTTCATTCTGAATGACTTAATAATGATCTTATACTATTCTTTATTACTTTGCTACCTCTCTATAAAATGCACAGGGATAATCAAGTTTGCTCTCATTTTTTTAAATTATTTATTTTGTGGAGAGTGCAATTGGGGAAGGGGCAGAGAGAGAGAGGGGTCAGAGGATCCGAAGTGGGCTCTGCACTGACAGGCTGAAAGCAGTGAGCCTGAGCCTGATGTGGTACTCGAACTCATGAACCACGAGACCATGACCCTGAGCAGAAGTCGGAGACTCAACCGACTGAACCACATGCCCCTTAAGTTCATTGTCAAGGCAGTAGGAGGAAAGGGACATTTGATGGTTTCCAAAGGCAGAAATATGGGGGAAGCCTGTCGGGGACACCAAGGGTTTCCATACACTCCACCATCAAAAGTTCAGAACTTCTGCTTTCTCACCCCATTAGTCTGAGTTGTACTGTTGATTTCTAGAAAGAAAAAAGTATTGGAAGAAGATGGTATTCCCAAAAGTCTTAGAGACTATCAGAGATGAGTTAAAATGTATGGGGAAGTGTATTGGAGAGTAGAACTGCAGAATGGGCAGTGGAGAAGTGAGCTGGGGAGGCTGAGGGAAGGGTAGAAAACTAGCTACTTCTGGGTTTATGGCCAATTCACATTTGCCATATTTCAGACTCAGACGTTTCGCAAGGGCTTCTCAGTATTAAAGGCAGTTCTTTGAACAATACAGTCCTTTTTTCTTTTTTTCTCAGTTCACAGCTGTCAGAGATCATTTAACTCCTATATATTTCCAAAAAGTGATGCCTTTAATGGGCGGCATAAACAGTGGACCAGGAGCATCCTGAAGCTTGACTTGGATGCAAGGTGTTAGGGCATCACTCGCATCTGTCAGGATCTGGAAAGGACGTCTCCGTAAACAATTCCATGCATCTAAAAGAAGAACAGAAGAAGAAAACTAAAGAGAGAGGAGGTGGGGTGCAGGGGAAAGGAAGGATGAGAAATAGAGCTAGAGAGAAAGGAAAGGTAAGAAAGGAAATAACAAGGACAAGAGGAGAAGCTGAGAATGCATGGATTAAAACTTCAATTTCCTTCTTAAAATAGTGCATTTCCATTCAAATGCAAACATAGTCACAAAGGACCATGTTAAATCTCATGTGTCAGATCTAAACAAACTTCCTCATTATTAGGAATTCAACATGAGCTCTAATTATCTCAGCACAGTTTATATTTAATTTCCGATTTGTTTTCCCCTTTTACAATAGATCCAAGTATCACATGTAACATACACCAATATTTTTCCATTTCCTTGAGTATTTTCAATGCCCTCACTGTTTTCTAAAACCAATAAAACTAGTGGTGTGATGTTCCTCCCTTTGGGCTGGGATTCTGTATTGGAAACAGAAGCCAAATCCAGTTATGAAAGAGAGACTATGGAACTTAAGGAAAAGGCTCACACCTCTGATTGGGCAAGTTTCACCTGAAAGATTAAATGTGTGAGCTCAGCAGTATTTGGGAAAATATGAGAATCTTTAAAATCTTGGGATGCCCGAGTGGCTCAGTCGGTAAAGCATCCAGCTTCGGCTTAGGTCGTGATCTCACAGTTCGTGGGTTCGAGCCCTGCATCAGGCTCTGTGCTGACTGCTCAGAGCCTGGAGCCTGCTTTGGATTCTGGGTCTCCCTCTCTCTCTGCCCCTTCCCTGCTCATGCTCTGTCTCTCTCTTTCTCTCAAAAATAAATAAACGTTAAAAAAATTTATAAAAAAATAAAAATAAAATAAAATAAAATCTTCCTTTCACATGAATAGCGGGAAGTAGTAAAACAGTTATCATGATGTGATAGTAAGTGAAACCCCAAATGCATTCAGGAATTTTAAATGGAATCCTAAAATCTTAAACTTTTAAAAACTGAATTCATAGGAAAGTGTAATCTAATTGTACCTAAAGTGATACCTATTTTGTAAAAATAGTATAAAAAAGCTTAGCAAAATGAAAAGTTCCAAGAAAGAAATGACTGAGTCTCAATTTTACCATCCAGAAAGAAGTAATGTTAAAAGTCTACAAGTTTCAGGGGTGCCTGGGTGGCTCAGTTGGTTAAGCATCTGACTTTGGCTCAGGTCATGATCTCATGGTTTGTACCCTGGAACCTACTTCAGGATCTGTGACTCCCTCTCTCTCTGCCCCTCCCCCACTCATGCTCTGTCTCTCTCTTTCTCCAAAATAATAAAACTAAACATTAAAAAAATTTTTTTCAGTCTACAAATTTTGTTGTTATAACAGAATGAAAAACATACAGACAAAAGAATGACTATATATGTCAATTCTATCTCAATAAATCTGAAAAACATAAAAAATGAAAATATTAAAATTTGATACACATAGATATAAAGACAAATAATGATTTCATCAGAATGAAATCATATAACATGTGCTATTTTAAGTCACTTAATCTGGAAACTCCTGGGTGGCTCAGTGGGTTAAGTGCCTGACTCTTGCTTTAGGCTCAGGTCATGACCTCACCTTAGAGCCCTGTGACAGACTCCATGCTGAGAGGGGAGTCTGCTAGAGATTCTCTCTCCCTCCCTCTGACCCTCTCCCCGACGTGCACTCTCTCTCTCAAAATAAACAAACATTAAAAAAATAAATAAAAATAAAACATTTTATCTTATTTTGCACACATTTATCAAAGGACAAGGAAACTTAAGTAAAGGAAATTTCAAAATTTTAGTTAAATATTTCTTTGCCATTTAAGATTAAGAAAAAAAGTATAGGGGCACCTGGGTGGCTCAGTTGGTTTAGCGTCCAACTTCAGCTCAGGTCATGATCTCACAGTTCATGAGTTCGAGCCCCGCATCGGGCTCTGTGCTGACAGCTCAGAGCCTGAAGCCTGCTTGGATTCTGTGTCTCCCTCTCTCTCTGCCCCTGTCCCGCTCATGTTCTGTTTCTCTCTGTCTCAATAATAAATAAAACATAAAAAAAATTTTTAAAAAGAAAGAGAGTATAAAATCATTAGCAGTCTAGAGTCATCATTTACTGCTGACAATTTAAAATTCACATTTTATTTTTAAATAGTTTGGATTGATTTCCCTGCTAGAAAAAAGAAAGTTCTCTTTCACTTCCTCCTGCCGCCCCTATAACTTCTACTGTTTGTTACTTTATATGATTTCTATATTGTCAGGATCTGAAACAACATAAACTGTAAATGTCCCAGAGTTTCTTCTTCAATCTGTATTCAAATGGATCCCATGCTCACGGTTAGTCTTTCTACCACCACCCCTCCATTCTTGAGTTCTTTATTATGATCCACCCCTTGCCCTGTATAATTTTTTTAATGCAGAAACACATTTTAAAAAATATATTAGAAATTTTTCAGCTTAATGCAAATCACAGAAATTGGGTACATGAAATTGTGCACTTAGTGAGTTAGGAAAAACATAATCTGCTTAGGCACATCAGACTAAAAACACTGCAGGTCATTGGAAATTCAGTTTGTGGAGGACGCGATATGCCTCCAAAGGGAAACCATGCAGAAAGTTCCGGGGACTGACAGAAGGGGCCTAGGAAGATGGGATTAAGGTTCCAAATCAGGGGGAGGGGAATGTCAGCTACATCCAATCTCTTTGGAAGTACCCAATTAGGCAGTAAATGCCTCTCCAAGTAAGAAGGATCTCAGAGTCTGCCTTAGGACATTAATTATTTAAAGGCAAACAGGAGACCTCCTTAATGGTGACTTGTCCCCTCTTCATGCCACCTCTGCTCAGGCATGTAAATTTCACCTCATGCTCAGCCACCCAAATATTGAACACACCATCTTCCTCTATACATGGACTTCCTCATGCATGTCTTCTCTTACTGAATGGGGTTCCCCATTCCCAATCCCACCTGTTACATAGACCAGAGACATTCCCTCCCTTACTTCTGCATCTTACATCCAATTCACTCCAGTCCTCCCCACTGTCACCATGCTACCCAGCACTATTTCATAGGGTGATAGGTTAAGGCTCTTCCTCATTCCATTCTCCAAAATGTACCTACGAAATTGCACTTGCACAATATAATGGCCAAATGAAATTTTTTAATTACTGTCAATAGTTTACTCTGAAAAGGCATATTTCTCAGTTTTCCACAAAAGTGAAATTTTGGGAGCAGGAAACAAGATTTAGAGTCTACACTTGGGGCCAAAACTGCTTGCAAAGAGACAGATAATAATTATTTTTTGCTTTGCAGGTCATATAATTTCTGTTGTAGTACTTCATCTTGCCATTGATAGTCATGCAAAAGAAGCCATCAGTGATATGTATACAAATGGATGCAGCTGTGTTCTGATAAAACTTTATTTATAAGAACAAGGAGTAAGTATTTAAAGAAGAATTAACACCCATCCTTCTCAACTCTTCCAAAAAATAGAAAAGGAGGAACCCCTTTCTAACTCACTCTATGAGGCTAGTAAGGGCCTAAAATCCTGAATATATAAAGGACTCTTTCAACTCAACAACAAAAAGACAACCCAATTTAAAAAATGGACAAAAGACTTGAATAGACATTTCTCAAAAGAATATATATGTCCAAATGACCAATGAGCACATGAAAAGATATTCAACACCATTAGCCATTAGGGAAATGCAAAATCAAGACTACAATGACACCACTTTACACCCACTAATATGGTTATAATTTTTAAAAAGTGGAAGAAGGAAGATTAATTGTTGGTGAAGTTGTGGAGAAATCAGAACACTTCTACATTTCCAGTAGGAATATAAATGGTTCAGTCTCGGTGGAAAACAGTTTGGTGGTTCCTCAAAAACTTAAACACAGAATTACCATATGACCCAGGAATGCCACTCCTAGGTATATATCCAAAAGAATTGGAAATAGGGACTCAAACAAGTATATGCACACACAGGTTTACAGCATTATTCATAAGAGCCAAAAAGTAGAAACAACTCAAATACCCATCACTGGAGGAATGAATAAACAAATTGAAGCATATACATTTAATGAAATATTATCCAGTCGATAAAAAAGGAATGAAGTACCAATTCATTCTACGACATGGACGAACCTCAAAAACCTAATGCTACATGAAATAAGCCATGAACAAGAGGTCATATATTGTGTGATTCTATTGATATGAAATACTCAAAATAGGGAAATTCATCAAGACAGAAAGCAGATTGGTGATTGCCAGGATCTAGGAAGAGAAGGAAATGGAAAGTCACTGCTTAACAGGTAAAGGGGTTCCTTCTGTGGTGATGAAAATGTTCTGGAACTAGAGAGCGGTTCCACTGAGAATTGCACAACACTTAGAATGTGTGAAATGCCACTGAGTTGTTACCTTTATGTTATGTGAATTTTTACCTCAATTAAAATAAAAATAAAATGGGTGGGTCAAATTTGGCCCATGCACCATAGTTTGCTGAGCCTTCATCTGGACTATGGGTGGAAAGGTCATAGTTTGCTCTAACACCATCTTTCTGGGTGGCAATGAGACTATCAGTTTTAACTTCATCTGTAATGAAAGCACTTTGTCTTTCCACATTCAGTGTAATTATAATTTTAGGTGACTGCAGAGCTGATGGAGCCCGTGACTACACACACACACACACACACACACACACACACACCTGGAGAGTTCTGGAATTCTCCTAAGATGGGACACAAAAAGTGAGATAGTCAGAGAAATCAGTCCATGAATCAAAGGCATGAGGAATCCAGAAAGTGTTTAAATGAAAACAGATGAAAACGCACATTTCAAGAATGCTATAAGCCTTTCTGAAAAGAGGACACAGATGCACTTTAGAGCATCAATCAGCTGGAAATAGTTGTAGTTTGTCTTACATCAGCCCACAGCGTTCTTAAGACCATCTGTGGCACTTACTACACAGATAAGACAAGCTTCATCAGAGGGTCTGCAGAGAGCTTGGATGCAGAGGTCAGCCTTGGGTTACATGGCAGGTTCCCTACCTTCCCACCAAGCAGCACTCCCACATACGAGGTGCCCAAGCCAGAAGCCTAGAAGACATTCTCCACTCCTCCCTCTCCTCCATTCCCCGCACCCCCTGGATCACCTGGATCACCAGGTTCTTGTACCTCCTTAATCTTTCCTGAAGTTATCCATTTCTGCCATGCCCCTTGCTGCTGTCCATTTTAAGTGTGATTATTTCTCAACTGGACTGTCATGGCAGCCACCATTTTCGTCCTCCTTCCTCCAGCCTCATCCCCTCCAATACATGTTCCCTATTCCAGCTTCAGTGTGCTTTCTAAGACACAAATTGGAGATTTGCAATGCAATGGTTAGGAACTCAGGTTCTGGGTCAGAATACCCAGATTCAATTCCTCGTGCCTCTACTTTTCAGCTCCATGACTTTGGACAAGTTACTTCTTATGGGCCTCCTAGTTGTATCCCCCCAAATTCATATGTCAAAGTCCTAACCCCGAGTACCTCAGAATGTAGCTGTACTTGGAGATACAGCCTTTAAAGAATTAATTACATTAAAATGAGGTCACTAGTGGACCCCAATCTCATGTCACTGGAGTCCTTATAAGAAGAGGAAATGTGAGGGTTTCTGGGTGGCTCAGTCAGCTGAGCATCTGACTTCAGCTCAGGTCATGATCTCAGGTTTGCGCATTTGAGCCCCAAATCAGGCTCACTGCTGTCATCCTGATGTGGGGTTCAAACAGAGCCCATGAGACAGACCCCACTTCAGATCCTCTGTCTCCCTCTCTCTGCCCCCCCATTTTTGCTCTCCCCAAATAAGTAAATAAATATTTTTTAAAAAGAAGAGGAAATGTGGATACAGACAGGTACTGAGAAGAGACCATGTGAAGACAGAGAGAACTATCTGTAAGTCAAGGAGGGAGGCTTCAGAAGAAGCCAAGGCTGCTGACACCATGATCTTGATTTCTAGCCTCCAGGACTGTGAGAAAATGAGTCCCGTTGTAGAAGCCACCAGTCTGTGGTACTTTGTTAAGTCAGCCTAGCAAACTACACACTTCTCTAAAGCCATGCTTCTTTGTACTGACAAAAAGGAAATATAGTTATTGTAATTCAGTATAATTCTTAAATTCTTGTCAGCCAAGGCAAAAATGGAAACATATCCTTCAGAGAGAGTGTATCAGTTCAGAATGCCTGAAACTTAATTTATAAAGTAACATCATACAAGTGTTTGGCGGGGGCGGGTTGGGGGTGGTGAGACCTTCGCTACCAGGTCAGCTTAGTCAGGGTTTTTGCAGGGGAATGGCAGAGTGTCATGGTGCTCCCCAGGGCCAGTATGTGCTGCCAATGTAACATGAGAAGGTTAGTGAGTGACCTCTGAGCTGGAGAGTGTGGAGAAAGAGGGCTCACCTGAGGGGGACCCACCTCACCAAGAGCACAGTGATGGGCCTCCAAATGAAAGGCATTAGTTGCTCTCAGGCACATTCTTGGCATTTCATTTGAGAAAAATGCTTGATGGCCAAAATGTCAGGAACATGCCTGTAAATAACAAATTCCTTAGAGTTACCCAACACATCTCATCCTCTTAGTCAAAAAGGCTTGCAGTCACCTCTTTGAAACCTACAGAGACATCTCTTTGCACACCAGGGTTTCTCCTATTAAATATAACATGGTTTCCCCTCTTGCAATGATTTTGAAACATGCAGCCTTTTACTGGACAGCTAGTCTTGAATTGTGGCACCTGGACATGCATTGCCCCACTTTGTCAAGCTTTTATTGAGTGTGCAGTGGGCAAGACCTGGTAAGGCTCCCACTAAAAGTACTGCTGAAGATACAGGGTCAGAATCACCCATTCATTCATTCATTCACTCACTCACTCATTCATTCAACAAATATTTAAAGAGTTGGTTCATGGTACAGGTCAGGATCTGCACTAGGGATCCAAAAACAAATCAGACACAGTCCCTCAAGGAAGATAGGGTTTATTGGAAAAGTTTGGTAAGACATGAACAATTATTATACATCCTGATGGGTGGTGTAATAAAATTAAAGATCTAGTCTATTTCAACAGAGGACACAAATGGACAGAGAAAGATTCCTCAAAGATCTTATGTCTGAGCTGAACCGTTGCTCTATAGATGGAAATAAGTGAATTGTGAGATCTTACTCTTACATTCAGCATAGAGGTAGAGAGCAGAGGCTGGGCTCTGAAGCTAGGCCACCTGGGTCTACATCATTGGCTCTGCCCCTACCAGCTGTGTGACTTTAGGGTAGTTAATTAGGTCTCCTGTGCCTCAGTTTCCCTATTTGTAAAGGGGGCAGTTAAATGAGTTAATATATATAAGTAGAATGTAGACACAGATATAATATTACATAATCAAGCCACATACAAAAATAAATATATAGAAAATAATGCCACCACAACGTAATCAGTACATCAGAATTGGTGATATGTGGTTATTAATGTGAGTTGCTTCAAATATCTTTGGGAAGCAGTCTGAGTATAAATTGTACATGTGTGGTAGTATTAATGAAATATAGCTGCTCTAGTAATGAATATGATTTTTCTTTCTGACAAATCACAGGTCTGGACAAGTTTGATCCAGGACCTCACAGCACACACACACACACAAGCTATATTTACTTTGGAAGCAAAATTGTAGTAATATTCCAATCCTAAACATGAATTTCTTCTATTCTAAATTCTGTGATTTGCATTGCTACAAAATCCATATTCACCAGGCAGCTACCAACCCTCGAATTTCACTCTGTTTGAGTAATTTGGGTCTCAAAGGGGAATTGTGGTTTAACAAGCCAAATAAAGAGAATAATGTGTCCCAATCTTAACAACGTTGGAAGGGTAGCACCTTATGCTAAACATGTTCACAGACATCAGGCTGTGTTGGCAAAAAGCCATGGATCTTAACATCTGTCTCAAAAACCACTTCCCACAACTCTTTGCCTGGCAACAAAAATACCCAAACACTTTTCGGTGGGTCAAGCCTTCCCTGCTCCAGAAGTGTTTGCTTTATGGCTCAAAATTCATACCCTGGGTGAGGGGCTGTGTCTGGCTCTGTGGGTCTGGTCCGGGTGACGGGTGGTGGAAGTGACAGACCCAGGTTCTGCTCCCAGAAATGAGCGGCAGGTCCGTGAGCAATCGCCACGTTGCCCAGAGTCTCTTCGGCCTTGACAAGGAGAAGTCCAAAATGATGTGTGAGCTCAGGTGTACCACTTAACCTCAAGCCACAACATGTATTTCCTGTATTAGCCACGATTTGCAGGACCTTTGCGTCTCCTGCTGTATCTGCCAGTCAAAGAAACCTAGGCGAGAAACAAAAACAAACGTGTGAGCCACTTTTTAAATGTCTGAGTTCCTATTTTCAGTCAAAACACTGGGGGTTCTCAGTGACCACTAAATCATCTCCTGCTCCACTTCCCCCCCTTTCAAAATATTTTTAGAATCTTTGGAGCTTACACTTTTGTTTACATTGTTTTCATTATGACTATTGATCAAATAAGGGGTATTTTCTGAGTTCCAACTCTTTGTGGTCAAAATTATAGCATATTCAGAAGTAAAGCCACATAAAACTTAGTTTGGCAAGCCTTAAAGTACTAAAATCTGTACTTTTTTCAAAAAGTGTGGGATGGTATGAACTGATAAACTCCATTTCACAATGCAGACTTACCCAACATGCACTGGGGAGGAAAAAGATGGTCAGTGGAGGGGATAGGATTTGAAATAGGCTTTGAAGGATGGATAATAAATGTATATGTAAGGGATGGATATTCTTGCCCCATGATTTAGAGAGGGAAAAAAGGGTTAATAGAAATGGAAGAGCAAGTAGCAAAGATCTGAAGTTGAGAATGAGCTTCTTCGCAGAAAGGAGAAAAATCAGGCATAGCCTATATAAAGGAAAGGACAGATAAAGCAGAGCCTGCCACTCTCTTTGATGTATCTGTGCTTGAGCACATATTGAAATGTCTTCCCCAAAACACCTCCTACAACCCAACTTACTCAAGTCCTCAAATAATAGAAATCCTTCTACATTCAATGGTTGGGATGTTATTTTCTTAATTATAATCCTGTATTACTGATCCTGCACATAGAAATTTTAAAAATAGGCATTTGTGCCCTGCTGTTTTCCAAAGTATATTTAAGATGGCTTGCAAAGATAATAAAAGTACAATGAAAAAGCATGAAACAGAATGAGATAAGAGAAATAATAAAGAGAAAGTAAGGGTATGCATTAAATGGAGCCAGAAACAAGCTTAGTACTAATTATGTGTCACATGGGGCCATAAATTTGTCTTCTGCAGCATGAAGAGAGAAACTTGATGGTTATGGAAAGTGGTCATTTAATCCATCATAGTCACACATATCGTTAAAGCCATTAGAAGCATTAGGAATCATTCACGTCCAACCCTGTCATTTCAAGATGTGGCAGGTGGGGCTCCAGAGCCTATGAGTGCAATCACAGGGCTAGTTAGGGCAGAACAGAAGTCAACTTTCACAAGTGTGGAAATCACTCCCAGAGAGGAGATTAAGAAGCAGAAGTGAACCAATGAATAGAGGTCGCCGTCCAATGGATTTGGAACCTCCCTTCAAGAGCAGTCAGATTTCTTCTGTAAAAGCCGCCACTGAGACATGAATCAAGAGTATTGTAAGTTCCTAATTAGATTATCTTAATTGTTGCTACGCTCAAGTACAAAACCCAAAAGAATGTCTGAAATCCCCACGGTCTTTATGAGATGATGTGTTCCTCGCACGTCATTCAGCATCAGCAATAAACTCTATCTGCTGATTTCACCATCCCCGGTGAGCTCATGGGCAGATTTATTTTCTGGTACCTTGGCACGGGTATTTTCTGTTTGAGTTCTCATTCATTTATAGGGGAGGGTTGTAACCGCATATCCACACCCTGGTGGAGAAATGT
Source organism: Cryptoprocta ferox (assembly GCA_028646485.1). Taxonomy (NCBI): domain Eukaryota; kingdom Metazoa; phylum Chordata; class Mammalia; order Carnivora; family Eupleridae; genus Cryptoprocta; species Cryptoprocta ferox. Next base: position 63,431,308 of record CM053568.1, read on the forward strand.
GTTTTCACTAAAACTATAATTTACTACCTCGGGTCTCCCCTGACTTATAGCAAAATGGTGACCCTACAGGAAAGACCTCATTATGCAACTTTGTTGTCATGAGAGACCAAAGGAATAAGATGTAAGCCTTGTGAGTTCAGTGCTAAGAACGCTTGCCAGGGGCAGCAATACAACTGTAATGTCTACCTGAAATGGTAACACGAAAGAAATGTGGAATCACACCCTCTTAATAAAGACAAAGACTATACAAATAAATCAACTGGGGTCACAAAAAGCATTCTGAGATGGAGAAAGTGTAAGTGAAGCATTGGCCCAATTATCACTACCTTCACAATGGCAGCATAGAGGTATCAGACTCCATGGAATGACACCTCATGACATGGGGCTGCAGCCAGACCTCAGTGGCCCCACCTTCCCCAATTCTCCTTCACGTTCTTAAGCTCGTGGTCCATGCTTTGCTCAAGATCATCCACCTCATTGAAGTTGGAAGTGGTAAGAGACTAAGGGTTCTAGTCCATTCTCATGGTTTCTAACTCCTCCTTATGGTCCCAGCTTGTCTCTCTACCCCTCCCCCACCTTCCATCCACCTTCCCTTCCATCTTCTCCAACATCAGCACCAACATCTGGCACAAAGGCCCTTACACCAGCTCCCACAATTTCACAGGGTCAAATCCCTCTGAAAAATCCCTAGTGCCATCTGAGTGGGATAGCACTATTCTCTGTGGAACCAACAGCCCTATTTTTCCAACACTTGGGAGTTTTGTGTTCTTTCAGAGTTTCTATAATTGTATGATTTTTTAATAGGAAGAAAAGGCATTATAACATTATTAAGGAATATTTAGAAGGTTGGGGGGTTTTTTAAGTTTACTTATTTATTTTGAAAGAGAGAGAGAGAATAAGCATGATCAGGGGAGGGGCAGAAAGAGAGAATCCCAAGCAGGCTCCCACTGTCAGCACAGAGCCTGGCACGGGGCTTGAACTCACAAACTGAGAGATCATGACTCGAGCCCAAATCCAGAGTTGGACACTTAACCAACTGAGCCACCAAGGCAACCTATTAGGGAATATTTTGAAAATTGTTTTTGAAAAAATTCCTAAATCATAATTCTTTCTCTCCAACATGCCAAATATTTTATTTTCCTTTCTAAAAGTGTCCCCTTCTGTCATACCAGGAAGGAAAGAACAACCTTTATCATGAGAGTTAGAGATCCTGGCAAAATGGATCAATACAAAAAAACCTTACTAAAATAATCCTTATCTTCTGTTCACGTCCCTCAGTATTTACCTTTCCACAATTTACTACCCTAGGAGCCCAAGCCCCTTTTCCTTTGTCTTATCACTTTCCTACAAATTTATTGCTCTTTGTTAAAATGATATATAAGCCCATGGTCTAACTCCCTCTTTAAATCTTCTCTTTCTTTTCTTTGAGGCCTCTGTGTGCATACATGTAAATTTTTTATTCCATTAATCTGTCTTTTATCAGTTTGATTCACAGGCCCCAGTTACCCAACTTAAGAGGATAGAGGAAAAGGTTTGTTTTTTTTTCCTCCCCTACCACTGCAATGGATTGAAACAGATCAATTATGCTAAAATCCTTCAGAAGTTCTTGGAGCACCTGGATGGCTCAGTTAGTTGAGTGTCTGATTCTTGATTTCAGTTCAGGTCATGATCCCAGGGTTGTGGGATTAGGCCCCGTGTCAAGCTCCGAGTTGAGCATGAAGCTGCTTAAGATTCTCTCTCTCTCTCTCTCTCTCTCTCTCTCTCTCTCTCTCCGCCCCTCTCCTCCACTTGCATTCTCAATCTCTCTGTCTCTCTCTTTCAAAAAAATTAATAAAGTCTTCATGATACTATAAATAGTAAACATCAAACATTGGTCACTTCTGTAGGATGTTAGAGAACAAACTTATTGTGAAAATTGGTAAATAAAGAGAAATTATCAAAGTATTCATTCTAGCTTTTTCATTTAATCTGATTGTGAGGACAACCAAAGAGTTGACAAGGGAATTGTAACCAATAAACAAATTAGAAAATCACCATTTGATAGTCCTTAGTGATCATCAGTGACTGCTAAAACTATCAGGGGAAAAGGTGGATAAGAAACGATATAATGGATGAAATCAGGCTGACACCACCCAAAGCCACTAATCAACATTAACATCACAAATTAAAAAAAAAAAGACCATCAAAGAGTATCCATCATCTTCTGAGCTGAGGTGCTAGAATGGACAGAATATGCTAACCATAAAACTGAACCTGAATCTAATCAACCTCCACATCATACTTACAGCTTGCAGGAAATACAGGGGCTAGAAGGACATGAAAATTATACCACAGGATACAATCATCAAAATCCAGAATATGGGGAATATAACAGAACACTATCTTCCAAAGTAGATACTTTGGGGCCATCCTTGATTCTTCCAATACCTCAATCTTTCTTCTTAATCTGCCTTCAAACCATGTTATAGTTCCTCTCCTATCTCTGTTAAAAGCACTGCTTCTCTCCCTTTCCATGAATTGTCACAGATTTATTCTTGTCCTCATGAGCAACGTTTTCATCTTTGTAGTGTTCATCACACGTTCTAATTTTTAAAAAAATGTCTGTTTGTTTAGTAATGTGTCTTCCTCACTCAATTCTAAAAGCTCATGAAAGCCAAAAGCATGACTCTTGGTCAAACCTGTCAACCTTACATACAGTAAGCATACCATAATCAGTGACCAAGTTCAGTGACTGAAAGTTTGATTGATTGAATGAATAAATGAACAAACGCACCAGCCTTCCAGGCCACAACATTAATTCTAGACTTTTTCTCTTCTTTCAATTGATCCCAAATACCATATATTCCTTTAAAAAAGAAAAAAAAAACTACAAAAAATTACAATTAGCCTGTTAACTCAAGTGACTTACTTTCATCTATAGCATCAAGCTGAACTTCTCTGCTTGCCTTTGAGGACTCCAAAATCAGGAGTGCCATTTCTTGCCTGCACAAAGACATTGCCCACCAGACCCCAACTTTTCCACTTCATGGTTTCCCATCCTTGCTACCCTCATCCCTGCATCAGCCCTTTGCTGGAGCTATCTTCACCCCCGAGAGGAATCCCCACCTTCCTTCCCTCTGATTGTCTGAATCCCACCCGTTTTTAACATCTTTTCTCCAGCACCTTCTCCAGCTTCCCCAGACCTCAGTCATTTTTCTAGGGGGCCAGGGAGAATGAATTCAACCCTTTTCATGTTCATGTGACAAAGCACAATACCAAGGAAGTGAAGCAGCAGCTCTGAGCTATTTGGAAAGACAGAGCCAACCCCGTGTGCCTGCTCCTAGTTCAATGCCCCTTCTGCTCCACACAAGGGTTAGTTTCCACAACACTCTCCATAACTAGATTGTGAGTTATTCAAGGGCGATATATGTCACTGTGTTCTCCAGAGGAGTGGACCCCAAAGTAAGGTGAGCATGCCCCAGGGGTGTGCAACAGCATGTAGTAAGAAAATATTAGAACAGCTATTCAGTTTTTTCTCACTCCATCCTTTTATTTTTTTAATATTTATTTATTTTGAGAGAGAGAGAGAAAGTGAGAGAGAGAGAGAATACAAACAGGGGAAGGGGAGAGAGAGGTGGAGAGAGAATCCTAAGCAGGCTCTGCACTGTCAGTGTAGAGCCCAATGCAGGGCTTGATGCTATGAACTGTGAGATCATGACCTGAGCCGAAATCAAGAGTTGGACGCTTAACTGACTGAGCCACCCAGATACCCCTCTCACTTCCTCCTTTTAAATATTCTATTTGTATATGTGTTTCAGTGTACTTCATATATTGGTATAATAGAACATGAATATGACGTATATATACATGTAATGCCTATACAGAGGTATATGCTTTCTTATATATAAAATGTTATTAGCTGATAAATTGCTACCCCTCCCAACACACACACACACACACACACACACAAACAGCATCTGCCTTAGGTTGTGAAACCAATTCCTAGCATTACTAGCCTTGGAATATATATCTATTGCCTATTGTTAACCAAGAAACTGGGGAGGGGGGGTGCATTTTGAAGGAGGCTCCCCTTCTTTGCTTTCTCCCCTGCTCTTTGAAATGTCTATTTTTTAAAGCCATTCAGTCAACTCCATGGCTTCAGGCAGTTTCAATCTGTTCAAATTCCTAAGGACACTTAAAGGCTCTCATTTAGAGAGGTCTTTCTTGAGAAATGTAGAAAGGATAAGTAGGAGACAAGGCTAAAGATCGTGACCCCTGCTAGCTCCAGCACCTGGGCAATATTTTCCTAGGAGCTCACTAATAGTGAGTTTATTTTGGTAACTTTCTGGAGATAAATCAAGTTCTAATTGAAAAGCAAGCATTTGTATATTGGGGGAGAGGAAAGACAAGAGCTGTTGGAATCAGCCACATGGCTGCATTATGACCGATAAGTGATCTGTTACAACCAAAACTCACATACTTGGACTGCTCTCGACTTACAATTCAAACCCAAGATTTATCATTCCTCACCAGGTCAAGAAATTACAACATCGAACCTTTGAAATAAAGGTTCAAGTCAAGCATCACTCATTCTGGAAGCAGAGATGAATGAGAATGTTTTTTATTCCTGTTCCCTATGGAAGTATATTTGACTTAAAACAACTTAGCAATTAGCTCTTTCTAAAGAGAAAAAAGGAAAAGTTAAAGGCAAACACACTTCATTGATCTACTTGTCACTCCTGCCTTCCAGTTTAGATTCCTGGTGATACGGACTCTACACCATGTCCTACTTTTCATGGACAGTCTGTTCAGGAAAAATACTTGTTCTTCTCCACTGTTTTGGTCACCTAGAGAATAAAAAGAATAAACTTCATCTCCTTAAACTCAAGCAAGAATTTTTAAAACTATATCTAATTTTTTATCTAATAAAACTTAAGAAATTGACAAGGTAATGAAACTGAATGATAAAATTATGAAAAATGACAAAATAAAACTTGAACAAAAAAATGATGCTTGGTAAATTGCTAAGTGTAAAAGTATTCCTTACGAAGCAAGGTTTCCAGTTACGGAATTAACCAAGGGCAATGGGCTACATTCAGTACTTTATTCCTCTGATCTAGTTTTTTTCTGTCAATACAGTTGGATGAGTTGGAAGTGGAATTAATTATGTTTATAAAGCCCTATTCCAGAAGGCACTGCAGGATAGCTACAGATGTTCCCATACCTGTTGACTAGAGTCCCATATCCAGCACCATCCCCTGATCAGGGAATGATTATTAGTTCTCTCTGGTTTCCTTCCTGCAGTCAGAAATATGTCGAATGATGGCATAGAGCGTGCAACTGCATTTGCTCCTCTAGAATTACAACCCACAGGGAGTGCATTCCCACAGGCTCAGCACTGCCTATGATCTCACAAACATCTGTGAGGTAAGTGAGGGACCAGGACAGCCAAAATACCTTCCCCCAGGGAAGGTGAGTCACACTCCTCTTCATCAGACCCCTGCATTTTAAGGCCGAAAAGAAAGATGTGAACATAATGTAACATTCAATAGCCACAGCTGATAGAAAATTACTGGAATGACTTCAATAAGGTGACTTTTTTTCTCTCTAAATAAAAAGGAAACAATCTTCAAGTCTAGAAATACAATTGATAGAAAAATCCATCTTGCATTTTATTGGTGAGTGGAGTGTCTAAGATTCTAAACACTTAGGTAAAAACATTTAAAAGCCATTTATTATTAAGACATTTATTTGTCATTGAGGCACCTGGGTGGCTCAGTTGAGCGTCCAGCTCTTGATTTCGGCTCAGGTCATGATCTGCAGGTAGTGGGATCAACCCCTGAGTCAGTGTGGAGCCTATTTAAGATTCTCTCTTTCTTTTTCTTTCTCTCTCTCTCTCTCTCTCTCTCTCTCTCTCTCTCTCTCTCTCCCTCTCTCCCTCTCCTTCCCCACTCTGCCCCTCTCCCCTGCTTATGCTCTCTCTCTCTCTCTCTCAAAAATTAAAAAGACATTTATTTGCCTCTATTAGAGAAGTGTGCACCAGGGACAAATGCAAAGAAACCAGCATTAGAACCATGTTCAATGTCAAGAGAGCAGAAAGGTGGTTAAAAAATGTCTCTGCCCAGAAGGAAGGGGTGGGGTGAATTTGGAGAAGCTGTGTTAGTCAGGGGAAAATGTTATTTGCATTCTTGAGCTATGAAACAAGAAGCAGGATTTAGCTGATGAAAGCTATACTAGTTGGGGGTGAAGACACCTTGCTTTCCTTTTTGCAAATACGTGGCCCTTCACTGGCCAATTAACTCAGCTGTTTGGAGTTTAATATTTAACAAGGCCCAAGGGCTAAAAACAACAAGGCCCAGCTAGCAGTAAATATTTCTATAAGAAAGCTTTCTTTCATGACCAAAGACTGATCTAGTCCTAAATAGACTGCTAGAAGTAGGATCGTTTTTGCGAAAGATTATGATGAACTTCCAGCAAAGTGCTGAGCCAAATTGAAAAAATGAAGCATTCCATGTGACCTTGGGCAAGTTACTTAACCTCTCTGAGTCTTAGCATCATCATATTTAAATTGCAGTTTATAACTACCACACATAGGTTTGCTGCCAAGGTGAAAGGCATTACCAAATAGAAAACTCTCAGAAGAATGTGAGGCATGTAGTCAGTGCTCAACAATGTTAATTGTAATGAATATAATTATAGTTGATCCTTGAACAATGTGGGAGTTAGGGACACTGAACCACTTCCTCCAACACTGCAGTCAAAAATCTGCATATAACTTCTTTTTTAAAAAATGTTTATTTTTGAGAGTTGGGGGAGGGGCGGGGGGGGCGGACAGAGGATTTGCAGTGGGCTCTGTGTTGACAGCACAGAGCCCGATGCAGGGCTGGTACCCACAAACAGTGAGATCATGACCTAAGCAAAGTCAGATGCTCAGCGACTGAGCCAACCAGGAACCCCTGCATATAACTTCTGAATCCCCAAAACCTTAACTACTGATAGCCTACTGTTGACTGGAAGTCTTACTCATAACATAAATAGTCAATTAACACTTATTTGGGATATTACATGTATTATACAGTGAATTCTTACAATAAAGTAAGCTAGAGAAAAAAAAATATTAAGAAAATCCTGAGAAAGAGAAAATACATTCACAGTACTGCACTGAATGTATTTTTTTTAAAAAACCACATATAAGTAGGGGTGCCTGGGTGGCTCAGTCAGTTAAGCATCCAACTTCCCCTCAGGTCATGATCTCCCTGTTCAGGTGTTAGAGCCCTGCATCAGGTTCTGTGCTGACAGATCAGAGGCTGGAGCCTGCTCTGGATTCTGTGTCGCCCCTCCCCCACTCACACTCTGTCTCTCTCTCTCTTTCAAAAATAAATAAAAAACATTTTTAAAAATCCACATACAAGTGGATCCATGCAGTTAAAACCCGTGTTGATCAAGGGTCAACTATATTTTCTTATAAAATATAAATGATGGGTCAGTACAATTGTCTTCTTTTGTGAAAGCATGCTACTTGATAAGTATCAAGGGAGTGATGTTGGAAATTGAAGAAGTCCTTAAGAGCAAGAGTGAAAACAATAGTTAAGCAATAGGTTCAGTGAGTCTTACCTGACCAAAGTGAAAAAAAATGTCCTTGAAGCCTTTGGAAGGGCACACTGTGAAAAATGAAGGAATCCAGGAGAGAAGGCTCTCTGAAGACTCACTTGATCAACACTGAGAAACTGGGTGTGATTTATAATCTCCATTTCCCAGGATTGGGCTTTTCTGGAGACGGAGAAGTGGTGGCAAGAAAGGGAAAGGGCCGGCAGCTCTAGCTCTTCCCCTGGAGGACAGGTCTGGGCCCAACAGCAAGACCATTTTGCTAGATTCCCTAGCCGAAAGCACCTCCCACGTGGATTGACTCCGAGGTTGCAGCTGGAAGGACAAAACCCAGGGGCCTGCAGAGAAAAGGATCTGCCTAGAACGTGAACACGGCCCCACGTGCCTGCCCAAGCCTCTTCCCAGTCCCTCAGTCTGTGCGGAGCTGCTGGGTGCGGGGCTGGCAGGAGCTGCGGAAGCAGGCCAGTGCGATCAGAAGCTAAGTAAACTTCCTCCGCAGTAATAAAGACCTGCTCAACAAAGGATTATCCCCGAGTGGGGAAAAAAAGGATGTCTTTGCTGTCACTCATCGCTCCCTTCAGGAAACAACCACGTGAAAGCCAGCCTCAGATGCTTACAAATAGAGCAGCTTTCCCAAATCTGATTATGAGCCCTGTGGGCTTTGAAAATTATGGCAGCTTATGAAAAGTAACCACAGAGCCCTCTGCGGGCGTGGAGGAGGGCCCGGGGCAGCGCCCTGGGAAGGGAATACAATTCCAGCCTGGGCCCTCCAGGTCCAGTTGCCAAGTACAAATAGAGAGCTTTCCATCAACGTGGGCCATTTGCAGCATCGGCTTAAAACACAACCAAACAGTAAATTCTTTCGTTGTTTTGTTTTGCTTTGATTTTACTCATGTAGACATTTGCGGTTAATACAAATTAAGATCTCTACTAATGTTACAAAGGTTGCAAATACGATATAAAACAGTACAAACCAAGGACACTTAAGTGTCTCCCTTTGCAATGTTGTCTTAAAGAGAAGGTGAAAAGTGTGTAATTTTTTTTTCAATCGTGCATTGCCTCCAGAGAGCTAAGGAGGGCTGAAGCTGTTGACAGCACTGTCCCTCTGTTGCAATGACAGACCTTACTAATCATTCATGGTACTATTTCTTCTAAGCAAAATAGTCCAGGCACCCATGCATCCATCAGAGATGGCAGAAAAGTAGAGACAGTTGGGAAGATAATCTAGGGATCTCTGAATGACTTCAGAATAAAAATATCTGTAACAGGATACTTTGGACGGCACCACAGTGCAGAGAAAAGAACCCTGGCTGCGGACAATGGTGATCGAACTGCAGTACCATCTGAATCCCTGGAGGGCTTTTGTAAATACCAGTTGCTGAGCCCCACTCCTAGAGTTCCTGACTGAGTAGGTCTGGGGCTTCCAAGAATTTGAATTTCTCACCAGCTCCTAGAGGATAAAGATCCCGCTGGTCCCAGAACCACATTTGAGAACCACTGGACTAGGGCTTAAAGACACTGTGGTGGGCTAGGACCAATCGCCAGGACCAGTAAGTGTTACCTTACATGGTAAAGGTTTTACAAATGTGATTTTGTTAAAGATCTTGAGATGATTTCCAGATTATTCAGCGGCCCCTGCTATGGACTGAATGTTTGCATCTCCCCAAAATTATTTTTTTGTTTTGTTTATTTACTATTTATTTATTTATTTATTTATTTATTTATTTTGAGAGAGGGAGAGCATGTATGCAAGTGGGAGAAAGGGGTAGAGGGAGAGAGAGAGAGAGAGACAGAGAGACAGAGAGACAGAGAGAGAGAGAGAGAATCCCAAGCCGGCTTCAGGCCCAGCATGGGACACTATGTGGGGCTCGATCCCGTGAACCATTAGATCATGACCTGAGCCAAAATCAAGAGTCGAACACTTAGCCGACTGAGCCACCCAGGTGCCCACCCCAAAATTCTTACATTGAAACCCTACCCCCTAATGTGATGGTATTAGGAGATGGGGCCTTTGAGGGTTATTTGGATTAAATGAGGCCATGAGGGTGGGGTCCTCATGGTGAGATTACTGTCTTTATTAGAAGAGAAAGAGAACAGAGCTCATTCTCTTTCAACGGATGATATAGCAAGAAAGCAGTCATCTGCAAGCCACAAGTAGAGCCCTCACCAGGAACCCAGCCATGCTGGCCACCCTGATCTTGGACTTCCCAGTCTCCCCCAGTCTGTGACACTTTGTTACAGCACCCTGAGCACACCAAGACAGGCTCTAGATGCCATTGCAAATGTCCTGATAAGAGAGAGCAGAGGGAGATTAGACACAGAAGAGGAAGAGGCGATGTGACCACAGAGACAGAGGTTGGAGTGATGTGACTGCAAGCCAAGGAGTGCGCGCAGCCACCAGAAGCTGGATGAGGCAAGGACAGGTTCTCCTCTACAGCTTCCAGAGGGAGCATGGCTCTGCAGACACCTTGATTTCAACCTGGTGAAACTGACTTTGGGGTTCTGACCCACAGAGCTGGGAGGAAGAAAATGTGTTTCAAGCCCCCCAAGTTACTGTCAATAATAATAATAATAATAACCAATGCACTGTCTTAAACCTGAAGATATACATATACAAACAGACGATGGCCAGACCATATATAACAAAAGAACTCTGCCCCACAGCCTCTGTGGCAATTGGCTCAGAATGGTCAGGACTTGGTCAATAACTACTAGCTAACTTAATTTTTGCCTCTGTTTCCAAATCAGAACCAAGCAGAGAAAGCCCCAACCAATCACATAGGATGCCCAGCTTCCAGTTAGCCTGCTGTCGCTTCCCCATGCCAACAGCTTCCTATTAGAGCGTTCCTGAAGTTTTCTCCTTTTTCCATAATAAAGCCTCCCCACTCACCTTCCTGCCTTTGAGTCTCTACAAACACAAGCGATGGTGGCCAGCTCCCTTGAGCTCTCTCTGAACAAGTGACCTCAGTTTGTCCTCATTTGGATGGGTTTTGTTTATTTCCACAAATCCTTCCTCTCAATGGTAAGTTTATTCTCATTTTTTATTTTCTACCACACCGAGTAGTACTTTGCTCATACAAGATATTCAGTTAATTATTTTTAAGATCATAGTGAAGTTAGTACAGCCTCCCATATTACAGATAAGAAAATACACCTGGAGAGATTAATCTCTTTGCTAAAAGTTGCATCAAAGGGCAAGAAAAATCCAGATTCCTGGCCTCCCAATGAAGTGGGGTTTTTTAATGTTTTATTTATTTTTGAGACAGAGAGAGACAGAGCATAAGAGGAGGAGGGGCAGAGAGTGAGGGAGACACAGAAACCGAAGCAGGCTCCAGGCTCTGAGCTGTCAGCACAGAGCCCAACACGGGGCTCGAACCCACGAACGTGAGATCATGACCTGAGCCGAAGTCGGAGGCTTAACTGACTGAGCCACCCAGGTGCCCCTCAAGTGCTTTTTTTTTCACTGAAAGACTGACTTACTGGTTCCAGTACCTCCCCAACCTGCTCCCTCCCCAGTTTGTGTAATGCATCTTTGTCATGTCCTTGGGGTTGGTGGAGGGTACTTTTCTGTGACTTGACTTTGGATTTGGCCATGGGACTTGACTTTGGATGGTAAGATTGTTAATGCTTCTGTCTCAAGCAAGACTTGAAGTGTGCTTTCATGGTTGTGCTTGCCCTCCTGCACCCCTGGCTGTCATTATGAGAAAAACAAGCCTCAGTTACCCACTGGTCTAAGGAGGAGGAGAAACTCATGGAGCAGACCTGTACCCAACATGGAGCAGACCTGTACCCAACAGGGAGCAGCCTAGATTAGTCAGTCCTGGCTTCCTGGCTCATCTACAGACACATGAGCAAGAAACAGTGAGGTTTATGGACTTTTTCATGCAGCAGTAGCTGATTGGTGCAACTCCTAACCATTTAAATAAAATGTGTGATTTAGAGAGGCAAGATCAACAGTAGAAAGGTGTTTATTAAAGATACTTAATTTAAAAAACAGAAAATCTGAGTAGAACCCTGTGTATTAGTTATATATTCCTCCAATTACCACAAACTCAGTAGCTGAACAAGACACTTATTTTTCTGTGGGCCAGGAGTCTGAGCACTGCTTAGCTGGGTCTTCTGCCCAGAGTATCCCAAGGCTGCAGTCAGTATGTTGGCCAGAACTGGGTTCTCATCAGAGGCTAAACCAGGAAAGCATCTGCTTCCTCGCTTACCTGGTTGAAGATAGTGTTTGATTCCTTTCATCTCTAGGAACCATTGGTTCACTTGGCCAACAAGGGAAGAGAGACTAAGGGTAAATCTGCTAGCAAGATGGAGTCTTACTTAAATAATCACAGAGTGGCATCCCACTATGTTTTCCATATTTTATTAGTTATGCTGAGGGGGGAAGGATTACACAAAGGCATAGACACAAAGAAGTGTGGCATGAGAAGAAGGCACAGCTACATTTTCTGTCACCACAGTCTATCTTCTCTCTCCATGATGCATGTCATCTGCTTATCTCCTCATGTCTCCTGGTGGTCTTGGGACTCTACTGCTAAAGAGGGGCCAGGAGAAGCTGAGGAAAGATGAAAGGAAAAGGTGACATTTTCTGGAAAATAAAAAGTTGAATGGAATCAAATTTGCCTCTCAATTTCCTTCTAGTCATTTTTTTGCACTGATGATAAAATTTGACCTAGGGGTGCCAGAATGGCTAAGTCAGTTGAGCATCCAACTTCGGCTCAGGTCATGAGCTCACAGTTCATGAGTTCAAGCCCCATGTTGGGCTCATTGCTGTCAGCCTGTCAGTGCAGAGCCCACTTCAGATCCTCTGCCCCCTTCTCTCTCTGCCCCTTCCCCACTTATACTCTCTCTCAAAAAAAAAAAAATTGACCTAGTAATTCTACTTTTTGGTACCCATCTCTGGGAACATATAACACATGTGCCTGAGGAGCTATATACAGGGCTTGTCATCTGTCATATCAAGAGCTAGAAACACCCTGTGTGCCCAGCACTGGAGGAATGGCTTCATGGATTGTGGCCCATCTCTATTCTGGAATTTTGGAACTAATTTAAACAAAAACAGTTGATTTGAAATGTATTGTTAAGTGGAAACAACAAGGTAGAGAATACCCATGACATATGACACAAAACAGAGTATTTTCTGAGTATAAAGTACAAGTGCATAGGGAAACATCTAGAAAGGGATACAGAGACCTCATAGTACTGTTTAGCTCAGAGCTTCTGAGTTGACAAGAATTATGTCAGGAGAGGGGTCAAAGGGGAGTCTGGTCATCTATGTTTTGATTTTCTTCTGTGGCAAATGTATTTACATGTTATTTTAGATTTACTTATTACATTAGTATATATTAATATATAATACTTAATATTATATGTAATACTGAATATTATATTATATATTATATAAAAAAGTATATTATATTAACATGTGTTAATAAAATATTATATAAACATTATATGTATTACATAATTTATATATTATAATGAAGAAGTCAGAGGAGTATGTCGGCAATATAGCTGTATAAATCATGATGGTTTTAAACATGTCCACAGATTCTGTAATACTTCTTCCCTGAAGAGAAGAGACTCAATTTCCCCCTCTGGAGTGTGGGCTGTACTTGGTGACTTGCTTCTAAGAAATAGAATGTGTCAGAAGTAATGAAATGTCTCTTCCAGGATTAGGTTACAAAAAGATTGTGGCTTGTGGCTTCTCTCTCAGTGTCTGTCTCTCTCTTGTCATTCACTTTGAAGGAGGCTCTGATGTAAGCAGACCCATAGAAAGGTGTGGATGGTGAAGAACTCAAGCCTGCTGCCAAAAGCCACAGGAGTGAGCCTGGGAAGTGATCCATCAGGTCAAGTCAAATCCTCCACAAATATCTTCCCTGGCCAGTAGCTTGACTACAGCTTCATGAGGGACCCTGAGCCAGAACGACCTGGACAAGCTGCTCCCAGATTCATGCCCCACAGAAAATGTGAGATGGTAAGTGTTGTCTTAAGCCTCAAAGTTTGGGGGTAACTTGTTACACAGCAATAGATAACTAGTACACAGATTGGTGGGACTAACAGTGGCTTTTTGCAACAAGGTAGCATTCTTACCTTGGAGCATATGGAAGTGTTTTGAGTAAGAGGAATGTATGTCAGTTAATGGTAAAGTTAAGATAAAGGACTTGTTTTTAATACACTCAGTCACCAACATGGAAACATCTTGTTTTACCAGAGAAAGAACACTGAAGACTCACCAAACCTTCGTTGCATGATAGCGATCACCAAAACCCCAGCATCCATCTTGTCAACAAATGTTATTGCATTCCACCCATAGTAGAATTTTCCTTTTGCCTCCATAATGCATTCTTCCCAGAACTACTCCCTGAATCACATCAACAGTTTGAAGGTTGCGCAATGACTGCCTATGAGAATAGCCCCAAGTGGGTAAAGTTTGCACACCAACACATCAACATTGGTTAAGATCATTGCTGGGCGTTTGGATTACTGGTGATTTCATCTTCTTCATTGTGGGTCCCATTTTCAAATTTTCTGCAATAAATGTATATTAGTTTGGACAGCAAGAAACAATAATGCTAATTCTCTTATTATTTATTTATTTTGAGAGAGAGAGAGAGAGAGAGAGCGAGCGAGCACATGTGCTCACACAAGCAAAGAAGGGGCAGAGAGAGAGACTGAGAGAAAGAATCCCAAGCAGACTCCAAGGTGTCAGTGTGGAGCAAGACGCAGTGCTTGAACTCATGAATCATGGGATCATGACATGAGCCAAAATTGAGTCAGCTGCTTAAGCAACTGAGCCACCCAGGGGCTCCATGCTAATTCTTTTTCAAAGTTACCACATATCAGTCAATTAACAAATACATGTTGTTTCTTTCAGCATTCAGAATCTGAGCCCTCAGCTCAGATTGTATAAATTTAGCTGTAACCCATGAGGCCCAAACATTTCTCCCAGGTGGTTGGGTAAGCCCAGTGAAACCCTATGACTGGTTCATATCTTAGATGGAAAAAAGTAAAGTCTTCTTACCTAACAAAAAAAATCTCCCTTTTTTTACTTAGTATTGTTTTTAGAAAGAGAGCACACAAGCGAGAGAGAAAGAAGCAAAGGGAGAGAGAGAGAGAGAGAGAGAGAGAGAGAGAATATTAAGCAGGCTCGACACTCAGTGCAGAGCCCAATGCAGACCCTGGGATCATGACCTGGGCCAATATCAAGAGTTGGACACTCAAGCGACTGAGCCAGCCAGGTGCCCCCAAATCCCTTTATTTTAAGGTCTTTCTGAGGCTGGTGTCTGTGTCATGTTTCTAAGGTTCAGACCTGAAAATAAAAGGTGGGCTTGCCCCAGAGCCTCAGACCTCTAGCAGCTAGCCTGGTTCTGGCTGCTACCTGCCTCACAGAAGAGAGGTTCCAGGTAACCTGGAAACCCACTTGCCCTGGGCCTGGTCTCCAACTTTTATCTCCCATCTTGCCTTGATGCTTGTTTTCTAACATCCAGCTTGACCAAGAGCAAAGAACAGTTTGAGTCTTCTCTCGATGCTTATCAATTTTCTCTTTATCCCATTTCTCATCTCGAATCTTCTTGTCCCTTCTTATTGCCAACCTCATCACCTGAAGCCTATTCTTATTTTAGAAATCTCCTTAGTGTCCTTGTGCCTCCTCTCCCCTCCTTCCGATCCATGCGGCTGGACTGAAATCCCCACACTCCTTTCGTCCCATCTTATTCCAAGCTCTCCCACGTGTTCCTGTTGCAACTACCTGAAGTGTGAGTTCTCAGTACATTCAACACCTCCACACCCTATCCCTTTCCAATAGCTATCTCTTTTCAGTTGTATCTCTACAGCAACGCCAATCCCATCTAACGGACATGTAGGTATTAAGTACTGCTATGCCCCAGTACCATACTTACTGTTGGGAAATAGACAAAAAGAGCTTATATTCTAGTAAGAGAGACAATTAATAATTACATAGATGGGACTCAGAGTGCTTACAGAGGGTGGAGGAGAGGAGCCTCAGATAGCACTGTAGAGGAAAACCTCCCGCAGATTAAAAAAGGGGGAGGATGGTCTTGGAGGGATTCCCAGAGAAGGTGATGCTTGAGCTAAAACCAGAAGCAAAGTGGAGGCTAAGAAACTAAAGAAGTGAACAAAGGGCTTTCCAGGCCAAGAGAATAGCACAGGCAGAGCCTTGGTGGCTTGAGGAAGTATTCAATGTAGGAGAAACTGATCAGATATGGTCCACATGTGACTGAGCCAAAGGCAGAGCCGGGGAGATCTCACTCAGCGGTTACCAAAAGGTAATAATTGACTGAGCCTGGGCTTTGAAGCATGCCAGTGCCCAGATCACAGACCAAACCACGTGGCAAAGGACAAGTTATATAGCCTATCAGAGCTTCAGTTTCCCTATGCCTAAAATGAGATTTAAAATACCAATCCCGTGGTGTTATTTTGAGGATCATTAAACAAAATGCATTGAAATCACCAAACTGAGTGTCTGTCCCATTATGGAAGTTTGAAAACTACATGCTTCCCTTCCCCTTTTATTACTTAATAAAAAACCATAGCAAACAACTACGTAGCATTTAGTCTGCACCAGGCACTTTACAATTCATGGAAAATAAATGCCTCAAGAGTATGCATTTAGTGCTTAGCAGGTCTACAGAGAGCCTCTCTCTACCACAGTGCAGCGAACAGAGCTGACAGATACAAAGGTCAGAAAGAAAGGAGCCATCTTTTATTTAAGTTAGCAGGAAACTACAGGTCAGTGAAGAGCAAAGATATTAGAATCACAGAGCACTAAACCCGACTCAGAACAAAGGCCTTCGGATGGTGTGGTGACCAGGACTCTGTAGCCTCTGTCATCAGGATACCCCTCCACAGGCTGGTCCCTTGTCACCCTCCCTCCTTCACCTCATCATCGAAGGCAAAACCTTTCCTGAATGAGTGGCTGCCTTCTCTGCTCCCATCACTCTTCATTTGTAACGAATGGAAAAAATTGTCTTGTATTGCTGTGCATTCAATCATTCATTCACGTAGCTGATATTTACTGGAGGCTGAAAGCATAACAAAAATCAAAACACATACAGCCCCTCCCCTCTGGGAGCTCACAATGCTTAGAGACCAGTGATCAACAAGGCACTAATCATTACAAAAATAGATGTATAAATGTATTTTTTAATGTTTATTTATTTTTGAGACAGAGACAGAGTGCAGGCGGGGGAGGTGCAGAGAGAGAGGGAAACACAGACTCCAAAGCAGGCTCCAGGCTCTGAGCTGTCAGCACAGAGCCCAACTTGGGGCTCGAACTCACAAAGAGCGAGATCATGACCTGAGCTGAAGTGGGACGCTTAACCGACTAAGACACCCAGGTGCCCCTAAATATATTTTTTTTAATGTGCAGTGCTCGGAAGCAGTGTTCAGCAGGGTTTCTGACCAAGTGAACTGGAGGGTCTTGGAGAACCAGTATAATTGCCCCCCAACTATTTTACAAGCAAGCTCCTGTAGGCCTGACCCCATCATATTTGTCCTTGCTTCCCCTACCACCCTGGTCAGTGGCATATAGTAGCAGCTCAATAAATGTCAGCTGCAATAAAGGAGTTCCCAGACCAATTCAGATCAAAGCCCTACTCCCACCAGAGTTAATAAAAAGCTCTGGTTACACGTTTCTAAAGACACAACCTGTTATGTTTGCTTTCCTTCATTTTCAAGGAAGGCGTTCTCGAGTTCCAAACATTTAAGAGAAGGCTCAGGGAAGAAAGTTTGTATAGCTAACGATCCAGCTTCGGATGGTTTATCTCAAAGCCAAGGGGGAGGGAGAGTGGCTTGCTGCCTCCCTGTCAACAGGGAACTGGTTCTAAAGATGTGGGAGATTACAGGAGCTTTGGAGACAAAGGAACATAAATCAAAAAGAATTAAAAGAAAACAAGATCCTTGATCCTCCTTCTGTTAATGTTCTTTTAAAAGTATTTTGGCTAGTGAGCAGGGTGGAGGAGGGTAAACACAGTTTTAAAAAAGGGAATTAAGCCAGAAGGTGAATGGCTAAATGCAGTGTGGAGCCCAGGTCGGTCCCCTCCTCTGTCTTTTTATTTTTCTCTGTCTTACCCTTAATGACCCAAAATGATTAACTAACAATTGGAAAAAGATGTCACAGACATAAACTGTTTCCTCCCTCTCTTCCCCACTCTTGTTTCAATTCCTTTCTGGTTCAGACACTCTGAGCTACAGATCTTCCTTAATGATGAAATGGTTTGGGCTCTACTTAATAAGTCAAGATCAGAATGCAAGGCGGGAATGAGCAGGTGGAAGAGGATGGCTGTATTCCAAAAGCAGAAACGTAGACCCTAATTAGATTTCGGTAGTAACACTGCACCGAAGCTGTTCAAGAGCTCTGGAAGTCCCATGCCCTCCATAAATCGGGCAGCAAGCCTGAACCCCTTACCAGAGCTTCGAATAGAAACCATCCTACTCCAGGATGTCGTCAGGCTTCTGGTCTTTTCTAAGATGATGCATTACCAGAACTTTAGACAGGAACATTAATTCCCACCCCTGGTACCTCCATGGGTAGTCCACTCTCCTACATAGAAAACCACTTCTTCAAGAATTAGGGTCACCATAGAAAATTCAGGATGTCTAGTTAAATGTGAATTTCAAATAAACAACAAATAATTTTTCAGTATGAGTATAGCCAAAATATCACATTTGGGTGTCCTACTTTTACTTGCTAAATCAGGCAAACCTTCCAATTATCCAACTCAACAGATCCTAAACATATAGGTTGCCAGATAAGCTGTAGGTTGGTCAGTTCATTTGAATTTTAGATAAACAACTAATCATTTTTTAGTGTAAGTATGTCTCATACTGCAATACTTGGGATATATATATTGTAGAGAAAGAAAGAAAGAAAGAAAGAAGGAAAGGAAGGAAGGAAGAGGGAGGGGGAGGGAGGAAGGAAGGAAGATAGGAAGGAAAGAAGGAAGGAAGGAAAGAAGGAAGGGGGTAGGGAGGAACAGAATCCGAATAATGGAGTCACTCATGCTCATTAA
Source organism: Cryptoprocta ferox (assembly GCA_028646485.1). Classification (NCBI taxonomy): domain Eukaryota; kingdom Metazoa; phylum Chordata; class Mammalia; order Carnivora; family Eupleridae; genus Cryptoprocta; species Cryptoprocta ferox. The sequence goes on from CM053568.1 coordinate 63,449,928, forward strand.
TTTATTCTTTTAATATGTGTATCCACTCTGAAGGCATTGGGGCTAAAGCCAACACAAGGATCATGTGTAGCTTTTGTGAGAACGCCATGATAAATAAGAAGATGGCACCACACTACCACAGGGCCCCCATGTGCACTTGCACACGCACACACACACGTGTGTCTGTGTAGCAGACTGGGGTGACACTGCATTCTTATGGAGATGGCAACTACAATAACACCTGAGTTGTTGTTGCTGTTTTCAGGCAGAAGAGAAGAGTCCAAAGAACACTTATAAATATAAATCATAAATGAGAAAGGACATCTTTTCTGAGAAAATGGAGGAGCAAAGGGGGTGGTTAAAGTTCCCAAATAAGTTGAGGGTAAAGGAAGAAACATGTGAAATGGCCCCAGTCTCTCAGGATAGGAGACGAGCTTACTGCATGTATCACCTGGACGCTGATGGAAGATGCACTCAGTTCAAAGCCAATAAGGAGCAGAGCATTCATCCAGGTGCTTTTGTGACAGCTTGTTCTCCTACCTTGGTAGTTTTTCTCTTGATTACTGGGTGTCTACTATGCTTTGTTTCACATTCTGTGAGTGTGTATGGCTAAAATGTGTCTTTTCTCTTTAATCTACTCTACAGCATAAAATCCAAATGGAAACAACAGTAAGGATTCAAATATTATTATTTCCAAAATTATTAAACTTTTAACTCTGTTAAAAATTGGGAGACATTATCATGAAGACTGATCACATATTTCCAATCGTGCTTAAGAAGTCTTTAAAGATTTTTCAAGACAATACTGGCCAACACAAGCACAATGCAGCCCACGTACGTAATTTTAAATTTCTAGTAGCCACGTCAAAAAAAAGTAAGAAGAAACAGGTGAAATTAATGTTAATAATGTATTTTACTGAAGTCCAATATATCCAAAATACTATCATTTCAACATGCAATTATTAATTAAAATTATAATGCAATCCTTTATATTTTTTCTTATACCAAGACTTCAAAATCTGGCACATCTCAATTTAGATGCTAAATTTTATCAGAAATACTTTATCTATATTTAGATTTCATAAAATTTACATTTGAAAATGGAGATTCATGTATCCAACTTGTTCTAAACATACTTAAGAGCTTCCCAATAACTGAGTTATATATGATCTTTAAATTTAAACTTAAATAGAATTAAAAATCCAGCTTTCCGTTGTCCCAACCACGTTTCAAGGGATCAATACTTGAAAATGCAGATCAAAGATATAGATACAAATTTCCAGCCCCCAGCTTTCAGCCCCTAAGTAACGTCATCCATTTCTAGTGCTAGTGCTATATTTCTTGTTCTTTTAATATCCAGATTGTCACTCAACCAGCAGTAAGGTCAGTCCCATCTCCTGGAAGATGGAAAGGGATTGACAGCCATCTTATTCCCAAGAACAAAGCAAATTCATCCCCTGAGCTCTACTGATATTTTCTTTTAAAAATTTTTAATGTTTATTTATTTTTGAGAAAGAGAGAGCACGCTAGAGCATGGGAGAGGAGCAGAGAGAGAGGAAGGCATAGAATCCTAAGCTGTCAGCACAGAGCCCAACGTGAGGATAGATCCCACGAGCCATGAGATCATGACCTGAGCCAAAGTCGGAAGAGTAACAGACTGAGTCACCCAGTAACCCCTTTACTGATATTTTCTTAATGGTTACATTCAGGTCTATAAATGCTGTAGAAGTATTTCCATCTACATATAATTTGTAGTTTTTTTGCCTATTCCTTCTTGGTATGCAGAGAGCATTGTGCATGGTAAGTATGCAACAAACGCCTGCTGAATGCACAAATAAGTTACCATTCAGGAGACATTCTCCAGTTAATTGTGTTCGTGGAAAAACTGAAGGAGATCATTTAAGAAAAGAATGTTCTGTCCTATTCTTTGGGTTATGTCTTTAACCAAGTCCTTTTCATCCAGTGATACCTGATGATAACAAGAGAAAGAGGGAGTAGGAGGGGCCGAGAGGAAGCTGATATCAGATATCTCTGCTCAGATGAATGACCAGAATTCTCCTACCCTGGCCCACCCCTCATTTGATGGTGGCACAGACTGGTACCTCAGGGACACAGACCAAAAGGCTGTTACCAGGCTTCAGGTTTTGAGGGGATGAAATAAAGAGGAGTATCTATCCCAACGGAGATAGTTCAAACATGGAAGGGCCAGCCCATGTCAGAGACCCCAGCACAGCCCTTTGGGATTTGATTAGAGCATCCCTCAAGAAGGTTGGGAAGCACTTACAAATAAAAACATAGGAAAAAGTGGGATTGTGCACACTCACTTCAACAAGAAAAAGATGAGTAAAACTCCCTTTTGAAAAAAAAATGCAAATCACCTAAGAATTGGACGAAGAACCCTCAGATAAGATCCACTTTGAGAAGGTCATGTGCCAAGAGAAAAGAAGATACATGAGCAGTGCCCACCTCCAGGACTGATGTCAGCAGAGCAAAAGCCCAAAACGAAGTTAGGACTGAGAGAAACAAATGCTCGAATATTTTAAAAAGGATATTTTTTAGTTTCCTAATTGCCACAAACCTCATGCCTTAAAATAACACAAATTATTCTCTTAAGGTTCTGGGGGTCAGAAATCCAAAACCAGTCTGATTGGGCTAAAAGCAAGGTGTCAGTGAACCTGCATTCCTTTTGGAGGCTCTAGTGGATATTCCATTTTCTTGCCTTTTCTGGTTTCTAGAAGCATCGTGCATTCCTTGGATTCTGGCCCAACATCCTCGTCTTGCATAGTTGCATCTCCTTCCCTCTTTCTGATCATCTCATCTCCCTCTTACAAGAACACTTGTGATGGATGACATTGGGCCCACCCAGATAAGCCAAAATAATCTTCCCATCTCAGGATCCTTAATTTAATCATATCTGCAAAGTCCTCTTTACCAAGGTTCCAGGAATTTGTGCATGGACATCTTTGGGAACTGTTATTCAGCCTAGCACAGATATACTTGACTATTTTACAGGAAAATGAGTATTTCTCGGAGGCAATGATGTGATACTAGGCAGTGACAAAGGGGAAGTGAACCTTCTTGATTCCCTCATGGCTTCCAACTTCTCTCACAAGAAGACTGATCCCTTCTCCAACCCCTATAAGATAATACACCCAACTTCCCCCAAGCTTCCATGGTTCATTGTGCTTTCTTCTGTTAGAGCATTTAATCACTTAACAAATATTTATTGAACATCTACTATGTTGAAGCAGTATTCTAGTCACCCAGAATAGCAAATCTAATCACCCAGTGAGCAAAACAAATGAAAATACTTACCCTCCAAAAATTATCACACCAGTAGGGGAAGACACACAATTAAAAAAAGAAAGAAGGAAGGAAATTATATGGCGTATCTGAAAGTGATTAAGTGCTATTTAAAAAATGAGGCAGGGGAGAGCGCCTGGGTGGCTCAGTCGGTTAAGCATGTTAAGCATCTGACTTCAGCTCAGGATCTCACGGTTTGTGAGTTCTGGTGCCCAATCAGGTGAGCAGGATCCCTTCTTTGGTGAGCTCCGCTTTTCTCTCTCTCTCTGTCTCTCTGCCCCTCCATCACTTGTTCTCTCTCTCTCTCTCTCTCTCTCTCTCTCAAAAGAAAAAAAAAAAATGATGCAGTGGAAAGGGGTGGGGAGTGCAGGATCAGGAGGTAGTTAAAGTGCCAGGTGCTAACTCAGTGTTTAGGAAAGGCTTTGCTGAGAATAGGGCATCTTCCCAAAAGCTTGAAGGGTGAAGGAGGGAGCCACACCCTTTCTTAGATTCCCTAAGAAGAGAAACAGCAAATAAGGCAAAAGCCTAGCAGGGGGAACAACCTGAGGGGCTGTATCAGATGGGGGCTACTGGGCTGCAGGAGAATCAGCAAGGGGACAGTTGCAGAATCAGCAAGGGGACGGTTGCAGGAGCTGAGAACAGATGCTAATGGGAGGGCCAGCCAAGGAAAGCCTTGTCACATCGGGTTGTACAGGACCATGAGCTCATGGTCCATACATAGGACCATATTGCCTCATTCTCTTGGGTGTCCCTGGCACCGCGCAGTGTGAGCATGCGTAGTTGGAGCTTGAGAGATGGGGCACTCTTCTCTCCTTGCAACTTCCCTGCAGGCTTCTTCCCTTCTGCATGTAGGACAGGGGCCTGGGATGCCTGTCACTAGATAGGGTGGAACCCACGCCTGAGGCCAAGAAGTGAGAGTTGCAGGTGCAGGGGCCAGAATCCTGTGTGCTCTGCTCCTTCTCTCTGCCTACCGGCTCAGTGGCTACCTCGCTGCCCTTCCTCACTGCCCCCTCCAGTGCCATCCCACCTCTGCCAAAGGCCCTGGCGAGGCCTTTTTCCTTTCATCACCTGCTGGGAGCACCAGCTCCGCGGAAACCTGGAAGAATGTGGGGCGAGGAAGGAGGTGCGGGACCAGCCGGCGCGGTCCGGGGGAGGGGAACGGGCGGGAGTCGGGAGCACAGCGCCCAGCGCCGGGGGAACAAAGGGTTAAGCGATTTGCATTACTGTATGCATGCGGGCTGGGCTCGGAGGGCCTCGCGCGCTGCGCCTGGGTGGTCCAGTACAGTCTCGGGCAGCAACCTATTAGTGGTATCTCGGCGTGATTTATGCAGCTGTCAAGCTGCCTTCACCGCGACAAGTGAACTGCGGCCCCGCGCCGTGCTCCTTCCGAGACCATCAGTAAATGGGGCCAAAGAGAAAGGAAAACAGCCCAAGGTGCCACCCCTCAGCCTCCGGGTCCTCTAATGACATGTCCCCTCTATAGAAAAACATCCAGCTGCTCCCAGGAGAGCGACTCACAGAGCCCCACTGTCTGGGGCGCCAGGCAGGCCGGGGGTGGGGGAGCAGGCGGGCTTGGCAGGGAGCCACTCGCCACCAGCGGAGCGGGACAGGCCAGCCCGCCAGGCGTGGCGTGCACACGGCCCCTGGGCGACAGGGACAGTGCCAGGGGTGGATGTAGTCCTGCGGCCAGGGGAACATGGTCACGCCAATGTGCCCCCCACGAGGTCCGGCACCCGCTCCACCCCACCACACCTCCTTTTACTGTCCAGCACAGGAGACACTGGCCTGAGAGGGCTACACAGGGGACACGCGTCCATTCCCACGTGAGTCCACTCAGCCTCTGCTGAGGCCTCTTTTCTCTTTGCTGCCAACTGGCATGCACATGCCTCCCCATACTGCCCACCTGTGCAGGTGACGATGGGTCCCTCCATAGCCACCAGACACCAGCACCTGCCCCCCTACCCCACCCTCCCTTGCCCATACCCACACACATACCTGTGCACACACCCCTACATACATACACCCCTACACACACACCCTTACATACACACACCTACCACACACACTCCTACATACACACACCTACCACACACACCCCTACATACACACACCTACCACACACACACCCCTACATACACACACATACCCCTACATGACCACACATATACACACTTCTATATATACATATATACACACACTCCTTCATGCACACACTCCTACTTACACACCTGTTATTCACAAGGGCCATGGCCCCCAAGGAGAGGCTATCTCTTTTATTTAGTATTTGATTGATAGTGAAGTAGCCAAGGACTTGTGCAAAGCTTTAGAGGCCTGGGGAGTGTGTATGTATGTGTGTGTGTGTGTGTGTGTTTGTGTGTGTGAGAGAGAGAGAGAGAGAGGGAGAGAGCATGCAAACAACGGGACTGCACTTCTTAATAATGTCAGGGACTTTAATAGGCCTCTTTTCTCTCTGCTGCCAACTGGCATGTGCTGTATTGTGTTTGTGGTACCACAGTGGAGGGCAGGTGTTCCACACTGGATTTGGTTCCCAGCCAGAACATTTCAGAGGCTGGAGGTGACACACAGGGACGAATTCCTGATTGCTGCTGACACGCAGAGAAGTGGAAGGAGGTGCTTGCTGGCCCCCAGGGTCCCCCGGGAACTGCTCCTCCTTCCCTCCCTCCTCCTTCGATACCTTGGCCTTCCCTTGACTCCACAGGCCCCAGTGCTCCACAATGCAGGTGCCTTGAAAAGGAAACTCTTAGCTGGACTCAGAAGGACACAGGTGGCACCGACAGCTGCATGTTCCCTGGGTCTCTGGACTTGGCAGAGCTCCTTGGACTTGGTCATTTAACAGTCCTGTCAACACAGGCGGGAAGGGATAATGGCATTTTTAATAAGCTTCCTGTTTGTTCAGAGAGGAAGCTGCTAATGCCTCACTTCAAAATGGTGTCTGGAGGTGAATGTGCCAGCTCGCCCTCCCAGCACCTGATCTGCCTCCCCTCTGCCCATTCAGCCGGAAGTTTCAAAGGTTGACAGTTTAGCTCAGGGCATGCCAGCTTTTGCATTTCCCACTGCCAGGGGCTTCTCAAGGACCCTTGTGCCCTTCTGTTTTACAGGGCACTATTCTTCTGCTCTGGTCTGGGTATAAAAGGGAACAGCTGCACTGGAAGTCGGGACTGGAGCCGGCTTGGCCCACATTCCTTGTAGAATTCCCATCTTGGCCCTCTCCCCTACACCCCCACGTCCGGTTAGTACAGGCAGTTCCTGGGCCACCACTTCTACTTTCAAATCTGAAACGTGGAGCTTCTGAGACATGCAGTCGCCTCTTTCATGGGAATGCCTCACACCACACAACACAAGGGGCCTTTCTGGGATTTGTTTTCTCATTGGATCCCCAGAGACACTGAACAGATAAAGTCACAAGGAGGTGGAAGGCATCCATTTTCTTTCCAGTTACTCTTGAGAGAGAAGGAGGCTGATGACAGAAACATAAACCATTATCGTCTGTTGGGTGCTTTTCTGACATACTCTGTGGGGAGGCTATGCCTGGAAATAACAATGAATGGGCCCAGATTGATTTTTTTCTGCTAATGTTTCCCATGTAGGGTATTTTCAAACTAATTTGTGCAAGACTTTCTTTCTTTTCTGAAAAGTTGAGAGAAGGTAAAATTTCACAGGAGAGTCCCATGCCTTCTTCTGTGGGAACTATGAGGCTCGTTTGCCACCTCTACTGTTCCCATGTGGCATCAACCCCACCTTGTCCCATCCAGGTCTTTGCAATGACTTTCTCAAAAATCCACTCTTTCTTCTTCCACCATAATCACCTTCCTTTAGATATAAGCAAGATCTCACTTTTCCTTCCTCTAAAATCTTCACTTGCAAACCATCTACTGAAGTCCCAAACCTGAGAGTGTCATCAAAAGCCCTTGACAAGATGAATCCACTCAGTCTCTTTTTCTGTACCCTCCCTGCAGAAGATACACATGGCACATGTTAATCTGGGTTGGCCAAGAAGTAGACATCATGATGGGATTAAACATGCATAGATTCTTTTAGGGCTAACAGCTGTGGAAGAGAAAATAGGGAGGTAGCTGGAGAAAGCGGGAAGAACTGTCAGAGTATAATGAAGGTTTGACATACACACACACACACACACACACACACACACACACAATGGAGGGAAGAGGAAAGAAATGTCAAGTAGAAGCATCCAAGACCAATATAGAATCTAAGAAAGTTGCATCAAAGCCATCGGGGAGTGATGTCAGCCCACATCAAGGGAAATTTAGCCAACAAAGGAGTTCCATGGCTTCCAGGAATGGACCCTCACTCAGACACTGGCTGAGAACAGACTATGGGAAATGCATTTGGCCTTGATGAAACCCAATGTGGACTGCTTTGTGAACTTTTCAGAAAGCAGCACCTCAGGCCCTTGGTCAACCCCTGGAGTTAGAGGTCTTCAAAGAGGATTCCCATAGCTGCCACAAGATGCAAGTCAGCCAAAGAAGGTAACCTATAGTTTCCAGAGCAAGCCATTCACCCATGCATTTGCTTATGCCATCCTCCTTGCCTGCCATCCTCTCTCTTCCATTCTACCACCAAATGAAATCCTACTCATCCTTCAAGGCTCCACACAAGTGCCACATTCTCCAAGAAGCCTTTTATCTACACTGATGATACTTTGCCTGCCCCTCCATGATAGCATCCCTTTGGATTAGAACTAGTTGTCCAAAAGTCTCATCCCTGGCCTTGAGGATGGGAATTGTTTCATTCTTCTTTATACAAAGTAGTCTGGCACCACAGCTCACATAGATTCACTCACTTATTCAACAGGATTGCTTGTTTATTTTTATGTACCAGGCACTACGCTGGGCCCCACTGGTCTAGAATTGTGCAAGATAGTGAAGGAGCTTGCTTTCCAGTCTGGGTGAGGGAACTAGAAGAATGAAAATAGTAACGGTCAAGCAATGAGCAAGAGTTGACATTACATGTCCCACAGGAGAAAGAGGACAAGAGGGCAGAGTCCTGAGCCAAGATATCATGGACTAAGTACTATTTTTTTTAAAGATGAACAACAATACCATATGAGGTTCTGGGATGCTAAAGTTGGGGAGTTGAAGCTAAGAACCCTCCAAAAGTCAGAACTCTCAAAGGGCTGAAACCCCATGTTGAGGATTAATGAACTTCAATGACCCCATTTGTTCAGCAAAATTACCAGGAAGCTTCTGTCTACAATGGCTCTGGATGGGCAAAAAAATGATCTGTGCCTATGTCTTACACTACTTCAAAATTTTTATGTGAGCTATGTAAACCAAAGTCAAGAACTTAACAAAGAAGTACAAAGCAAAAGCTCTTCTTAAACTAATTCTCCACTAATAATTACAAAATTCTTAAGAAAACAATCCACTGTGAGTAAAAGTCAGTGAGTACAACAGATGATTAATTCATCAAGGACTTGAGATAATAGAAAAACGATGTAACAGAAACTATAAAGTAAGTATGTTTAAAGTATAAAAGCATTTCTTTAAGTATTAGAAATATAAGGAAAGAATTAGACTCCATGAAAAATGAACCAGCAGATTTGAAAAGGAATGAATCAAAACTTCTAGAAATGGAAAATATTTTCATTAAAATTAAAAAGTGAATGGGCAGGTCAAATAGGAGATCGCCCAAGTTAGATTTGAAAAAGATGACCAAATATACCACAGAAAAGTAATGAGGTAGAAAATATGAAGCAGATTAAGAAAACATGGATGATATAATGAGAGGGTCCAATGTATGTCTAGTTGGAGTAGAAGCAAAAGTCAAAAAAGTAATGTCTCAGAATGTTCTCAAATAGATGAAAGACATGAATGTTCAGATTTAATGAGTAGGAATCCCATGCAGAATGAATAAAAATAAACCCACACCAAGAATAGCATATTGAAACTGCAAAACATGAATGTTAAAGAGAACATTAAAAAAAAAAAACAGAGAGAAAAGAGAAACAAAATTTAACATAACTCAGTAGCTAGAGTGGCCAGAAGACAGTGGAATGTTGTGAAAATCCCAAGGGACAAAAATGTTCAACCTAAAATTCTATACTCACATTAAATTCTGTAATCAGCAAGTACACAAATTGAAGATATTTTAGGCAAATAAATGCCAACATAATTTATAATTCACAGATTCCCACTTGAAAAGATTCAAAGGGATGTACTTCAGTGAGAAGGAAAGTTGAGGGGCATCTGGGTGGTTCAGTCGATTAAGTGACCAACTGCAGCTCAGGTTATGATCTCCGTGATTCTTGAGTTCAAACCCCACATTGGGCTCTGTGCTGATAGCTCAGAGCCTGAAATCTCCTTCGGATTCTGTGTCCCCCTCTTTTTCTGCCCCTCCCCTGCTCTCTCTCTCTCTCTCTCAAAAATAAACAAATATTCTTAAAAAAATATTTTTAAGAAAAAAAGTTAAACCAATGGAAGAGTGCAAATACAAGGGGTGAAGATCAGCTAAACAGTTGTTTATAATTTAGATAAATGTAAACAAATGTTGGCTGTGAAATTAATAGTAATAATAATGAACAATTTTGGATAGTTTAAACCCAAATGGATTGAAAATACTTGCCAAAAATCACATGTGAACCAGGGTAAAGTTCTTCAAAGAATTGTTCAAAATGACAATTAACACAATAGATCTTGTCAAGATCTTGTTGAATCTTGTTAGATCAAAGATGCATATTAAAAATCTAAGGGTGCTTAATGCACTGTGTTACTCTGGATTGGATCTTGAATCAAAAGAAAAGTACATAAGTGGAAAAACTGGAAAAATCCAAATAAAATCTAGAGTTTGATTAACAGCATTGCATCCTTGTTGCTTTGTTTTTTAAGTTTTAACTAATATGCCATGGTTTATAAGATGTTAACAGGGAAAACTGAGTGAGTGGTATTAAAAACTCTATTTTATACTTGTAACTATTATGTAAATCTAAAATTATTCCAGAAAAAAATTTATTAAAAAATAGAAAAAATTTTTAAACGCAAAGGTAACCACTAAAAACTAGAGCAGGAAAGAATAACCTTCAATTAGAAGGCGGAGAGAAATATAAAAGAAAATTTGGTAAATGAAAATAGGAGGCAGGCAGGAAGAAACATAAATAAGTATTTAAAAAGCATTATGGATAACAAAAAATGAATTGGTAGAAATAAATTTAAACTTCAGACTGGGAAACAAATGAACAAAAGAAAAGGGAAGGAAAAATCAGATAATAACAGAGAGGGAGGCAAACCATAAGAGACTCTTAAACACAGAGAATAAACTGAATGTTGCTGAAGGGGAGGTGGGTGAAGGTTGCTGGATGGGCTAAATGGGGGATGGGCTCTCCTTAATAGGAGAGCACTTCTTGGGATGAGCACTGGATGTTGTATGTAAGTGATGAATCACTGAATCCTACTCCTAAAACCATTATTACAGTATATCTTAACTAACTGGATTTAGATAAAATTTTAAAAATTAAAAAATAAATAAATAAATAAAATACATACATACATACATACATACATACAGATTGGGGACTAAATAAGGTAAAAGCAAACATCAATAAATTACAAAACAGAAAAAATGAGGTAATTAATAACATGAAGATCTAGTTCTTTAAACAAGAAAAAATGAAAAGGAAGAAAGGGAGGGAGGGAGGAAGGACGGCATAAAATCATTAGGTAAACAAGTATTTTTTAAAGAGGAGAAAACAAATAGACAAAATTAGAAAATCACCACAAATATTGAAGAAACTTGGAAAGCTATGAGGGCATCTACTCAGCTCTACATAATCAACTTTCTTCGAACACCTGGGTGATAGAATTCTTTCTTTGTCTTCCACATCCTCTCTCTGTCCCCTCCTCCTTGTGTGCCCAGAAGGTTGACTTTAATGGACCACATCAAGCCCTCTGGCCTCCAGTCAGTTTTAGCTAAGTCCAGCCAATAGAAAGGCACGAGAAAAGACTCTTCCCCCAATTCCTTTCCTCCATTAGAGGACACAGCACATTTTTTTACTTTTAGATTTGGCAAAGGCAAATTGAAAAGCCAAGAGGCTGGTCCCTGCATGGGATCACCAAGAGTACCTATAGGATAACCGGACATCCTCAGGTATTGGACAGACCTGGGGACCAGTTAAATCCACTTCTGTATGTCCTGGCTGTGTGACCTTGGTCAAGTGAGTCCTTTTATCTACCGAATCATGTGGCTATAAGAGAAAGAAACACACAAAAGAATAGTGGTAATGTATATGACCCATAGAGATATTTATGAAGGCTCAGGAGAGGAGGAGCCAAAATGGTGGAGAAGTAGGGGGACTGGAATTTCCCTCCTCCCTCAAACACAGCAGTATTGGGGTCAGAACACTTGTAATATCAGGAATACAAGCTGCAGAGTGACAGAAAAATCTCCACAGATGGGAAGAGACAGCTTAGCAGGACAGAGATGCGTGTATGCGAATTAGGAGGGATAAAAAGGTTCGTGTAGGCATGGAGGGGGGAACCTCTTCAAGTGGAGAAATGAAGAGAAAGAGAGGCTATGGAAGTGTGGGATTGTATTTGGACAAGAGAAAAACCTCCCCAGACCACTGACTGGGGAACAAGAAATATGGAGAGAGCCAGTTTCTAGTTTCCAAACAGCCTTAGGAGCTAAAGACAGGAATTATCCAGGGTTCTCTAGACTGAAGCTGGCCCTGTGCTCATGCCTGGAGGGGAACTGGCCCCCAGGTGCGGTAGCTATCTCAGGGGAGCACTGGGAGAGAACAGTCACCTCCTTTGAGTACTGTGGGAAGAGGGTATATTGCTCCCTAACCAAGGATGAAAGACCCTGCAGGTGCCAGCCAGAGGCCCTTTGTCCCCTGGGCTACCCCAGAACCAGGTCCATGGGGTGCTGGAATCCTTTAAGACATCGGATTTTGAATCCCAGCCCAGTGCCTGGGAGGCATGGGAGACTGTGGAGCAGGACAAGCCAGCTGCTTGCCCATTCTACTCTGTAAGGGCAGCCTGAACAGTGTGGTTTGAGACACTCTGTCCCTGGAGGAGAGATTGGGGTGTCGCCATTTATTGCCCCATCACCAACACGGTGGCGCGCTTCAGAGAGCAGCACAGCTCCCCAAGCAGAGGCGGGACCCACTTATACCAAACCCCACCCCTCGGTGCCTGGTAACTGCTTATCTCCTCAAATGAAACTGACACTAACCAAACCAGATGACCCCTGTTCCATACCAGCACAACCACCGATCCCAGACACCAACAGACAACTGTCCTGTGGATTTGTATGTTAGTCTATTTTTTTTATTTTTTTCTCTTTTCTTTTCTTTCCTTTCCTTCTCTTTTCCTTTCTTTTTCTTCCTACTCTCTTATTTTTTCTTTCCCCTTTGAAATCAGCCTCCTAGTTTCTGATTCAATTTTTGGTCAATTCTTATTATATATATATTTCTTTCTTTCGTTTTTTCTTTCTTTCTCTGTTCTAGTTGTTTGTTTAATCAGACATTTTTATTCTATTCTTGTTACACCTTTTCTGTGTCTCCTTCTTATTTATTTTCCTCTTTCTCTCTGGATTAAGTCTTTTCGTTTCTTTGGTTCTCTGCCTGGTCTTTTTCTTCCTCGCCTGTCATTTCTTTCTCTGTATGGGATAAAGTTTCTCCCCCCACTCCTTTTTCCTTTTTTCCAGGGTTAGTTCAATGAACAAATCAAAGCACACCTGGAGGAAGATCCAATACACCACTACAAGCAGTGAGATGAAGCAGCCAAAGATACAACAACAGAGTGCACACAAGACTCCAAAAACACTTCCTGAAGTGTCAGGCCCTGGGCAGTGTATGATCCCCTTTTAATATAGTAGTACTTGCAGGTGCAGGACACATAACAAGCTACTAAAACACGTAAAAGACAGAAAACTAGCCAAAGTGATAAAATAGAAGAATTCTCCCAAAAGAAATTCCAGAAAGAAATGACAGCCAGAGAATTGCTCAAAACAGGTATAAACATTATATATGAACAATAATTTAGAATAATAGTCATAAGACTAATAGCTGGGCTTGGAAAAGGCAAAGAAGACAGCAGAGAATCTATTCCTGAAGAGATCAAGGACCTAAGAAATAGTCATGATGAATTAAGAAATGCTGTGAATGAGACGCAAAATAAACTAGATGCAGTAATAGCAAGGATGGGAGAAGCAGTGGAGAGAATAGGTGAAATAGAAGATAAAAGTATGGAAAATGATTAAGTTGAGAAAAAGAGCAAAAGGAAATTACTAGAATATGAGGGGAGAATTAGAGACCTAAGTGATTCAATGAAATGAAATAATATCCATATCATAGGAGTTCCATAAGAAGAAAAGAGAGAGACAAAGCGGCAGAACATTTGTTTAAACAAATTATAGCTGAGAAATTTCCTAATCTGAAGAAGGAAGCAGACATCCAAGTCCAGGAGGCACAGAGCACTCCCTTCAAAATCAACAAAAACAGGTCAACACCATGAAAATATTATAGTGAAACTGGCAAAATACTAAGACAAAGAGAGAATTCTGGAAACAGCTAGAGACAAACAGGCTTTAACCTAAAAGGGTAGAAACATAAGGGTAGTAACAGATCTGTCCACTGAAATTTGGCAGGCCAGAAGGGACTGGCAGGAAATATTCAATGAGCTGAATAGGAAAAACATGCAGCCAAGAATCCTTTATCCAGCAAGGCTGTCATTCAGAATAGAAGGAGAGATAAGGCTTTCCCAGACAAACAAAAACTAAAGAGGTTCCTGACCATTAAACTAGCCCTTCAGGAGATCCTAAGGGGGACTCTGTGGGTAGAAAGCAGCAAAGACTACAAAGGACCAGAGACATTGCCACAAGCATGAAACCTACAGATACCACAATGACACTAAATCCATATCTTTCAATAATCACTCTGAATGTAACTGGTCTAAATACCTAAATCAAAATATATAGGGTATCAGAATGCATTAAGAAACAAGATCCATCTATATTCTGCCTACAAGAGACTGATTTTAGACCTGAGGACACCTGCAGATTGAAAGTGAGGGGATGGAGAATCATCTATCATGCTACTGGATGTCAAAAGAAAGCTGGAGTAGTCATAGTTATATCAGACAAACTAGATTTTAAAACAGCGCAACAAGAGATGAAGAAGGGCATTATATCATAATTAAGGGGTCTATCCAGTGCCCCCAATGCACCTTATTGATAAGAATGTGGTAATTGCAGGGGACTTTAATACTCCACTTAAAGCAATGGACAGATCATCTAGACAGAGAATCAGTAAAGAAACAATGGCCCTGAACAATACATTGGACCAGATGAACTTGACAGATATAGTTAGAACTCTACATCCCAAAGCAGCAGAATATACTTTCTTCTCAAATGGACATGAAACATTCTCCAAGATAGAGCTCATACTGGGTCACAAAAAAGTCCTCAACAAATATAAAAAGATTGAGATCATACCATGAATATTTTCAGATCACAATGCTATGAAACTTGAAATCAGCCATAATAAAAAATTTGGAAAGCTTCCAAATACATAGAGGTTAAAGAACATCCTCCTAAAGAAGCAATGAGTCAACCAGGAAACTAAAGAAGAAACTAGAAAATATATGAAGGCAAATGAAAATGAAAACACAACAGTCCAAACACTTTGGGATGCAGCAGACTGTCCTAAGAGGAAAATACATTGCAATCCAGGCCTACCTCAAGAAGCAAAAAAAGGTCCCAAATACAGAACCTAACCTCACACCTAAAGGAACTAGAAACACAGCAGCAAAGAAAGCCTAAAGCCACAGAGAAAAGAAATAATAAAGACTAGAGCAGAAGTAAACAATATAGAATAAAAAAAACCAAACAGTAGAACAGATAGATGATTTAAGAGCTGGTTTTTTGAAAGAATAAACAAAATTGATAAACCCCTAGCCAGACTTCTCAAAAAGAAAAGAGAGAGAACCCAAATAGATAAAATCACAAATGAAAGAGAAGAGATCACAACCAACACCACAGAAATACAAACAATTATTAGAGAATAATATGAAAAATTACATGCCAACAAACTGGACAATCTGGAAGAAATGGACAAATTCCTAGACACCCACACGCTACCAAAACTCAAACGGGAAGAAAAAGAAAATTTGAACAGACACATGACCAGTGAAGAAATTGAATCGGTTATCAAAAATCTCCCAACAAATAAGAGTCTCGGGCCAGACGGCTTTCCAGGGGAATTCTACCAGACATTTAAAGCAGAGTTACTACCTATTCTTCTTAAGCTGTTCCAAAAAGTAGTAACAGAAGGAAAGCTTCCAGACTCATTCTATGAAGACAGCATTACCTTGATTCCCAAACCAGACAAAGGCCCCACTAAAAATATCCCTGAAGAACATGGATGCAAAAATTCTCAACAAGATACTAGCAAATTGAATTCAACAGTCTATTAAAAGAATTATTCACTGTGATCAAGTGGGATTCATTCCTGGGCTGCAAGCCTTGTTCGATATTCACAAATCAATCTATATGATACATCACATTAACAGAAGAAAGGAACAGAACCATATGACCGTGTCAATAGATGCAGAAAAGGCACTTGACAAAATACAGCATCCTTTCTTAATAAAAGTCTCAAGAAAGTTGAGATAGAAAGAAAATACCTTAATATCATAAAAGCCATATATGAAAGGCCCAAAGCTAATATCATCCTCAATGGGGAAAAACTGAGAGTTTTGCTCCTAAGGTCAGGAACACAGCAGCGATGTCCACTCTCACCACTGTTGTTTAACATGGTGTTGCAAGCCTTAGCCTCAGCAATCAAACAAAATGAAATAAGAGGCTTCCAAATTGGCAAAGAAGAAGTCAAACTTTCACTTTTTCAAAGATGACATGATATACATGGAAAACTCAAAAGACTCCACCAAAAAACTGCTAGAACTGACATATGAATTCAGCGAAGTCCAAGATATAAAATCAATGTACAGAAATTGGTTGCATTTCTACACGCCAATAATGAAGCAACAGAAAGATAAATCAAGAAATTGTTCCCATTTACAACTGCATCAACAACCATAAAATACTTAGGAATAAATCTAACCAAAGATGTAAAAATCTGTATGCTTAAAACTATAGAAAACTTATGAAAGAAATTGAAGGAGACACAAAGAAATAGAAAAGCATTCCGTTCATGGAATTGAAGAACAAATATTGTTAAAATGTCAATATCACCCAAAGCAATCTACACATAAAATCAATGTACAGAAATTGGTTGCATTTCTACACACCAATAATGAAGCAACAGAAAGGTAAATCAAGAAATTGTTCCCATTTACAATTGCATCAACAACCATAAAATACTTAGGAATAAATCTAACCAAAGATGTAAAGATCTGTATGCTTAAAACTATAGAAAACTTATGAAAGAAATTGAAGGAGACACAAAGAAATAGAAAAGCATTCCATGTTCATAGATTGGAAGAACAAATATTGTTAAAATGTCAATATCACCCAAAGCAATCTACACATTCAACGCAATTCCAATCAAAATTGCACCAGCATTCTTCTCAAAGCTAGAACAAATAATCCTAAAATTTGTTTGGAATCACAAAAGACCCTGAATAGCCAACGTAATGTTGAAAAAGAAAACCAAAGCTGGAGGCATCACAATCCCAGACTTTAGCCTCTACTACAAAGCTGTAATTATCAAGACAGTATGGTATTGTCGACAAGAACAGACACATAGACCAATGGAATAGACTAGAGAAGCCAGACTGGACCCACAAATGTATGGCCAACTAACTAATCTTTGAAAAAGCAGGAAAGAGTATCCAATGGAAAAAAGACAGTCTCTTTAGCAAATGGTGCTGGGAGAATTGGACAGCAACATGCAGAAGAATGAAACTGGACCACTTTCTTACACCATACACAAAAGTAAATTCAAAATGGATGAAAGACCTAAATGTGAGACAGGAAACCATCAAAATCCTAGAGGAGAAAATAGGCAGCAACCTCTTTGACCTTGGATGCAGCAACTTCTTACTTGATATGTATCTAAAGGCAAGGGAAATTGGGACCTCATCAAGATAAAAAGCTTTTGCACCACAAAGAAAACAATCAATAAAACTAAAAGGCAACTGGTAGAATGGGAGAAGATATTTGCAAATGGCATATTAGATAAAGGGTTAGTATCAAAAATCTATAAAGAACTTAACAAACTGAACACCCCAAAAACAAATAATCCAGTGAAGAAATGGACAGAAGATATGAATACTTTTCCAAAGAACACATCCAGATGGCTAACAGACACATGAAAAGTTGCTCAACATTGCTCATCAGGGAAATACAAATCAAAATCACATTGAGATACCACTTCATACCAGTCAGAGTGGCTAAAATGAACAACTCAGGAAACAACAGATGTTGGCAAGGATGTGGAAGAAAGGGGAACCCTTTTGCACTGTGGGTGGGAATACAAACTGATACAGCCCCTCTGGAAAACAGTGTGGAGGTTCCTCAAAAAATTAGAAATAGAGGGGCTCCTGGGTGGCTCAGTCGGTTAAGCAGCTGACTTTGGCTCAGGTCATGGTCTCGCAGTTTGTGAGTTCGAGCCCCGCGTTGGGCTGTGTGCTGACAGCTCAGAGCCTGAAGCCTGCTTCAGATTCTGTGTCTCCCTCTCTCTCTGCCCTTCCCCTGCTCGTGTTCTGTCTCTCTATCTCTTATAAATAAATAAATATTAAAAAGAATTTTAAAAACTTAGAAATAGAATTACCCTATGACCCAGCAATTGCACTACTAGGAATTTATCCAAAGGATACAGGAGTGCTCATTCATAGGGGCACTTGTACCCCAATGTTTAAAGCAGTGCTGTTATCAATAGCCAAATTATGGAAAGAACTGAAATGTCCATCAAGTGATGAATGGATAAAGAAGATGTTGCATATATATACAATGGAATATGAGTTGGCAATGAAAAAGAATTAAATCTTGCCATTTACAACAACGTGGATGGAACTGGATGGTAGTCGGTCAGAGAAAGACAGATATCATATGTTTTCACTCGTATGTGGAATTTGAAAAACTTAATGGAAGACCATAGGGGAAGGGAAGGAAAAATAAGTTACAGAGAGGGAGGTAAACCATAAGAGACTCCTAAATACAGAGAACAAACTGAGGGTTGATGGATGGGGTGGTGGGAGGGTGGGGAAAATGGGTGATGGGCATTCATTAAGGAGGGCATTTGTTGGGATGAGCACTGGGTGTTGTATGTAAATGATGAATCATAGAAATCTACTCCTGAAGCCAAGACTACACTGTATACACTGTATGTTTGCTAACTTGACAATAAATTATGAAAAAAATTAAATTTTACAAAAAGACTCAGCAGATAATGTAAGTAGTCAGTACATATAATAATTTGGAACTTTTGTAGTAATTCTTTCTTACCACCTCAGTCATTTTGCTCTTATTCCCTATCCATTCCCCTTCCTAAGGCATTAAACTATGGATAATGAAGAAGGCATAGAAAATTGACAAGACCATAAATTAGAAAAAAACAAGAGTCAGATTCTCTGGAAATATCACTGTCATTTCACTGTCAATGTCATGATCATCATGTGCATATAGAAAGTCTATGAGCCATTGATTCATTTGAACCCATCAAGGAGAGCCTACCTAGGGTCTTGGTCCTCAATCTGTGTATCCATGGTTACACTCAAAAACTAAATGAAAATATGTTGAACATTTGGGGGATCAGGTTTGTTGCAAATTGATCCTTTTGTCACTTTTACACAGAGAATGAATGGACAAATGAACACGTTAATGAATGAACATACAGGGGGATGAATGAATTAATTAATTAATGAGCCACTACACAGTTGACACAGGACATTGGTAAAAGGCCTGTAGAGAACAAACACCCAAGGTGCTCTGACAGTTCTTTCTAAACTAGGAAAGATGGTCATCTGCACGCAACTGATTGTTTCACTGTGCTTTTGGCACAGGTCAGGAATGAAGAAGTTCTAATAATCATCCCTCTTCATTCTCATTATTTTTTACTTTTTCCACATCACTTTCATCATTTGTGGCAATGTCCAATATTTCCAGCATGCCTAGATCTGATTGGCGAGTTACTCACAAACAGAACATACAGAGACACCTCTCTGTAGAATGAGAGTTTGATTCTTCTGTTCTCTTATATGTTTTATTTTTTTATGTTTAGGCTTTTAGGTGATTTCAGGCCTTCACCAAGAAGAGGGGAAGTGCAGAGCAGCCAGGGTTGCAGCTCGCGGGCACCACCGGGGAAGGGACTGGAGTGACCCTGTTCATCTCTCCAGGCGCCACATCAGGCAGTGATCACCCAACACTGCAAGCCACACCCTGCAGGTCTGCTCCTGCCTCTTGCCACCTGTGGAGCACTGTGGACTCTTTTTCTTGTCTAGATCACAGACCTTAAAGATCTCAGAACACCAAGACCATCCAGCTCCACAGATGGAGCTGAAACTCACTTTCTCCTCCGAGGTGAACTTTCCTCGTAAAACTAAATGAAGCCTCATAAAATAATTTCCTTCCATGACTCAAAAGTAGCATCACCATAACACACACAGAAATCTGGCAAGCTCCTCTTTTTAATCACGTGTCATGATATAAAACGCAATTATTTCTTTAAACCACCTCATGTCTCTCTAATGTATTTACAGTGTGAGTCACTTCATCCAGTGCT
The DNA here is from genome assembly GCA_028646485.1 of Cryptoprocta ferox. Taxonomy (NCBI): domain Eukaryota; kingdom Metazoa; phylum Chordata; class Mammalia; order Carnivora; family Eupleridae; genus Cryptoprocta; species Cryptoprocta ferox. Next base: position 63,469,930 of record CM053568.1, read on the forward strand.
ATATGCAGTAATAAAATATTTGAGAAGAAAAAATAGAACTCTCCTCCCATCTCCTGGGGGTTTCCCTCTGAAAACCTTGTTTCTGTCCATGTCTAGAAAGCTGCTCCTCCACGTTCCTGTGCACCACGTTTGAGTCTGATGGGGACACAGAGTCAAGACTCGAAGGGCATTTAACAGTTTATACTATATTTGAAATGTTTTCCTGTTTGCCAGACCCTAGGTTTGATCCTTTTTCTCTTAATTATTCCAGTCTACAAGTTAGAGAGAGAGAGAAGTGACTCCCGGATCCTGTCATCTTTTAGGTATAAACAAAGGAGTTTTGCTGTTTTTATTTCCACCTATTTTTCTTCTCTCCCATATTCCGCCCCCCCCCAACATTTGGATCTGCCCAGGAAAGGCTTTGTATGTCACTAAGAAAAATTCTTTCCTACTTTACTATAGTCCAATATATATACATACAGCATTTTAAAAGATGAATCTTGCAAAAAGTGAGCTAAATGAATGTATACCTTTGAGCTCAATGCTACTTTAACAATGAAATGTAAACCACAGGGTAATGAAACCAAGACAATCCAGAAGAAGTAAGACCTGATGTGGCTGGGTCCATCCTTCTCCAGTGCAGCCTCCCTTTGTGGCCAGCAAAAGCTATCTGAGTCTGTGTTGGCTTTATGAACCATAAGCTCCCGAAGAGGAAGACTTGCCCAAGTTCTGGAGCCTGGATTCTGTGTCACACACCTTCCCACCATTCATGCAGTGATTTTCCCTTCCTTCTATAGGTTGCTTTGGGCCAGGCTCCCCTTCAGCCATCCAGCTCCATAGCTCTCAAGAGCTTAAAAAAAAAAAAAAAAAAAAAAAAAAGACACCCACTAGCCCCATTATTACTATTAACATTAATCACATTTGCATTATGGAATCTTCTGCAGGGTGGAAGGCTCCACAGGGTAGGTTTCTGCATGGGAGCTGTGATCAGTAGTGCTGGGTGCAGGAGGAGAAATCAGAGAGGTGTCCCCAGTGGGATTAATTTCCTCCTAAATTTATTTATTTATTTTTCTTCATAAACTTAGAGAGGCCAGGAGAACGTTTCACATTGGGGAAAGGCATAGGCTTTAGAATTACCCAGACCTGGATAAGCATCCTGGCTCTGACACTTATTAACTATAATCCTATGCAAGTTACAAGCTTCTCTGAAGATCAGTTTCCTCCTCTGTGAAATGGAAATAATAAAATTAATCCCCGTAGGGGATTGTATGAAACAATTCATGTCTCACCTATACGTCTGTGGATCACACTCTCTGGTATATGTCAGGTGTTCAATAATAAATATTAATTTCCTTCCCCTTTTCTGGAACTGGCACCCTTTTTCCTTTGGCTACTTGATGAGCTAACTTCTTTTTTAGATATAATTTTTTTAAGTTTATTTATTTATTTTGAGAGACAGAGAGAGAGAGAGAGAGAGCATGAGCCAAGGAGGGGTAGAGAGACAGAGAGAGAGAGAGAGAGAGAGAATCCCAAGCAGCCTCTGCAAAATCAGCACAGAGCCCCAAGTGGGGCAGGAACCTACGAAACCATGAGATCATGACCTGAGCCGAAATCAAGAGTCAGGTGCTCAACCAACTAAGCCACCCAGGTGCCCCTTGATGAGCTAATGTCTTTTTTTAAATGTGTGCTTATTTTTGAGAGAGACAGACAGGCAGACAGACAGACTGTGAGTGGGGGAGCGGCACAGAGAGAGGGAGACATAGAATCTGAAGAAGGCTCTGGGCTCCAAGTTGTCAGCACAGAGCTCAGTGTGGGGTTGAACTCATAAACCGTGAGATCATGACCTGAGCTGAAGTCAGGTCAGACGTTCAACTGACTGAGCCACCCAGGTGCCCCTTGATGAGCTAACTTCTAAATGGACAATGCACTTTCTCTCACATTATCATCTCTGAACAAAACACATTTCCAACCTACCTTTAGAATGTGTTTAAGGATTGGCCTAACTAACCCAATGCCCCTTCCCAGGTGTTGGTTACAACAAAAGGCACCATTGTTTCTCTAGCCAAAACAAACAAACAAACAAGCAAAAAAGATCTTGGACGTCAGTCCAATCCATTGGTCATTTAGTGAGCCTGTAATTGTGCCAGGCATTGTGCTGGGTACTTGGAAAGCAGAAATGCCTTGAAGACATCATAATGAGAGAAATTCATATTCTGAAATAATATCAAGCATCCCCATTCCTTTCCTCACGAAATGAATCACATCTTGTATCCTCAGTTACAGCCTTTGGAGAAATGTAAAGTTTTCAGAAAATTTGCCACCAGAAAAGAAAAGATAATCTTGCACAGGGCTGTTGGTTGGCAAGTGATGGGAGCAGGTGGGGAGAGCGTACAATGGATCCAACTCACCTTTTATTCCCATTGATGAACTAAGCATCTTGATGTGTTTAGGAAGGTAAAATGTATCATGTGCAGCTGGGCAAAAGTTTTGAGCATAGACTTTTCCACACTTTCTCCCACCTTTCCCTTGCAGAACCAAAGAGGAGAGAGAGAGAAGTGGAGCCAATAACATGGCATCACATTTAAGGAAGAAAAGCCAATGAGAGAAGAAAAAGAAGGAAAATGCATTAAACGAATTGTTTGTAAAAGGATCCCATTCTGTGTTTTAATCTCTAAGGGGAATATGTCCAAATTTAATGTGTCTTTACATACAATTTTATCTTGAGGGGCTTTAAGAGCTCTAACCTAACACTAAGGTTTGCCAGTTTATGATAAATTGGCAAAAGTGTGGAGAACTCAGGCAAACACCAACATTAAGGTTAAAAAGGAACACCATACTTTTTGTGGTGATATCATCCATGGTATGCACCAGGGAGAAAACAGGTTATTTTTATTTGTTTGAGGTGGAGCTGCCTCTGGAGCAAGCAAGGAGGAAGAAAAATGAGAAAGTGGTTGCTATCCATCATATGATGGCTGGACCACAGATGGCCTGCCCAGATCAGACACTGCTCTTGAACGTGACTTTTAAATACCAAGGCCTGGAGGTCCTGCTTTCTTTGTATTATGAAGAAACATAGCAACAGTGTCTTCTCTTGATCACTGGCCTCTGTCTTACACTTCTGCCTTAGATCTAAATCTAAGTCCAGAAGATTCTGGGGAGCACAAATAATTTGCTAAAATTCTTCCAGGGCCTCAATAGGCCCTTTTCTTTCTTCTGTCCTTCAGCAGAAGTCTTCTGAGATTATCACTGAAGCTGGAACTCTCAAAGAAGGATTTTGACCAAAAGGAACTGGCTGATTCAGATACATGATGACCAAAGGAGCTGGCATCCTATGGAAGTGCTACAGTTGAATGTAGGGAACTTCCTAAACACCAAGGCATTTCATTGCATAGCTTGGCTATTTTCAAACTTTTTAACTGCAGCTCTTTCTTGCAGTTTTGTGACTGCATCAAGCTTTGTCTTTCCTTGTTTCTTTTTGGGGGAAAAAAAGGCTGAAGACGATAGACTATAACAAGACCATAGACTGTCACCAAAACATTAGGGCTTGGCTTTTTGGTCTCTGTAGTCAGGGCAGGCATTCAGTCAAGTGTTGTCACCATGATGCAGGCTGGGCTATGGGAAGTTCATGGCTCTACACTCATACTGATGGTCAGCAAAACACACTTTTCTTCTCCCTGTTTTTGATATATTTTGCAATTGATACACTCCATGGGTCTGGTATTACTTCAATTCTTCCTGCTTTTTAGGTGGTTTATTCTCCCTTACACAGACCTGGTCATCTATTCACATCGCTATGGACTGAATGCTTGTGTCCCCACAAAATTCATATGTTGAAATCTAACCCCCAATATGATGATATTAGGAGATGTTGCCTTTGAGTGGTGATTAATTCATGAGGGTAGAGCCCTCAAAAATGAGATCAGTTCTCTTATAAAAGATGCCCCAGAGACCTTCTTAGTTTTTTCCACTATGCAAGGACAAGTGAGAAGACACCATCTATGAACCACAAAGTGGTCCTCATCAGACACAGAATCTGCTGGTGACTTGACTGTGGATTTCCAGCTTCCAGAACCAGGAGAAATAAATTTCTGTCATTTTTATAAATCACCCAGTCTGTGGTATTCTGTTAAAAGAGCCCAAATGGACTGAGACATACATATGCATTATCATCACACTGATGTAACACAGGAAAAGGACACAGCATAGGACAGCCCAGGACTCTGAGCACAGGCCAGAGCAGCAGCTTCCCTGTCAGTAGGAGAAGCTCCCAAATCTCAAGTCTCTAAGACACTGTGCTGTTGCCAAAAACATCACTGGATAGGGGTACAGATGCCACGGGGTCACTGAAGAGTCTTGCCTTCATCATTCTCAAGGGAAGGATTATATTCTCCTGGCTGATACTGTATTTACATTGTTTTATTGGCTGTTTACAATGTCTGACAATCAGCGAACTGACTTTAGTGTCAAGACAAAAAGGTGTTTGAGGGATGACAATGCTTTAAGTGACCAATTCATCAGTGAATGTTTTTTAGTTTTATGGTGGTTCTTCATATAACTTCATATCTGTAGAGACTTAAATAGAAAAAACATTAGATTGAGTATGCCTTTAATCTAAAAAAGTGACTGATTGATTGATAGGCATTAATAGGCCATAAAGTGCCTTAATGCCCTCGATCCCTAGCAGCCACTGTCAACATTAAAAAGTACTCCCTTCAATGAGAAGTGTCTCTCATGCTTCAACTAGAATATCGTGCCAGTGTTGTTTATCATTGTGGTGGCTTCTAATGAATGGAAACATGTTTCTAAGTATTAGTCTTCCTCTTGCACAATTTTTAAAAATTAATTTTAAGGCTTCAGTGCCAGGTAAACAACTTGTCTCAAACATGTTTTTCATCCTTCAAAACTATTTCATAATTCTACATTTTTGTAACATTCACTGGCAGAGGCAAGAAGGGGGGAAAGTCTTGCAAAGGAGAAAAATAACCATTTTTCCCATTTGTCTTTCCTGGACTTTCATGTCTGTCTTCCAAAGTAGTGGCCCTACTTCTTTCTCCCTCCCCTTGTCCCCATTCTGTCTTCTCTCCTCCTCAAGATCAGCTTCTCAAAAATGAACTGTTGGGACCTCATCAAGATAAAAACTTCTGCACCACAAAGGAAACAATCAACAAAACTAAAAGGCAACTGACAGAATGGGAGAAGATATTTGCAAAGGACATATTGGATAAAGGGTTAGTATCAAAAATCTATATAGAACTTAACAAACTGAACACCCCAAAAACAAATAATCCAGTGAAGAAATGGGCAGAAAACATGAATAGACACTTTTCCAAAGAAGATACCCAGATGGCAAACAGACTCATGAAAAGATGATCAACATTGATCGTCATCAGGAAATACAAATCAAAATCCAATGAGATACTACCTCACACTGGTCAGAGTGGCTAAAATGAACAACTCAAGAAACAACAGATGCTGGCAAGGATGTGGAGAAAGGGGAACCCTCTTGCACTGTGGCTGGGAATGCAAACGGGGGCTGCCACTCTTGGAAATGGTGTGGAGGTTCCTCAAAAAATTAAAAATAGAATTACCCTATGATACAGCAATTGCACTACTAGGAATTTATTCAAAGGATACAGGAGTGCTGATTCGAAGGGGTACATGCAGCCCAATGCTCATAGCATCCCTATCAACAAAATCTAAATTATGGAAAGAGCTTAAATGTTCATCAACTGATGAATGGATAAAGAAGAGTGTGTATGTATGTATGTGTGTGTGTGTGTGTGCGCGCGCGTGCGCGCGCGCGCGCAATGGAATACTACTTGGCAATGAAAAAGAATGAAATCTTTCCATTTGCAACAATGTGGATAAAACTGGAAGGTATCATGCTAAGGAAAATAAGTCAGTCATAGAAATATATCACATGATTTCACTTATATGTGGAATTTGAGAAACTTAACAGATGATCACAAAGGAAGGGAAGGATAATAAGATAAAAACAGGGAGAGGGAGAGGGAGGCAAACCATAAGAGACAAATATAGAGAACAAACTGAGGGTTGATAGGGGCAGGGAAAATGGGTGATGGACATTAAGGAGGGCACTTGTTGGCATGAGCATTGGGTTTTGTATGTAAGTGATGGATTCTACTCCCAAAGCCAAGACTACACTGTATGTTAACTTGAGAATAAATTAAAAAATAAATAAAATAAAATGAAATAAAATGAAGTAAAATAAAATAAAATAAAATAATATAATTTATGTATTTTAAAAAAAGATCAGCTTCTGGCCTCAACACGCTGGCCTTTTCTCTCAAACAGCAGAAGACCATCAGCACTTTCTACTCAGGCTGTGGTATTTCCACTCCTGCTACTCAACAGATCACTATTACATGGCAATGGTGGCCATGATGACACCTTGGAAAACAATCCTGTCTTTGTCACACCTTCCATGTCAGTTCACCTTTGCATATAGTCCAGGAGACTTACATGCCGTTCATCTATTCTGAAAGATTTGTGAACTCCTTATTACTTCTCAAATAAAAAACTATGTCTTGCCGACGTGCATGCGCACACGCACACACACACACACAAATCCAAAGAAGTTCAAGATCCATTTCTGGTAGAAACAGACACCTCATTACATTTAAGTGATTTAAGCAGAGGCTTAACTTGGGTCAATCAATGCTCCTACCTGAGCTTCCTACACTGTGGACCATTGAAACCGTGAATGCTCTGAGCCACAGAGTGGCTGTCAGATGAACTGATGACCCAAATCTACACCAGAGCTCTGTGCTTCCTCAGCAGTGGGCCTTTGCACAAACTCACGAGCACACATGTAATAGGCACACATGTGTCTGCATGCACACACAACACAGAGTGAAGGTTTAAGGTTTCTAAATTTTTAAATTTATCCTACTTTAGCTTAAAAAAATTTTAAGTTCTCTTTGTATGACTATTTCATAGACATGAATTCTTTCTCTTCATTCCAGGATAGGAATACTAGTTAAGCTATAGTGAACATTAATATGATTGTACACATATACACACACACGCACACATGCACACACATCTAGATATATTTGGAACAAACAAATATTTACATAATAATTACCTGCCTGTGGCAAACAACATATTTTGCCATGACTGCAAATAATAGAGTGAATTTGCCTTTTGACCTTTGCTGACCCACTACACAAAGGATTTCTTTCTCCTGAACAAAGGCTTCATCCATGACCTTGCTCTTGAAGATATGGCTGGTTGCTAACAGCTAAAGAGAGAAGCAGCCCCTTGTTTTCTGTGTGGCTACGTGAACACCTCCTCCCAAGACATCAGGATCTCCCTTGCCTGCCTCTTCTTTGGCAGAATTGCCTGTCAGAGGCCACGTGGCATGGCTTCATGGAGAAGATGAGGCAAAGGCTGATGAATTGCATCATTATCACTATTGTGCCCCCCGGGCCTGGGGAACTAGCCAACGTCCTTATGTTGCAAAATAAATCAATCTAATGAGCAGCCCTTTGAGTCAGCCACAGCGGACTCAGCCCGGGCCAGGCTGAGGACACCTAACATGGTGCGGATCCTAATGTCCCAGGGCTTGCCAACTCTCGGTTATGGCAGCCATTATCCCACTGAGGTTGAACCAAGTCCTTCTTTTCCTCCCAACATTGCCTGATCCTTTGCTTAACTTACCAGTGTGTTCCCACCTCCCCAGAAATGTGAAAAGGCCAGCAGAGGACCTGAACCCTCTGATCTCTCTGCTGGTACCTCTGCCGCACTTGGCTTCCTCCTGCATTCATTCCTTTCCACAGAATCTGTGCATTTGTCCAACAGGCGTGACTGCAACTGCCAGCGAAATGAGAACAATGAGATTTCTGGGTATCTAGTGTATGCGAAAATAGTGAACACAGATAGGGAAGCATCTGATGTGTTATCTCCATTGTCTGCCAATTGTTAGCTAAATGTCCGCCCCAGGCAGGTTGGAACCTAACCTCTTTCATTAACGCGCATGTTCTAGAGTGAGATTGAATGATTTCTCCAGATTCATATAGAGAGAAACTGGCAGAGCCAAGTTGCAAACCCAAGTCTGATTCCAAATCCAGTGTCCTTTTCACTATACAATGCTCTATGTTTTTTCTTTATTTTTTTAAATTAAGGTGAAATTCATGTTAACATAAAATTCACCATTTTAATGTGTAAAATCCAGTGGCATTTAGCATAGGCACAATGTTATACAACCACTACGTTTCTCAAGTTCCAACATTTTCATCACCCCAAACCACTATGGTGACCACTAACCTGTTTTCTCTCTTCAGATTACTTTGGCTGGGTTTTTCATAAAAAAAAAGCATCAGACAATAAGTAACATTTTGTGTATGGCTTAGTTCACTTAGTATCATTTTTTGAGGTCCACCTGTGCTGTGGAATGTATCAGTACTTCCTCCCTTTGTATGATTAAAACATTCCATTGTGTGTCCACACCACAACTTGTCTATCCTTCCTTCCATTGATGGGCACTTGGATTGTCTCCACCTTTTGGCTATTATAAATAATGCTACTGTGGACGTGCATGTACACATATGTGTTTGAGTCCCTGTTTTCAATTCTTTGGGTGTATGCCTAGAAGGGGAATCACTGGGTTATGTGGTAATTCTATGTTTAACTTTCCAGGGAACCACCAAACTGTTTTCCACAGTGGCTGAACCATTTTACATTCCCATCAGCAGTGAATGGAGGGTTCCAGTTTCTCCACATCCTCTCCAACAACTGTTATTTTCCTTTTTTTAACTTTTTTTGTTGTTACAGTTTTCCTAGTGGGTGTGAAGTGGTATCTCATATGGTTTGGATGTGCCTTTCCCGAGTGACTACTGATGTTGAGCATCTTTTTGTGTGCTTGTTGGCTATATAGTTCTTGAAGAACTGTCTATTCAAGCCCTTTGCCTCTTTTAATTGGATTATTTTCTTTTTCTTTTCTTTTTTTAAATGTTTATTTAGTTTTGAGAGAGAGAGAGTATGTGATCTGGGGAGGGGGAGAGAGAGAGGAGACACAGAATCTGAATCAAGCTCCAGGCTCTAGATGTCAGCACAGAGCCTGATGCAGGGCCCAAACTCATGAACTGACCTGAGCCGAAGTCTGACGCTTAACCTACTGAACCACCCAGGAGTCCCTATTTGTCTTTTTCTCACTGACTTGTAGGAGTTTTTCATATTCTGAATACTAGGCCCTTATCAAATATGCAATTTCAAAATATTTTCTCCCATTCTTTATTCTGTCTTTCCACTTTCTTGAGAATGTCTTTTTATGTGCCTGTTTTTAATTTTAAAGAAGTCCACTTATCCATTTTTTTTCTTGTTGCTCATGCTTTTGGCATCATTGTGCTTATTTTTTACCCAAAGTACCTAGATTAACACCATAAACTTAGCAGGAAGTCAATAATATGTGTTTGCCAAATGGTTTCCTGAATCTATTTGGATGAAGAGAATGATAACTGACTTCCCATCCAACTCAAACATTCTAGAACTCTAAGGCTGTTTGCAGTCATATTTCAGAAATATCATAATTTCCCAAAACCAACAGATGGTTTCTCATTGTACGCTTAGAAAAATCATAAAAATATACATTAGTTTTGATATGTCTTTTTTACATGTCTACATGGTGTACATGTTTATATTGTACACATAATGCTTTTTGTGTACATGGTACACGTTTTATATGTTTACATATGTGTTTATTAGTGGTATATATGTTTTTACATGTTTTCCATTGTAAGAAAGAAATGGCAAGTTGCTGGTCTCTTGCTTAGGAATCTTCGATGTTTTTTTTTGTTGTTCTTGGCTACTCAACAGCTCTGACCTTTCAGAACACTTTTCTCAGGCATAAATCATGAGGGGGAGGGAGGAATCTGAACATTTAATTGTGTTATAATTGCTCTTGGGCCGCCATGCCACCTCCAGCTTATTATTCCCAAGGAAATGATACCATTTCACTCTTTCTGTGGTGATTTATGGCTGTGCTTTGCAGGAAAGTAATTTATGTGGCTAATAAATCCAAGATGAGTTTCCCAGGTACATGACGCAGGAGAAGACTGTTAGCATTTGCATTGTCCTTTGTTAGTCTCCAGGTTCCAGTAGATTCTCCATCCTCAAACCTGTTATCATGGACAATGATTACTGCCAAGAACTAGCTCTACCTTCCGCGGTGGCACTACAGCCCCAGTCAAAGCTTCACGTGAGTTTCCAGCACAATTCTTAGGCTGATCATGGTTAAAGATCCAGTGGCTTCTAATCAAATGCCCAGATTGAAATTCCCACATTCACATCTGCTAGTTCTTTGAAAAGTAATTTCTCAATTATTTGTGCAAACTAATTCAAATAATATACTGATCCATCTTCAGGGCAGGGAGACAGACACATTGTATAACTACCAGTCCTTATGAAAATAATGAAGGAAGAATCTAGTCAGTGGGATCTCGGTTGTAAGGTATACAACCAATATAAGAAATGGTTGTAAGGTAAAGCATTACACTTGAGATATGCAAAGCCAGATACAGAGAAATATTTCACAAAATCCTTATAATTCATTCTTCAGGAAAGAGTCCCTCATATACATACTGAATGTATTCTTAGACCTGTACTAATCACATTTTAATGTCAGCAAAGAGATTTCTAACCTAAAACAACATAGGAAAACATAAAACATACAAGCCAAAAAAAGAAAAGAAAAAACCTTTGTACCTAACTTTCCTCATCTATAAATGGGGTTAATGATAGTATCTATTGCATAGAGTTGTTGAGTGAATGTATGTAACACATTTTTTTAAAAAAATGACTAGCACAGAATAAGTTCTTCATAAATTTTGGCTACTATTTTTAAACCTTTTATCTTAGTAATATAAAAGAGTAGAGAAATAAAGATGGAAGGGGGCCCTTTTTTTAATGTTTATTCATTTATTTTGAGAGAGAAAGAGAGAGAGACAGTGAGAGTGAGCACGAGCAGGGAGGGACAGAGAGAAAGGAAGAGAGAGAATCCCAAGTAGGCTCTGCACAGTCAGCACAGAGCCCTACGCGGGACTCAATCCACCAACCATGAGATCATGATCTGAGCCAAGATCAGCAGTCCATCATTCAACCAACTGAGCCACCCAGGCACCCCAGGAGGTGGCCCTTTTGAACTGCAGTTTGTTTTTCTTTCTTCTGCACCATATTTTTGTTGAGTGTCTTTTGTTCCTTCTCTAGAAAGCCTTCACTCTTATGTACATGTGTACACCAGCTACTGCATACATGCACACTATAATAATGGGAACGAGTAAGTGATTCTGACAAGTATGTCTGATCAGAGTGGGCAAATACTGGAGATACTAGAATGTATAACCAATTCAATCAGCAACAACTAGGAAAACAATTTCCTTAAAATCAGTCACATGTGTTGTATTTCATAATACTTCCCATGGTCTCCAGGCTGGCACTTACCACATGGTGCTGATATGCCTTGTTGTGTCTCTCTCTATACTCAACTTTGTTCCACCCCAGATGGAAACAGAAAACCTGTCTTATACTTCCTGGTATCTCAAACTCACACAAGCACACAAAATGGCTGGATGAACAAGTGAAATAAGCAAGTAAGAACTGCTCCTGAAATAGGTCACTGTTGCTGACATGGTAGAACTGCTAGGCGTACTCATTGGAGAAATCCCTTTATGCCTGAAAAGTACTTTTTCCTAGCTTCCCACAGAATCAGACCCCCAAGTTACAGAATTAGAAATGGGATAGCCCTGGAGTATTGACAAAATTGCTAACTTTTAGTAGAATAAGAGAGTTAGAATGAGCTTTAAAAGTCATCTAATCTAGCCAGCTCAGTTTATAAAAGGAGGAAATAAGACCCAGTGAAGTTAAATGCTTTGCTTAAGGTCACACAGCTAGTTAGCCTCAGAGCTGGAAACAGAACCTATATTATCACACACATTTGACTGAACATCCTCGATCCATTATGGGCTAAGAAACTTCCTTTACTTTTATAACTGGCTTTCCCATGACACAATCCTAATGTTTTTCTTCATCTGTATAGATCCTCAAAGAATCAACTTGGCAAATTACATTTACCAAGTTGGCACTTATATCGTGCATTCAACTGAGAAAAATTGAATGGTAACTCACAAGTGGGAGAGCATGCTGGCCAATTATCCTTTTAAAAAAAGCAGAAAAAATAAAACCTGCTTCCATTTCCACGAAGGAATTGGAGCTGTAAAAGTCCAGGCATCCTTGTGGATGTAATGAAGTCACAAAGAGGAATAATAACAACAAAAAGCTGAGACATCAGCAAGTGTCTGGCGGACTATCCATCAGAGGAAAGAATCACCCCGTGGAGGCAGGGGTCTCTGATTTAACAAATAAAAATAGAGGATACCAAGATAATCTTGAACTTCAGATAAAAGATGGATAATTTTTAGTCCCAAATATGGCATAGGACATACCTGTACAAAAAAAATATCCATTATTTATCTGGAATTCAAACTTATGTAGGCATCATGCATTTTATCTGGCAATGTCATTTGAAGGGAAATTGACACCTCACACAGTTGGGCTGCAGTCCTGTCTTAATTCCCTGTGCCTAGGGGCCCATTACTCTCCAGAGAGAGTTCCAGGGAACAAACACGTGGTCTCAGAAGGGAAAACCCCCAAGTAATTAGGGAAGAATAGGCTACCTGCTTGTCAACCCGACCATCCCAGGCAGCCAATGCAGTGAGAGACAAATCCTCCCATCCCTCCTCCTTTCCATTGTGAAAGCCCACTATGTAAAATACAAAAATACGTGCATTGCTGAATGCCCACAGATGAGTACCTGAAGGGACTACAAAATGAAATCTCATTTTAACTGGAACAGAACATCTTTATTTAAATCGACCCTAGAAATAAACACACACACATAAATACACAAACACAAAGGCACACAGAATCCCACCCTCTCTTACCTAAAAAGACCACTCTTAAATAAAAACTGTATTGCTTTTCCATCACAGTTGTTTGAAATTGGGATTTACATATGTGATTAAGGTCCATATATGTATATAGATCTTAATCACAGCCTGGCACAAGAGACCACAAGTATTTTTAACTGTTTTCAATGACAAAAATCTGCATTCCCTCCTCACAGCTCACTTCCACAGAGCATTCCAGCACCACCTGCTTCCGTTTAAGCAAAGTTGCCCAAATCTCCCCCCAACACACACACACACACTGGGTTCAATTTAATTATAGCTTTTGTTTTAACCCTCACTACTTGGTGATTAAGGCAACAACAAAAACCAAAAGGCCCCAAAAAAGCTGGCATAAAGTTGTATTTCACATAACTTGAGAAGTATCTTCATCTAGTCTTTGTCCCTGTTATACTTGCAACTGTAACATTAAAGACTCTCCAGGGAGAAGATCCCTGTTATGACCACTTACAAATAAGTTAATATTGTGCCTTCCCTTTGGAAACTTGAAAGGACCCTCAAAGGTCCCTAGATACTTTGTCAGAGTCTGGCTCTTCCGGATTATTTATGAATTGCATAGGAACCATCTAAAATTCCATGGCAAACACAGTGGAAATGCCCTTATGTGTGCAGCTGGTTAGTGCTCATGGATTATTCATGAAGCACCACCGTTCCAAATTGGTCTAAAGGAAACAACAGGACAAAGGACTCAGCAACCAGCTTGACTTGCTGGAAATCGGATCAAATGAAGTTAGTGTAGTCATCAGAACCAAGGCCCTCAGCAGATCTGATTTCTGATGCGCTTCAGCTGAATCTGAGCAGCAAATAAGAAGCAGCTGTTACTGCTGATTCTATGATGCTAGTAACTAAGGGCAATTCATTTCTTCCAGGTCTACAGGTCTTGGGTAGTAAAGAACACTCAGTGACATGCCCTCAAAAATTCATGGATATCAGCTTTTACCACAGGGCCCCTAATGAGTACCCAGCTCATTTTTTAGAAGAGACAAAGACTGGAAACAATGCAATATATGCACATCTGAGAATAGATCCCAACATAATCTTGACGGTCTTCCTCAAGGGAAATGGCAAAGCTAACAGTCAAAGACAGTATGTGGTCTCTGGGTCATTGCCTTATTTCAAATCCAAGCTGAATTTTAGTGTTCTCTTTTTGCAAAAGGCAGAGGGACTGAGATCCACAGCCTTTGCCAGAGGAAGGTGTGGGTGTGGCACATAAGGAATGCAGGGGTTTGGATCAGTGCTCAAAAACCAACTCTCAAACCGGGGTCCAGTGTGGATGACACCACTGAATGCTAGCACAGATGTTAGTGGTTCTGCCTTCTCTAGCCAGAAGCTGGGTAGAGAGTTATCTTGAAAGGCAGGAGAGAGAATAAGACAATTAAGATAAGAACAGGAGAGAGAGAGAGAGAGAGAGAGAGGGAGATCCCCAGGGCAAAGTGGGAAGTGGTGCAAAAATCACAATGATATGTTTCTCACAGTGGTGTTATTGGCACATGGATGGAGCACCGTCTATGACAGATATAAAGATATGCTCAGGGAGGAGGTCCAAGATGGTAGCAAAGCTGCCCCGTCCAAAATCATGCCCCTTCCTGGGGCAGGCCATACCTAATCTCAGATCCATCTCAACCCTACTTGGGACAATTCTGAAGGGGCATTAGAGCCCTAGAGCTTCCGAGTCAGCTGAGACTGCCATGTGTCTTCATTCCATCCAGTCCTGATTGCTTTTCCTCCCCTTTGGCATTCTCCTTCCCAAGGGTACTCCTTAATAAAAACACCATGGACCAAATTCCCTCACAGAATCTGCCTCCTGACACACAACACCATCTATATCTGGGATTTCCTTGACAACTTTCTATGAACAGTAAACTTGTTACATCTCCAGCTACACCATTGGATTATGCTTGAACAATTCATTTCTCCTGCCTGAAAAATAATCCATAGGAAACTTGGATCATCAATTTGTTGAGGCATTTGACTCAAGAATGTGTGTTTCTTGGATACAAGAATTATTAACATTAGGATAAACTATTACCAAATAAAAAGCAGCATAGAAAGCCAGCATGGATACATTTGGTAAGTGGGGGGAAGGGTGGGGGAGGGAAGGGATCTCTGTTGGTTGTTTTCTGGTTTTTGTTTTTTCAGTCGTATGACTCATTGTGGCCATGGAGACCTGACTAATGGTGGTTTTTCTCAGATTTTTGAAATCAAAAGCCAGGATGAGGAACACTCTTCAAATATTGTTTGCAATAAATCACCCTTTATCTCAATTCAGAAAGGGCAGAGAAGGAGGAACCCATATTCTAAGAAAAGGGAAGAAACTCTTTCCCCTTTACTCCCCTCATGCTCCTTTAGAAGTACAAACCTGAGTACCAATGTCAGGACCATTCTGAGTGCTGAGAAGCTCAGCCTCTCATGTGCTTGGCTTTCCCATAGCAAGTTCCAGGCAGGTCTTCCTCAACGGCTGACCAATGGCATAGTCAATAGAGGCAAAGTTCCATCTCTGAACTTGAACCTCCCTCACCCATTTGCTATTGGCCAGCACATAGGGGCAGGAGCCAGATTTTGAAGGAATGGGGACTCCTAGAGACTGCTCCCTGTGTTCAGACACTGAAGTTGGCATCACTGGAAAACTGAGAGGCTGGGAAGGACCAAAATTTGGCACTTGTTCCTAGAATATTTGAGCATCTTTGCGTTGAACCCAGTCACCACCTGTCACTTCTGCAAAGCAGCCCTCAGAACATGCTGTACTTGAGCATTTTGTTTTAGGGATCATGTTTCTTAGATGGCTTTTCAACAAAGGTGGTCTTCTCAGCCAGCACTCCCAGAAAGACACTGTCAACCTGAGATGATACAACCGAACAGTTGTGCACAACTTACATCTCTCACTGCCATCAGAGAGGGGGTGGAAGAAGACCATGAAGAAGGCTATGGAAACCAGAAAACAGCAGGAAATTCTAGATCAAATTTATTTTCCAATCCATCTGGAACGATGGTGTCCCCTAAACATCCAAGAGCCAGGCACAGTTAAGCAAGGGCAGTGGAGCCAGAGTGACAAAGAACACCATCTACCAGAAAGGATACTGAGGAATAAGATGGGCTATGACACAGACACTAGCATGTCAGATGCCAATTCTGGGATCTCCCTGGAAGGAGATCCTTCTGATTGATAAAAAGCCCTTTCTCTCTGCTTCTCAATTTTAGATATATCAGGATTACTAAGAGTACTTGTTTCAAAAGCTGATCATGGATCCTGATTCTAGAGTTTCTGATTTGATGGAATGAGAGCCAGGAATCTAGTGTATTGGTATAATTATTTTTTAAGCAAGCCATCGGTGACTCAGAAGCATGGACCACAATTTGAGAAACAAAGCTCAGATCTACAGGGAGATGTTTCCTTTAGTAGTTTTCCCATATACTTCCCTGCCAGCAAGTCAGTCTGGATTATTTGCACAAAGGACTATCATAAACTCTGGAAAAGTCTGTAGGATTTGAACAAACATAATTGTACTAAAGGGAGTAGAATGGAAAGTAACAATTATTAAGCTCTAACTACATGTTAGAAACTGTTGGCAGTTTAATCTCCTATTAGTTTATTTAATTTTAGAAGACCCCTAAGTAAAGAAACACCTCAGTTTTATGAATGGAGAAACTGAGGCTTGGAGAAGTTAAGTAAGGAATTTGCCCAAAACCACCAAGCTAAGAGAGCAAGGATTTAAACCCAAGGATATCTGGCTCTGAAAACACACTTGCCTGAGCACGAGAATCTTCTATGGTATCTTTTTAAAATCTGATTCTCAGTCGTCCACTCCCCTGGAGATTCTGATTTCATGTGTCTGCAGTAGAGCCCTGGAATCTGTATCTTTGGCAGTTACCCCTAGATGATTCTTAACTGTGAGGATTAGGGAAAGAATATTGCTGCCCCCTCCCCAAGTACACATGTTGGTGGGTCCCTGTCAGTGGAATTGGGTGGCTCAAAAGATCCACATCCTCGCCCTTTCCCTTCAGGGAAAAAGTGTTGCTTTTGAAAACACCTAACAATTTCCTTCAAAACTTGCCTTGAAAAATAAATGTGTATTGCTCTTCAGATGTTTTCCTTCGCTACATTGTTTCTTTTCTTGGAGAAAAACTCTGGATTGGGATGAAGGGATTTCCAAAGCAATGTAATAACATTTGAGGGTGGGCAACATTTTTTGCATGACTCCCAGTAATAAAAAACAGCAAGTGGTTGAAGAAATAGCCACAGAATTAGAACAGCCGCTGTGCTCCATATAGAGATTAATTAACTTGCTTGAAGGATCAGATTTCAACACTCCAAAGTCCCAACATTTCTGGCTGTTCACACACTTTAGAGTACATCAGAATAACGTGGTGAAGGGGGCTGTCATGCAGGTGCCCAGGCTTCACCCGATAGAGATTCCAGGTTTAATGGGCTCATGGTGGGGCTCAAGAATCCACATTTTGAAAGAGCACCTGGAATTATTCTAATGTAAATGCTTACAAACCACAATTCAACAACCTGTGAAAATTTATCAAGACCATCTTGAGTTATTTTCAAAAGTAGAGGATGGATGGATGGGTGGATGGATGGGTGGATAATAGATGAATATCAACCAACACAAACAGACCATAAGATTTAGTGGTAATATTGATGGTTTATCATTACCCATTAGTAGTCCTACAGATTAACATAAATAATTTGTTTATTCAGGAACAGTGTTGAATGTATAAGAGTTATGGCTGCATCCCCCCCAAATTTTTTACCAAGCGTGCTGTACCATTAAGATAATGGGGTCTCTCCCAACCGTTCCTTACCCAGTAGTACTCCAAGAAACTGTCACCATATAGTAAACTGAAGCAAATCCTATTTTACTATCAATGTCCATGATAAAATTGGACTGTGCTCTGAGATGAATAATAGTTATCCTTGGAATATGATAAAATAAAAGGAGATAAAACAATAAACTTTTATAATTTGAAAGTTCTGGCATTTGGATGACACAATAGTATTTATCAATTTCACAGTAACCCTGCTTTGTGTTATTACATATTAAAAGTGAAAGTAGGGCTATTTTCTCAATAAAATGTATGACAAAGTAAGCATCACAAATCAGATAGGGAATGAAGGGAGTATTTAACCAATTTTATAATAATTGCTTGCAATTTGAGGTGAAAATGCATTTGGCTTGCTTTCTCACACCATATCCTAAAATAAATTCTAGATAGATACTTTTTTTACATTAGAGAAATGCAAATTATAGAAGACTTGAGGTTTATCAAAATAAATATTCTAGTTATTCCACTAAAAGACAAGCTTATTTAAAATGGGCAAGTTTTTGTGGACAGTGAATAATTTTGGTCACAGTTTTTCTATCCATAGTGCCTACAACCCCTCTAAGGCTGGTATCCAATAAATAAATATCTGAATAAATCAACAAATTACTAGATTAAATTTCTAGAGAGGAGGACTTTTAAAATTTTAAAACAATAGAAAAATAAATACAATAGAAAACAATAGAAAAAATTTTTGATCAACAGATTTGACAGAGTGGGAACCCATAAAAGTCAGAAAACAAATCGGTGGAATGGTTGTAGTAGATGTATAGGAAAGATAATTGTTTAATAACTTTTATTCTATTAAAAAAATTCACCCACAAAAAAAGTATACATGTATCAATAAAATATTGTCCCCCACTCTCTCATTCACTGCTGGTGGGAGTGTAACTGGTTGACATTTCTGGAAGACAACCTGATAATATGTATAAAATGAATTATAAATGTGAATACTGTTTTTTTCCAGCCATTCATCCTCTGAAGATTCATCTGAGAGTAAGTAGGTCTATAAACACGTACAAGTATTAACATAAGAATGTACATCACAATATGGTTTTTAAAAGCTAAGAACATTGGAGATATCCAAGTGTTCATCAGTGGGAATGCCAGGGCCAGACCTACCAGGGAACCCTAGGAAACCTTTAGAGAACGATACCTGTAGTTTTTACATGAGAAGCTATAGATGTAAGTCAAACAATGCAGAGTAAACACAACTTGTTTGCACTAGACATGAATATAGCTGATGCCCCTGAATTGTATAGTCCAAAATGGCTAAAATGATAAACATTTTATGTTATTTATACTTTAGCACAATAAAAAAGCAACATACTTAAATAAATCTAATTTTCATAAATGTTAAGAAAAATACTGATGTAGGGGCAACCTGGGTGGCTTAGTCAGTTAAGCACTCAGGTCAGGTCAGGTCTTTATCTCAGGGTTGTGAGTTCAAGCTTCTCATTGGTCTCTGCACTGGGTGTGAAACCTACTTAAAATATATATCTAGAGAGAGATGTAAAACAATAATAATGTAATTATTATTATTAAAGAAAATATTTATTCTCTGAGTGGTAGAATTATGAGTGATTTTCACTTCTCTATCCCTTTACGAAAGTCTGAATTTTTACAGGGCACAGGTATAATTTTTAATTGTGTTATTTACTGAAAATAAGCAGAGAAAAATTACAGATAATTCATAAAAGGAAAGATAAATTCTAAGGAAGTACATGTGGAAATGTTCAACAATAATCAGATTTATATGCATTCAAAGTTAAGATTATTTTCAACTGCCAGTTAGGCACATTTTTTAAAGACATACCCAATGCTGGTAACCTATGCCTTGAGTCACTGATGCCTCTAACACCACGCACTTGAAAAATAATTGTCATTTCATATCTATCTGGTCCTACCCATTTCTTTTATGGCTTCAAGCCCTAGGCGGTGCCCTACTGTCAAAGCCAGATAAGTGCCTTCTCCTTCTTCTCCTTCAACTCTGCATCCTTCTGGTAACTTTCTTCCAGATCCATCTAGAACCGCTTCCCCACTTGCCTCACATTACCTCCCATTCCTGCCTTGGTTTCCCTCACTTTTGTTTCTGTTTTCATCTTCCCTTCATTCCTCAACTTGAACAAACCATCTCCCTGTGACTCCTTTTGCTACCCATGAAGCAAGACCTAATTAGCATATCCCAATAGAAAGATCACTGTCATTCTGCATTTTCTCTTCGCATACTATTTTCTCCTGTATCAGAGTTTGCAACTCACACATACTTCAGAACTAAGTTTGATGTAAAAGCTAGAAATTTAAGAATGTCTCAAGACTATTAGTCCCTATGACATAGGTCATTCTTCACTGACAGACTGACTTTATGTGATATTTCATATCTTTAAGCTACTATTTCATTTTCATTTCCGATTTAACCTTATTTAGACATGAGTCCTTATGCATCTCAAGCCCTGATTGTTCCTTCATTGGCACAGACACACACAGATTCTTCATCACTATCCCCAGATAGGTCACGTGGGAATGGAATTAAGGTAGGAAATAAAGTAGTTTCCATGTCCTGTCTGAGGTCTGGCAGAGCTCAGTAGGATCCCAAGGCCAACACAGACCCTTGAGCCACTCTGTCCCAACATGGACAATCTTTTCTTGGACAGACAGGGAAATATAAGGCCAATTAGTAATTTAAGCCAGAATTTGTATTATTAATGTATTTGAATTTTTAGTTCACTCGATATAGAAAATACATCTGGCTTCCTCCTTTGATGCAAAAACTTCAGCAAATACTTTTTTCTCAGTCCACTTTCTATCCTGGAAGCAAAAAGTTTTAAGCAGAAAGAAACACCAGGGTAAAACTCAGAGATCTGGCAGGCTTATTTGTGCTCCCTGAGATGTCTGAAAAGGAAGCTGCACCAGCTTGAGCTCTGCCTGTAACAACCCTCATAATCTCTAAAATATTTTTTACAGAAATGTATTTTTGAGAATTGAAATCATTTCAGTATGTGGTCTTATATTTTTGGCAGAGGTTGAGAGCTGCAGAGCTAGATAAAAGAGCTGTTATACAAGCAGCCCATCCTGCCAATACGTTAACCTTAACTCTAACAAACCCCAATTCCATGGAGCAGCCATGAGCTCAAAGGAAAACTAGTCAGACCAGTTTGGCTTTCTCAGGAGTATTAGAATCATTTGTTTTTAGTAAATCAATTTCATTCAGTAATTCATCCACAAATACTTACCAAGCCATTGCCTTGGGCCAATCCTTGGCATAAAATAAATGGACTGTGCCTTTGGGCCATGTTGGCAACAAACAACTCCAATTTTTCTTTCCATATTGAAAAATTTGGAGGCTGATTTATAGTCAAATTCTTACAAATTATGAAAAAAAATAAAGTCTAATGCCTTTTAAGCCTATAATCTTTAAATCTTTTTCTTAGCATTCAATACAAGCACTCTTGCTCTTGAAATATTTTTGTTTCCTGCCCTTTATCATACCTCACTGGTGGCTCCATCATGATATCCTTGGAGGGTTCATCTTCCTGAGCCAGATCTCTAAATATTGGAGTTCCCCTGGGCGTCTCAGTCCCTTACTCTTCTCTTTCTTCTTCACTCTTTCCCACAGTGATCACCTCTATCCCTATGGCTTTAAATATCATCTATGTGGGGACAACTCTCCATGTTTATCTTCAGCTCAAAACTCTCCTCTCATCTCCAGACTCATATATCCAGCATCCTCTTACATGCCATGTGGAGATCTCATGGGCATCTAAAATGACGTGTCCCTCCTTCCCCTCCCCACCAAACCTGTTTTTTCCCATGGTTCTTCAGGTCACAAAATGGTGCCATCATTTGCTAAGTTGTTCAAACCAAACCTGAAAGTCATTGCTGATTTCTTCTTCCCTTGCTTCACTTCCTACATTCAAGCAATAACTTGTTGTTTCTACCTCAAAAATATGTCCTAACACCAGGTGTGATGTTCAAAATATTTAACAACTGGTACTAACGAGCATTTGCTGCTGACACTGCTGACACTGGGTGTTATCTTTCCACTGGGTCTCCTGAGGGTGTCAGGTGGCCTACTGCAGGCTGATGAGCTGCTGAAGGGACTAGTGGATGCTAGAGGGGCCCCCATCAGAGTCCATACAAGCCTCACCAAGTCAGTAAACTGGCAGGGACCTAAGAGAAGCACAGATGAGACAGCAAGGGACACTCAGTGTGGATCAGGAGGCCCCTGATGGGCCCAGCTTTACCACTCAGTTGCTGGATCATGGGCAGGTGGGTGAATCTCAATTGTAGGACTAGGCAGGCTTGAGTTAAAGGGAGTAGCGGGCACTCCAGGAGCTGGGAACAGCAACTAATTACCAACTGTATTAGGGTTCTCCAGAGCAACAAAATCAATAGGATGTATGTATATTTAGGAAGAGATTTATTACAAAGAATTGGCTCACACAGCTTGAAGGTTGGCAGGTCTCAAAATCTGCAGGGTGTGTCAGCAAGCCAAAGACCCAGAAAAACTCATGGTGTAGTTCCAGTCTGAAGGCCAGCAGACTCAAGATGGAAGGAGAGCTGATATTTCAGTTTGAGTCTGAACGCAGGAAGAAAAATGTCCTAGTTCGAAGGCCATCAGGAAGGAAAAATTCTTACTAAAGGAAGGTCAAACTTTTTGTTCAAACTTTTTGTTCTATTCAGGTCTTCAACTGATTAGATAAGACCACCCACACTAGGGACGGCAATCGGCTTTAGCCAGTCAAGCAATTTAAATGTTCATCCTATTCAGGGGCACCTGGGTGTCTCAGTCAGTTAAATGGCCAACTCTCGATTTTGGCTCAGGTCATGATCTCATAGTTTGTGAGTTTGAGCCCCTCATTGGACTCTGTGCTTACAGCATGGAGTCTGCTTGGGATTCTCTTTCTTTCTATCTTTCTGCCTCTCCCCCACTTGTACTCTCTCTCTCTTTCTCTCTCTCCTCCTCTCAAAGTAAATAAATAAACTTATAAATAAATAAATATTCATCTCATTCAAAAACATCCTCACAGACAGACCTAGAATAATGTTTGACCAAATACCTAGGCACCATGTGACTCAGTCAAATTGACACATAAAATTATCCATCACACCAATTGATAGGAAAACTGCTTAATACTTTAATAATTGATCTACTGGAATCCATCCACTTCTTCTGACCCCATGGACATCAACATAGTCCAAGCCAACTCAATTCTGGCCTGAATCACTGCAATGCCCTGCCAGTTCATCCCCCAATTCCATTCTAATACCCTCTGATCCAGATCTGGATTTCCGAACTGGTTAAGAATACGGGGTCTGGAGTCACTCTCTTTGAGCACTGTGTCTGGCTCCACAACTCCCTACCAGAATGCCCACCTCAAGTGTTAGCCTCAGTTCCTGCCCTCACTCTTTTCCTACTCGGCTCTGTAGCATGGGTTTTGACTCCAGGAATACATCTAGGGTGAGGAGAGGGAAGCACTCACTTTGGACGCAGATTTATAGAACAAGAAGAAGCTCAGTAATCAAAAAATAATAGTTTAAGGCAATGCTTTAAAAATTTTAAAGTAATTAAAAAATCCATAGTGAACGAAAGGTCACATTTTAAATACAGACAGTATTCAACAGTCAGAATTAGGATGAGGTGATTGAAATAAGTCATGCAAAATGCACGATCAGATCCTGTCCTAAAATTTTGGCATTTTGTTTATCATGGAATTTTGCTCTAATTTTGATTTTGTAAAATATTGCATCAAAATATTACTTCCCTTGGGGTGCCTGGGTGGCTGTCAGTTAAGCATCTGAATTCAGCTCAAGTCGTGATCTCAGAGTTCGTGGGTTCTAGCCCTCCATCAGGCTCTGTACTGACAATGCAGAGCTTGGGCTTGCTTCTCTCTCTCTTCCTCTCTCTCTGAACTTCCCTGACTCGTGCTTTCTCTCTCTCTCTCAAAATAAGTAAAGAAACTTAAAAAATACTTTAAAACAGTATTTCTCTTGATTACTAAGCTTTTGAGTGCCCCTTTAAATTTTATGCCCTAGGCAAGTATCTCATTTACCTCACCCTGTCGGTGCCTTTCAGGTACCGTGGTAGAATTGGACCCACAATTGCTGGTCTCACCTTGTTTATTTCCCTGCAGTGGGCAGCCAGCCCCTGGCCGCAGAGCTCCACATGGTTAATTGGGCCTCCTCCCTTAGGGTGGTAATGTCTTCTTGCTATTCTAATCTCTGGATTGTCTCACTACTCCCTAAATGGTTTCTTAATTTTATTCCTTGGATAAAATCCCTCTGGTCATGACCTAGCCATCCCACTCCTAGGTTTTCACCCAAGAGAAGTGAAAATATATTCTGTACTAAGACTTGTACACCAATGTTCTTAGCAGCTTTACTCATAATTGCCCCAAACTCGAAACAACCCAAACATCCATCAACAAGTGAATGGTAGTGTATACTCATATAGTAGGCTACAACTCGGCAATGAAAAACAAAATAGATGTAAGAGTACGGATGAAAATCAAAGTATTTATGTTTGACTGAAAAAAGTCAGAACCCCTCCTCCCCTAGAAAGAGTAGATATTATGTATACTGTACTCTTACATTATATATATTCCATTTATATGAAATTCTAGAAAAAATCTATCCCCTAATCTGGAGTGACAGTAGACCAGTTGCTACATAGGGCTGGGGTAGGGGGATTGATTGCAAAGGAGCTTCTTGGGGTGATGGGAATATTCTAGATCTTGATTGTGGTGGCAGCCATCTTACTATATACATTTGTCAAAAACTCATCATATGTTGCATTTAAAATAGGTTCATTAAAAAAAACAAATTAAAATAGGTTCGTTGTATTATCTAGAAATTATACTTCAGTAACGCTGATTTTCATAAACCTCAGTTCCCTCTTCTATAAAATGAAGAAAAAATATACTTGTTTATGACAGTGAAGTGAGGCAACACCTGTAAGAGCTTAAAACAGTGCCTGGCATATAGTAAAAACTCTATAAATGATAGATATTATTTTAACAACTATACTGTTGTTTTAAAACTATAAGTTAGGGGTACCTGGGTGGATCATTGGTTAAGTGTCTGACTCTTGATCTCAGCTCAGATCTTGATCTCAGGGTTGTGAGTTTGAGCCCCATGTTAGGCTCCACACTAGGTGTGAAACCCACTTAAAAAAAAGTAAAATTATAAATTAGAAGCAATTCATCTTCCTACCTGAAAATCTGTCGTGTTTCCCATTTGAAGCACTAAAATCATATTTAAATTCTAAAAGAAAGGCCCCCATAATTACAGTTGACTTATTAAATAATCCATTGAGTAAAGACCACTTATTTCTTCTTTGTAGTTTTCATCTTTTTAACAACAAAAATATGCAAATTGAAAGAAAAGGAAACCATTTTATTGAAGTAATTCTATTGTTGAGAGAAACTCATTGCACACATTTAAAAAAGAATCTAAGCAAAACATATTGCTTCAAGTACCAAGACTGTTCTTAAAAGGACAACACATGAACAGAAAAAGAAATTCCAGCTTGAAGTGGATGGGTATTACACCATTTTTCATAAATAGTTTTTTTTAATGTTTATTTATTTATTTTGAGAAAGAGAGAAGTAGAGCACCCTTGTCTATCATGGTCCCTAAGCCAGAAGATGCCAGCAAGGTTCTCCATATCAAAATCTGCTATGGAACTTCCTTCTAGGAATGTGACACACATGATGCAAGAGAGAAATCTGTAGCCCAAGAAGCTGGACTTGGGGGTCCCTGTGCTATTTCTACCCAAGGGTGTCACCCTGACATCAGGTGTGGGCCATGAGACTTGGTGTGGGGTAACTCCAGGACCCCCATTCCCGTCATGGCCACTGTCAACAGCACCTTCTGAATCACAACTCCAGACCAGGTGAGTGATAGCTTTGTGTCCATACTGCCCTCTGAGCCCTGGGCATGGGCACGAAGCATTTGAAAATGCTCCCTAGTTGAGTGAGTGGTGTCCCTCATCACTGTTCAGTTCACAAGCTGTCCTGCTTCAGAAGAACTTCTTGTTTTCCCTCGCGGGTGTGATTTGGGGACGGGAAGAGGAAACAGAAGCAGAGGGAGACTCCTGGACCCTCTGGCTCCCTGTTTCAGGTGCACAGGTGTGTAGTAGCTTCTTGCACCTGAATCTTATGTCCCTGTCTCATTCCCTTCGTGTCTCTGGATAGGCAAAGATCTGAGATCTGGGGTCCAAGGCCAGTCACTCAGCCTTTTGTTTTGTTTTGTTTATTTACTTTGTAAAAATTAAACTTTTTGAGATAACTGTAGATTCACATGCAGTTATAAGAAATAAGACACAGATCCTGTGTGCCCTTCACCCAGTTTCCCCCGATGGTAACGTCTTACAAAACTATAGTACAATATCACAACCAGTGCATTAGCACTGGTGCAGTCCACCCTTCCAGTTCAGATGTCCCCAGTTTTACCTGTATGTGTGTGCTTGTGTGGTATCCACCACTGCAGTTAAGATACAGAAGAGTTCCATCACAAGAATCCCTTGTGGGGCACTTGGGTGGCTCATTCATTAAGCATCTGACTTCATCTCAGGTCATGATCTCACAGTGCATGAGTTCAAGTCCCACGCTGGGAGCTCGAGCCCTGTTTCGGGTGAACATGAGCCCCATTTCAGGTAAAAACAAGCAAACAAACAAACAAAAAACATAAGGCCTGCCTCAGGTGAGCCCACTTCTCTCTCTCTCTCTCTCTCTCTCTCTCTCTCTCTCTCTCTCTCTCACACACACACACACAAACACACATCCCTTGTGTTGCTCTTTTACAACCACAGCCATCCCTCCCCCGACCCCTAATACCTGGCAACCACTAACCTGGTCTCCATATCTCTAATTTTGTCATATAATTTGTTATAAAAATGGAATCATACAGTATATAGCTTTGGGGGATCAGCTTTTTTCAGAGCATAATTCCCTTGCAATTCATCTAAGTTATTATATGTATCAATAGTTCTTTCCTTTATGCTGAGAAGGATCCCATGTTGCAGAAGTATCACTATTAGCTTAACCATCTATCCACTGAAGGATATCCGCGGTGTTTCCACTTTTCTACTGTAGCAAATAAAACAGTCATGAACAATCATGTATGAGTTTTTGTGTGAATGTGAGCTTTCATCTCCTTGGGCTAAATGCCCAGGAATGCAACTGCTGAATTGTATGCTAGTTGCATGCTTAATTCTGGAAGAAACTGCCAAGGCATTTTCCTGGGTAGCTGTACAATTCACATTCCTGCATTCAGCTCTTGTAAACCATCGTCTCTCCCTCGGTATGAAGTCCTTGAGCTGCACATCCCAGAAAATATCAGTTACCTGGGTGTCACATTTCCAGAGTTCTCAACCCTGCCCTTTTTTTTACCTACTAGTTAATTAAGTTTCTTCGGACTACAGTTAGCAAGGGTCAAATAACATTATGGATTTAGAATATTGTCAGATTATTAAGAGTAAACTTAATCTTCCCAGGATGTGGACCTTGTTTTCTCTATTGGTCTTCCTGACTCTGGTCTTCTTGACTTGTCTAAAATTTGCTTTTCTAGGCTCACAATCCAGGAGCTAGGTGGGGCCAGAATGAGCCACACTGCCCAGAACTCTCCACCTTTCTAGGAATGAAGACCACTGGTAATAACTTAGGTGGCTTCAGTGGCTTTTTTCTCTACACCATTCATGGTGTTCCACATACCACCTTTCTCTCTTCCAATAACTTCCTTGCAGCTATCCAGCCAACTTGACCTTACAATAACTTGATTGCAGACAGCATGGTTGTATGAGAATGAGGAACCACTGGGGGCCTTGGGCTATGTTGAGTTCAGTGGTCTGACTAGGAATACAAGGTGAGCCCCCGGGTCACTGATCCGTCAGCACAGGGGGAGGACCCATCTGTGGTCCATTGCCTATGAGTGTTTCTAGAGAAAATCTAGGACATGAAGATCACAAGAAGGGAGAACTCTTCACACCAAGAATGAGATCTGTCATATTGTGAACCAACATGGCTGGAAGAATCCATCATGATTGCCTTCCCCAGATAGGGAGATGCCTTCCCTGACAATATCCAGGGAGATACCATCTTTGTGCTCAAAGATCAACCCATTCCCACTCCTGCCAAGGTGGCACCCATCTGCTCCACACTGACTCCATTGGACACAAAGCCATGGGACTAAGACAGGCTGTGTGGGGCAGGAAGGGGAAGGTGGGAGAGCCATGATTAAATATGATGAGCACAGTCCTATTCCTTCCCACATATTCGTTCTTTCTGGTTAGCCACACCTCTTCCTCCTTTCTCTGCCATCCACCTCACTCTGTCCTCACTCTTGTTCTCCTTTTCTTCCAGGCAGATGGATGCCCCAGACACAACACGAAAAGAAAGATCCTCTTCCTAGGCTTTGCCCCAGCCTTCCTAGCAACTACCAGAGCAATACCCCCAACAGACCCTCACCCAAGACACACCCAACTCTGCGTCCACTAGACAATGGCTCTCTTTTCTAGAACAGGAAGAGATAACTATTTTCAGAGTGTTCTTATTCCAGAGCCCTTTGATAGCTGGTAGCATCATGGTGGGTGGTATGTGAAGCAAGCTAACCCAGGAGGGAATTTTCTTATCCCTGTCTTAAAACCAGTTCTCATTCAGATCCTGAAGACTGACCTGAGACTGACTTGCATAAGCTTGAAAATATAATGTCCGTTTAGTCTCCCAGCTCAAGAAAAACTTTTCCCCTTCCCTCCTGATATGCTACATCCTCCTTTTGGGGGCAACAAGAGAAGAGAAAAAAAAACTGCTTTACACACACACGCGCACACACACACACACACACACACACACACACACCAGCCTGTACCTTCCTAGGTCTATGGTACCCAGCAGGAAATAGCCAAGGTTACGGTTACTGCACACACGTTCACCCAACTGTGCCATTCATTCAGATGCTTGCAGGCTCTCTGCTTGAGATAGAAAAAAAAGGCAGATCACTGATTACCATCTTCATCTGGGGACACAGCGCACATAAAACCCTAACAGCCTCCCTGACAACTCCCACTAGCTTCACACCCATGAAGCTAAAAGTTCTTGAAATAACTTAGAGTCACTTGCAGACAAGCAGGACACTACTATTGCCTAACCCTTCAGCAGCAAGGAAGGAAACAAGAGCAGGTGTGCAGGCCATGCAGCCTTGCATCCCACTTCTGAGTGCACCAGGTGCAGCAGACATGGGGCCAGCTCTTCCAGGGCCTTCGGTCTGCACAGCAAGTCCGGAGAGACAAGTGTCCACATCTCTAGCAGGTCCTCTGTGCTAGACTCTCCATTTGTCTTATTTAGTTTCCTTCATTCCCTAAAAATAAACTGTAACTTCTTCCATTTTTTAAAAATTCTAACCAAGCTGGGAGGATCCTTTGGCCCATAAATCAAGTGT
Organism: Cryptoprocta ferox; assembly: GCA_028646485.1. Classification (NCBI taxonomy): domain Eukaryota; kingdom Metazoa; phylum Chordata; class Mammalia; order Carnivora; family Eupleridae; genus Cryptoprocta; species Cryptoprocta ferox. Next base: position 63,499,155 of record CM053568.1, read on the forward strand.
GCAGTCTTTTTAAAAAAATTTTTTTAACTTTATATTTTAGAGCAGTTTAAGGTTCACAGCGGAATTGAGAAGGTACAGTTTTCCAATATGCCCTCCAGCTGCCACACATGCAGAGCCTCCCATTATCAACATCCCCCCACCAGAGTAGTACATTTGTTACAACTGATGAACCTACATTGACACATCATAATCACCCAAAATCCATAGCTTAAATTATGGGATCGCTCTGGTGTTGACATTGTTGTACATTCTATTGGTTTGGACAAACGTATAGTGACATGCATCCACCATTATAATATCATATGGAGCATTTTCACTACCCTAAAATTCCTCTGTGGTCTAGTTATTCATCCCTCCCTCCCTCCAACCCATAGCAACCGCTGATCTTTTTACTGTCTCCATAGTTTTATCTTTTCCAGAATGACATATAATTGGAATTACATAGGACATCTGTAGCCTTTTCAGACTGACTCCCTTCCTTAGTGATCTCCATTTAAATTTCCTCTATGTCTTTTCATGGCTTGATAGTTCATTTCCTTTTAAGGTGAAATAATATTCCATTGTCTGGATGTACCACACTTTATTTATACATTCACCTACTGAAAGGCATCGTGATGGCTTTCAAGTTTTGGCAATTATAAATAAAGCCGCTATAAACATCTGTGTGCAAGGTTTGTATAGACATAAGTTTTCAACTCCTTTCAATAAATACCAAGGAACACAATTGCCGGATCTTACAGTAAGAATATGTTTAGTTTTGTTAAGAAACTGCCAAGCTGCCTTCCAAAGTGACAACTGTTTTTGCCTTCCCACCAACAACCAACAGGAATGGTAATTCCTGTTGCTCCACATCCTCGCCAGCATTTGATGCTGTCGGTGTTCTGGATTTTGGCCATTCTGATAGGTGGGTAGTGCTATCTCATTGTTTTAATTTGCATTTCCCTGATGATATATGATATAGAGAATCTTTTCATATGCTTAGTTGCCATCTGTATATCTCCTTTGGGGGTGAGTCTGTTAAGGTCTTTGGCCCATTTTTGAATCAGATTATTAGTTTTCTTATTGTTGCATTTTTAGAGGATTTTTTTGTGTGTTTTTGGCCATCTGTATATTGTCTTTGGAGAAATATCTATTCAATCCCTTTGCTCATTTTTTTTAATCGGGTGGTTGTTTTGGTTTCTTATTGTTGCTGTTACTAAGTCATAGGTTTTTTTATATGTTCTGGATATTAATCCCTCTCTTATCAGATAAATAAATTGCAAATATTTTCTCCCATTCTGTGGGTTGTCTTTTCACTCTGTTAATAATATCTTTTGGTGAACAAAAGGCTTTAATCTTGATGAAGTCCTCTTTATCTATATTTTAAATTTTTTTAATGTTTATTTATTATTGAGAGAGAGAGAGAGAGACAGAGCATGAGCATGGGAGGGACAAAGGCAGGGAAAGACACAGAAGCTGAAGCAGGCTTCAGTCTCTGTGCCGTCAGCACAGAGCCTAACACTAGGCTAAAACTCACAAACTGAGAGATGATGACCTGAGCCGAAGTCAGACACTTAATCAACTGAGCCACCCAGGCACCCCTATCTATTTTTCTTTTGTTGGTTGTGTTTTTGATGTCCTGAGAAATGATTGCCAAATCAAGTACCATGCAGTCTCCCCTACATTTTCTTCTAAATGTTTTATAGTTTTAGCTCTTATGTTGAGGTCTTTGATCCATTTTGAGTTAATTTTTTGTATATGGTGTGAGGTAAAGGTCCAACTTCTTTCTATCACCTGTGGATATCCAGTTTTCCCAGCATTGTCGGTTGAAAAAACTCTCCTTTCCCTGTTGAATGACCTTGGGATTCTTGTCAAAAACCATTTTACCAAATATGCAAGGGCTTATTTCTGGGCTCTCTATTCTGGGTTCTCTGTTCCTTTGGTCTATGTTTGTCTATATGGCAGTGCCACACTGTTTTGATCACTGTAACTTTGTAGTAAGTTTTGAAATCAGGAAGTGAGGGATCTCCAACTTTGTTCTTTGTTTTCAGGATATTTTTGACTATTCAATGTCCCTTGAGATTCTATATGAATTTTAGGATAGATTTTTATATTTCTGCAAAAATTGTCATTAGGACTTAATGGAGGTTGCATTGACTTTGTAGCTTGCTTTAGGTAGTATGGACATTTTAACAATATTAAATCTTCCAATCCACGAGCACAGAATATTCTCCATTTATTTGAGCCTTCTTTAATTTCTTTCAACCATGTTTTCTAGTTTCGTGTGTGTTAACTCTTCTATGCATGAAATCCTCTGGAAGGAAACAAGAAACTGATGGTAATTGTTACCTGGCTGGGAGAGGAGGCTGGGACCAGTGTGGATGGAAGCTTTTCTATACTTATTGTAACTATGTATATTTTTCATGCTTGCACTTGTGAATCAGGGCCATGATCAGGGTAAGGTGTCTATGGTACATGGGGCACAAAATTTAAGAAGGTACTCATTCTCAGATGCCAATATTGTCCTTGCACAAACCTGAGAGTGAGTACCTCCTTAAAGGTCTTGCTGTAGGTCCCCACCCTAGTCCCTGGCCTCTCAAAAGCATTTCCCAACTAATGACTTGCACGCAGTCTTCATCTCTGGCTCTGCTTCCGGGAAACCTGACCCGAGACACCCTCTAGTCTCTGTTAAACTATCAAATCCTCAGAGAGATTTCCCTTGACTCTCCTTTTCTAAAGTAGGAACCCCTTAATACCTCCTGTTCTCTATCACAAAATGCTTCTATATAATTGACCTCAATATCTAATCACTTGCTTATTTACTTATTTCTCTAACCCCAAATTCACACCCTGCATTAGGACTGCGACCATTGTCCTCACCCACTTTCTGGTATGTATACAATATATATGTGGAAGGAATATGTGTGGAATTAATGGATTTATTTCCTGAATGACAAAGTAAAGTTCAAGGAAGATGGCTTTTTTTTGTAAAGTTAAGATTCTAAATTCGAGTATCATCACAATAGTTTAATAAACAAAAGGTTGCATTTCTCAATGTCTTTTTAAAGGTATAGTTAGAGGCACTGGGTGGTTCATTAGGTTAATTGTCTGACTTTGGTTTAAGTCATGATTTTCTGGTTCATGAGTTCAAGCCCCACATTGGGCTCTCTGCTGTTCACACAGAGTCTGCTTCAGATCCTCTGTCCCCCCCCCCCCCATTTATAAACAAACAAACTTTTTTTAGAAAGGTTCAACTGGAGTGCCTGTGTGGCTCAGTCAGTTAAGCATCTGACTCTTGATTTCAGGTCTTGATCTTGTGGTTTGTGAGTTCAAGTTCCACATCAGGCTCTACGCTGACAATGCACAGCCTGCTTGAGATTCTCTCTCTCTCTCTCTCTCTCTCTCTCTCTCTCTGCCCCTCCCCCACTCACACATATGTGCATGCACACACACTCTCTCTCTCTCTCTCTCTCTCTCTCTCTCTACCAAAATAAATAAAAATGAATAAACTTATTTTAAAAAAGTTAAACACAGTACTATCAGGAAAAAATATTATTCCTGAAGCTCATTCTTTCTTGTCAAATCCATATATCCCATCTGGCTCTGATTTAGTCAGATCTTTGCTGCTGCTTTTTATTTTCCTTTTTCTTCTTTTTTGTTCTGAAATACTCATGCATGTTTCCATTATGTCATGTATTTTATGACTATAGCTTAAATATCTTATTTTTTTAAATGGCTCAGCCAGCAAATCTGTTTGTCTTAGATAAGCCTCAGACTTGTAAAACAATGATATGATCAATGCACCTAGGGACCTTTTTTTGCTTACCATTTATACAAAAAAAAAGTCTTTCTGCAAGTTTCCAGGATATAAACACTTTTTTCTTAAACATTTTGCAAATACTAATGAAGCCTTTTTTTTTTCCCTCAAAGGTCCATGAATGTTTGTAGGTATTGGAGATACCCACAGTATTTCTCTGTAGCAAGCAAGAGCGAGAGATTTGAAAGAGGAATGAGGTATTGAGACCCCAAGACCCAGGAGATTATTGCATTTACAAAAAGACTCAGAGGATGAAGCTCTCAAGCAAAGCAACTGTTCCCAACGTGCAAAAAGCTTTGCTAGTCCCCCAGCCAAGGAGAGGGTGCCCAATGGGTTCTTCTGTGTATGAGTATCATTGTATAGATGTGTGCTTTCCATGGATGTGGACTTTGCTCAGGTGTTTAAGGGTTTTCTCTAGAAAAGGAGTCAGCAAAATTCTCTTAAAAAGGGCCAGATAATAAGTACCTAAGCCACATATGGTCTCTGTCACATCTTCTTCTGCTGTTTTGTTGGTTGGTTGGTTGGTTGGTTGACTAGTGGGTTGGTTGGTGGGCTGGTTGGATTTTACACCCTTTAAAAATGTAAAAATGATCCCTAGCTCAACAACTGTATGAAACAGACCACTGGCTGGATTTGACCCACTAGGCCTAGTTTGCCAGCCTCTGATCTAAATGATGGGAGGGAAGAGAGGATATTATCAATACTTGTTGGCTTCTTTTAGAGTTTCTTGTCTGAACCTTATTATGTGCCTTCTCTCCCTACTAATACTACTCATCCATTCACTGTTATGTGCCAGATCCTGTGTCAGGTATTATTAATTCATTGCAGAATAGCAGTGAACAGTGCTTTGAGGTATTATTTTATCCCCATTTTATATATGAGAAAAGTGAGGCTTAGAGAAGTTTAAATAACCTACCCAAGTTCGCACTACTAATAAGTCACAGAGTCAAGAACCAAAATTATGTCTGATTCCAAATCTCTCATTTACTCTTTCCACTGGAACCTGAAAAGCCAGCGCTTCATATCTATTCACTTCCAATCCATCCCACACATTCTACCCAATATTCTTTAAGTATTCATTTGATCATGACACTCCCTTGCTCAGAATGCTTCAGTGACTCCTAGTATTTACCCAAGAGAGTAAAAGCTCCTCCATCTAGCTCTTGATATGATCCCAACTTAAATTCTCAGTTTTATTTCCATGGCCCTGTGTTTCCTCATTCCTTCAGTCTGGCTCAATCATCTTACTCAACCTCCCAGCAGATGGCAGGAGGCTTTCCATCACCATGTTTTCCCTCATGCCGTCCCCCACCAAGTACATTCTTCCTTCCCACTTCTCAGCACAGACCCACCCTCTGCCCTCTCACAGTCTCAGCCCAACTGTACCTCCCTCAGGAACCCTGTCATGGGAGATAATGGTTCTCCTCCCAACAGGGCTATGGCCCTTCGTTTGCACCTCTGTCTCTGTTACACTTGGAGGGCAGGTGTAGAAGAAATTCATGCCCCTGGAGGGTCCTCTTCTTCAAAGTCCCTCATCTGGGTTTGGATATACCCTGCCATTTGGGCACCTGTTCCCCACTAGAACCTTCTAGATATCATGAGTACTTAGTGTCTCCAGGAACTGGCTTTTGTTTGTTTGACAGTCTATTCTTTGTCTCAAGGGCATAATTCCACTTTAGCTAGAGTTTTAGCTAAATAGATTTTCCAATTGTTCATCACACAAGCCCAGTCTTGTAAAATGGAGAATTGAATTAGCCAACTCTGAAACCCCCTACTTGGACCCTATCTTCATTCAGGTCTTCAACTCTCTTGCCAACTCCGAGACTCACATACATCATTCTGCTTACATTTGTAAGGTGTCTCATATTTGATGCACTATTTGCAAATATATTATCACATTTAATCTCTAGAAAAACCCTGTGAAGCAAGTGGTATACCCTCATTTTACATATGAATAAACCGAGGCTGAAGAGAGATGAAGAACTTTCCCCAGGGTCATATCGTGTCATCGAGGAGCTTGAGAATTCCCCCAGTACCTCTCAGGATAATAAGCAAAGGCTTCAAATTCCCAGGCTTTCATGTCCAGAGGAATTGTATTCTGGCAAATTTATGTAAATATTAGAGCCAGAATCTCAGGGAGGAGTAGGGAGAGGCAGGGAGGAATGAGGTCAAGAAATATATGAAGGCGTTTCTCCCAGAAACCCCTGGCCAGTTTCTATAGCCTCAGCCCTTCCATGGTATGAAGGAAATTTTCCCTTACCCTAATATTTCTAACACCACTGTACCCCAACCTCCTGTGGGGGACTTGTAACACAAAAATTTCATTTCTGAATCTGCTACATCAAATGCCCTTAGGGTAAAAGAGAGTGTGTGTGTGTGTGTGTGTGTATGTGTGCATGTGCACGTGTGCACACATATGCACACACACATATAGATATATTAAATAGCTCATGGGAAAACCACATGAAGTTACACTGCTGAGTGTATGCAATTGTCACATGGTATTGACTACACATATCAAGTATAAAACTGAAAAAGATGTAGTTTTGAAAAAAAGTTTAAATAAAAAAGAAAAAAGGCAAACAAGAATGGTAGAAACTGAAAATGCTTAAATACTCATTCAAACAGGAGATTGGGTCAACCTCCAGACCCACTGACAAGAAGTGAGACATGTCTTGGGTGAGGAAGATTGCTGTGCATTGCCCGGTTGCTATAGTTACCAGCTATGAATTTTCCTACAGGCAAATCATAAAGTGGCCTCAAATCTCTGATAGACTTGTTCTCAATCAAATTATCAAGTGGGTCAATTTTGTCTTGGGAAAATTTTCTCAAATCATTTCTAATGTTGATTGATTGACTGATTCATTCATTCATTCAAAGAACATGAATTGGGTTCCACTATGAGCCAGGCAGTGTGTTAGGCGCTATAAAGGAAACACTGAGAAAGACATAATCCAGTAGAGAGATGGGACCTCGCCATGTATAACAGAAGAAGCTGCAGCCATTCATGAAGTACACCCCACATGCCATTAATTATTCCATTAACAGACACAAAAATCCCAAAAATCCAGTTCTTATTATCTCTACTATAGAAATCAAGTCACCCAGAATTACGCTCACTTCTCTCTACCCCCAGGGCCCAGCCTTCACCTGCCATGCTCTACCCCAGTGCTGTTTTGTACACATACAATGCAAGCCACAAGTATAATTCTGCATTTTCTAGTAGCCAAATTTGGAAAGAGATAAAAAACAGATGAAACTTATTTTAAACATGCATTTTTATTTAACCTAATATATTCATAAACACTATCCTATCAACATGTAATAAAGACAAAAACTATTCATGGGATATTTTACAACTTTTTTTCATCTTCCAAATCCAGGGCATGTTTAACAATTACAGAACATCAATTTTCAAGCACTCAGTGGGCAACTGAGGTGGATGGTGGCCATATTGGATGGTGCAACTCTACCCCTTTTTCAGGGAAGCAGGTTGGTACCCGTACCTGACAGGACAAGGCAAATGGCAGTCTCTCTGAACACATAAAGAAGAGCTGGGTACTCCAGCAAGGGTGGGGGTTTCAGGAGGCAGTCTTCATGGAGAAAGTGACTTCTAAGCCAGACCTTGAAGACAAGGAGAGAGTGGATGAGAACAGGAGAGAGGTCATGCCAAGATGGGTGAGCAACAAGAGTAAAAGGAAAGAGACTGGAAGGGACAGTCATCCTGTAGGTAACATCACTTCACATTTCCTGGCACTTAGGATCCTGGGAAGCAGCATCTTTATACCTTCTTACTATGCCCCATGGGGAGAAATATTTTATACATATTTATCCGCTTATTTGTATACACACATACATAGATATACATGTATATCCACATATATTCACATATATATATATACACACTCTGATATCTTCTATTCTATTAAATTCCCTTCTATTATGATTTCGTGATGCTGGCCATGATCCACCAACTTGATTTCATAGCTACTCTGGTTTGGAACTCACACAGACTGCCAAGGAGGATGTGGGCCATCTACATCTCCAGCACCCATTTTTCCCTCTCTACTCACTTCTGCATTATCTTAGTGCAAGTGAATTGATTGAATTGACCCATCTCTGGCTCCAGGAGGAAGCACAAAACTCCAGCATGGCCCACCAGAGCATTGCACCTGGTGGTCACCATGATTGATTCAGAGGGAAGTGTATGGCTAATCAGAGCCAGGTAAAACTAATTTACCATAATTTTTTTCTCAGTGATCAGGCCAAGAAAGAGCCTGTTATGTTACACTTTAGAGATCATGGGAGCCCCCACTAGCAGAGGGCTTTCTGAGAGGGGATCCAAAAGAGAGAAAAAGTAGGTGCAAGAACAGAAAAGCCAAGTTTTGAAAGTATTGTTTGAGCATCTTGATCACACCATGCCTGAAACCTCACCCCCAATCTACTATTGGACTTTTAAATTGTATAAGCCAATAAATTTTCATTTTTTCCTTAATCCCAGTTATGTTTAATTTTCTGCCACTTAAAACCTAAGGAATCTAATTGATAAAATCTCTGTACATGTCATTGCAGACACTTGGTGTCTTTTTATTGCCTGCTTTGGCAAAGTTCCAGGCATTTTTCTTCTGAACCATTCCCTGTTTTTTACAATGTTCCTCCCTTCTTCTCTCCAGGTGAGAATCCCTTCCTTTATGTGTTCTTTTCACCACAGCATAAGTGTCTTCACCTGGCTACTTCTTCCAGGCATATTTGCATTTTAATCTCATTAGCCCTGTGAGTGATCTAAAAGATTTGGAATTTCAGCAGTGCCGGGCAGACAGGTGAGGGAGAAATCTGGGAGCAAAGATTCACCCAGTATCTGCTCTGAAAGACTGTAAGCCCAATTCTATACATGGGAGCTGAGGTTTTATTTTTTTCTTTAATTAATAAAAGTCCCATTTCCGGGGTGCCTGACTGGCTCAGTCAGAACAGCATGCAACTCTTGGCGTTATGGGTTCAAGCCCCACATTCGATGTAGAGATTACTAAAGTAAATAAACTTTAAAAAAAATTTTAATTAAAATAAATAAATAACAGTCCCACATTTGTTGTGGTTATTGGCATTGCTAAGTGATAAGTTGCTGCCTGAAACTCCAAGCTTCCCTCTGGGTCTGTGACTTGCCATAACTCCCTCCCTTCATTTGAAACTAAGCACCCAAAGATGTATCCTGTGAATACTTGGCTACCTATAGGAAAATATGAATACTTCAAAAATAAGTGCCCTGCCAACATTTCAGAGCTGTAAAAGGTGGTGCCCAGAACTGTCAAATGTCAAAAATAATTACCAGGCAGAATGTTACTCACACATCCAGAAGTCATGATCAAAACTGATCCTTCCTGCCTTCATCTGTCTGGACAAAGTTAGATAGGAAAGCTGCCCGGGCTGGTGCCTTGAGGCCTCACAGATTTGGAAAGGGAGAGTCCCCAACCTAATTCTGGAATATTCTCCTTAGCTGTCAGCGGTAATTTTGTGAACCCACTTCTCAGCTGCTATTTTAATTTGCTTATTTGTTTTCCTACATACACACACACACACACACACACACACACACACAATTTTTCATAAGTGCATAGACTGTGTCATCCTTACCAGGATTTCTTAATTTTCCATTATAAAGTAAAATATAATATGGGTGCAGAAAAATATTCAAAACAAACGTAAATAGTCATGAATTATTATAATCACTCCCCAGGTCAAGAAATAGAACTTCACAGCCACCTTAGAAATCCCTGTCATATGCTCCATCCCAGCAATTACCCATCTCTGAAAGGTAATCACTATCAGGACTTTTGTGCTAATGCTTTTCTTGTGTTTCTTGATCGTCTTATCACCCAAGTGTGAAATCCTAGATGCTATAGCTTGGTCTTGCCTATATTTTTTAAAATTTAAAAAGTCTTTATTTCTTCTCCTCAAAGGCTGCCCTTCCATCCTTTTCTTTTCCTAACAGATTATCTAAGAAGGAGCCCAGAATGCTGTGTTTAGGGGGGTGTGGGTGTACCAGTATATATTATGCCCATCACCCCCATGCTTTCTTCTGTCCACCTCACCCATATTCCTCAGCTTCACCTGCCTGCTCTACACCAACTAACTCAGGCCAACAACCACTGTGTGCCTTCCAGTGTTTTCCTCCATGCCAATAAATCTTATGCAGGTGGTATATTTGAAAGGAGAGCCCAGGAAACAGGAGTGAGAGAGCAGAGAGTGAGACAGGGAAGAAGGGAAGATGGTGTCATGGAGCTGGTTACCTCTGTGGGCACCACAGAGGCACAGAAATCACTGGAAAGGCACAGGAACGTGACTCTAGGCACAAGGAAGCCTCCTAAACCTCTCCCTCTCCTCCCCAAAGATGTCTCCAACCCTCCTGATTTTTCCTCCCACCCACCCCCACCCCGAATTTAATATGAGCCTAAAATAATCCTATCTTTCAAAGCCCCACTTTGGATACCACCTTTAGGGAGTAGCACAGTGGAGGGAAAACATGGACTTGGGGTCCAAAGTACTGTCAAGACCTGACTCAGCTCTTCCTGCTGCATCAGACACTTGGGCAGCTCCTCCAGGGTCTCCTAGAGGTGAAACCCCTCCCAGGGCACAGATACTGGAAATCTGGCTTGGCCAGAGCCTCGGCTAAAGACAAACAGCACATGCGCGCGCGCGCACACACGCACCAAAAGAGCTTGATGAAGCGAATGCCCAAGATTTTCCAGCCAGATGAGCTCTGCTTCTGTGCAGACAAGAAAGCACCTGCATAAAAGAAAGCAGCAGAGGGTCAGAACTTGCAAAACAGCCTTTGCTAACTAGATAAAACTGGTCTTCTGCACAATCCTTTAGCCAGGTCTCCTGCCCTCCCCCCCTCCGAAGGTCGTCCCAATCAGTCTTCCCCGAACCCCCTCTTCAGTCACTGTGGCCTGGGTCAGAGAGAGATTGAATCACCCAATAAAAGCAAGCGTGCCATCTGCACAAAAGTCAGATGCTTCCAGAATTCACTGGAAGGTGAAACGTTTTTTCTCTCCACAGAAAAACAAAGCAGGGAGAAGGAGGGAAGTATTCCCTCTCATTCGTGAAAGGCGAAGCGTCTGGATTTGACAACCTGGAGACGATTCAGGTATGTGCCACTGTGGTCAGTGTCATGTATAAATGTCATTTCCTGTCTGCCTCGAAGGTGAAAATATCAAACCTGACACTGCCTCATGGCTTGAGAACTATTCCCTGCAAAATGACAACAAATAATTTTATCATAAACAAGTTAGCACAGAAGTCTTTCCTTCTTAATTTAATTTTAGGAGAAAGGATGCTTAATCCTTTAATTACGCAGCACATTTATCTGTCAAACTGACTCTCTCTGCTAAAATACATTTTGCCATCACAGAGGCTGCTGATACCTATCTGCTCAAAGAATTTATAGCGTTACAGAAAAATTCCCTTCTTTAAAAAAATTTTTAAAAAGCAAATAATGGAAAACTTAATCCTTTTAAGAAAGAAAGCACTTTATAGGCCTAATCATCAACTGCTTCCCCCACCCACCCTTATGCCCAGCTGAAGGGGCTGCAAAGGCCAAGGGCACAGGGTCTGGATGCTGGTCAGCCAGCAGTGTATTTCCAAAAGGTATATTTCCAAAAGGGGTTCTGGGGACTTAACTGAATGGAGCCACAAGTAAAATCTCGGATCCAGTTAAGAAATCATCTGCTCAAAGGCCTGAAGAAGGAGCACCACATGGCGAGGCTAATGTTGAGTGAAGGATCCAGTGTCAGCCCTGGGAATGGGGCAGCTGTGGTTCGGAAGAAGTGCCCTAGGAATCTGGGGCCAGAGTCCTCACTGTGCCACAGGGGAGCTGTATGATGTTGACCAAAGCTCAGACAGAACCTTCGTGAAAGTTGTCTTTCAATGAAGAGGAATAGCAACCTCTACCTTACAAGACTGTGGTGAGGATTAATGAGATGGGTACCTATGAAAGCACTGCAGCAAGTCTAAAGTAAATCTGTGATCGTAGTGGCATATTAGCTGGTGGCTCCAATGGATTTCATTTAGAGGTTCACAGAACCCTGCTGACCAATTCAGTTCATTTATCCCAGCCCTTTTACCAGACCCCCAGGTTGCCTTAAGTCCTATGGGAAATCCAAGCACAGGTGATTAATTGGACTCAAACAATCTGCATATAGTCAAATACATTCTAAAACTAAAAAAAACCTTAAACTTTCTGGTCACTTAATTTATGCCAAAGGAGTTAAGAATATACAATACGGAAAGGACAGTCTCTTTGATAAGCGGTGTTGGGAAAACTGGACAGCCACACGCAACAGAATGAAACTGAACCACTATCTTCTGCCATACACAAAAATTAACTCAAAATGGACTAAATCTTGTGTGAAAGGCCTAAAACCACAGAACTCCTAAAATAAAACATAGGCTTCTTGACATTAGCCTAGGCATTGACTCTTTGGATTTGACCCCAAAAGCAAAGACAGCAAAAACAAAAATAAACAAGTGGGACTTCATCGACCTAAAAGCTCACGCATGGCAAAGGCAAACATCAACAGAATGAAGAGACAGCCTCCTGAGTGAGGGATAGTATCTTCAAATCATATATCTGATAAAGAGTTAATACCCAAAATACATAAGGAACTCACACATAGAAAAAAACAAACAATCTGACTTAAAAATGGGTAGAGGACCTGAACAGACATTTTTCCAAAGAAGACACACAGATGGGCAACAGACACATGATAAGATGTTCAACATCACTCATCATCATGGAAAGGCAGATCAAGACCACCATGACATACCCCCTCACACCTGTCAGCATGCAACAAATAACAAGTGTTGGCAGGGATTTCTCCAGAAAAGGGAACCCTCATGCACTACATGGTGGGAATGCAAACTGGTGCAGCCACTGTGAAAAACAACATGGAGGTTCCTCAAAAATTTTTAAATAGAACTACTATAAGATCCAGCAATTCCACTTCTGGGTATTTATCCCCCCAAAAATGAAAACGCTAATTTGAAAAAAATATATGCAGTCCCACATTCATTGCAACATTATTTAAAATTGCCAAGATATGAAAACAATCTAAATGTTCATCAATGGTTGAATGAATAAAGAAAATATGGTATGTATACACATATATTATATATTATATATAACTGAGCCATAAAAAGAAGGAAATCCTGCCATATGTGACAACATAGGTGTACCTTGAAGGCATTATGCTAAGTGAAATAAGTTAGGCAAAGAAAGATAAATACTGTATGTGGAATCTAAAAAATAAATAAGTCACTTATATGTGGAATCTAAAAAAAGAAAAAAACAAAAAACGAAAATGAACTCATAGATCCAGAGAACAAATGGGTGAAGGTGGGAGGTTGGCAAAATGTATGAAGGGGGTCAAAAGGTACAAACTTCCAGTTATAAAATGGACAAGTCCTGAGGACATAACGTCCAACATGGCAATGATACTTAACAATACTGGATTGCGTTTTTGAAAGTTGCTGAGAGAGTAGATCTTAAAAGTTCTCAGCACAAGAAAAAAGTCTGTTATGATGTATAAAGAGAGGTTAACTAGACATTGTATTGATCATTTTGCAATACATACACCTATCGAGTCATTGACTTGTGCACCTGAAACTAAGAATGTATGTGAATTATGTCTCAACTTTTAAAAATTTGACAAATAAACAGAGGTAACCCCTCTCCCCCCAAAATTAAACCTTTCTAATACTAGAAATACTGGAAACAACATAAAATGCTATTTTTTGCCTTCCTTATAAGAAAAGGAAGTTTAATTATAGCTAAGTGAAATAAATAAGTTAGATAAAGAAAGATAAATACTGTATGTGGAATCTAAAAAATAAATAAATCACTTATATATGGAATCTAAAAAAAGAAGAAAAAAAAAACAAAGTCTTTGTAAGGGAGGGATGACAGAACAAGGCAGATCAAAACCCCAAATGGAGAACCCCATTTTGGAAGGTCATTTGGTAGTATCTATCAAAAATTTCAACATGCTTACCCAGCAATTATCTCTCCAGAAAAGTATCTTTCCTTCCAGAGTATAAAAAGGACACTGGTTATAGCAATGTTTGCTTGTATAAAAGGAGAGTCCTGAGTGTCCGTCATTAGAAGACCAGTCAAATAAAGTATGAAATATTCATAGAGTGGAATAATAAACTGCTATAAAAAGAATAAAAGAGAGCTAATTATACAGCTCTGGAAAAAAAGTCCTTATTTAGTCAACTTACAAAAGCCTACTTCACAGAAGAATATGGTTCATTCAAGTATCACCAAAGCACCACGTGCATGCATATACATACTCATATAGGTATAGAAAAGAGTCTACAATGTTATACATGGGGGGTAAAAGTTAGATACTGTGGAGGGAAAAGACTTTTAGCACTTAATTTCAATTTATATGCTGTGTGAAATATTTAACATGAGCTTGTATTGTTTTTATAATATGAAATGGGAAAAAATATATTGTCTTATTCTATACAGAACAAACCCCAACAAGAATAAATGAAGAATATTCTCTAAAACAAACTAGATATCCCTGTGATCCATCTTGACTCTAACACTCTCTTGAGGGGCACCTGGGTGGCTCAGTCAGTTAAGCATCAGACACTTGATCTCAGCTCAGCTCTTGATCTCAGAGTCATGAGTTCAAGCCTCACACTGGGCTCTGCGCTGAGTGTGAAGCCTGCTTTAAAAAAAAAAAAAAAACTCTCTTGAAGTAGAGGTGACCCTTGAACGATATAGGCTTGAACTGCACAGACACACTTATATGGGTTTGTTTGGGTTTTTTTTTTCAATAAATACAGTACAATACAATAAATGCATTTTCTGTTTTGATAGCTTTCTTAATTATATTGTCTTTTTTCTAGCTCACTTTATTGAAGAATAGAGTATATAACACATATCACAAACTAAATATGTGTTAATAGACTATGTTTTGGTAAGGCTTCCATTAATGACAGCTATTATAGTTAAGTTTTTGGTGGCGTCAAAACTTATATGTGGATTTTCAATTGTGCAAGGGCCAGCTATATATGAATTTTTTACTCAGGGACCTGAAGAACATGAAAAACATCTAGATAAAATCTTAAAACCTCCAGGAATTTTTAAGCATAAAATATATCTGGCCTACAGTTTCTCTTAGATGTAACAAGCAGAATTTGATATTTATTAAAATGTGTGCAAGTAGGGGTATCTGAGTGGCTCAGTCAGTTAAACGACTGACTCTTGGTTTCTCCTCAACTCTTGATCTCACAGTTCGTCGGATCGAGCCCCACGCCCAGCTCTGTGCAGATGGCGTGGAATCTGCTTGGAATTCTCTCTCCCTGCCCTTCCCCTGCTCGCTTGCTCTCTTTCAAAATAAATAAACAATTTTAAAATGTGTATAAATAATTCTGTAAGATTAAAATAAGTGAGAAAACCAAAACAGAAGGAAAATCAGGGTAGGAAAACCAAATGAAGTTAGAAATAGCATTTGTAGGGGAGGAAATGCACATTATAGCTTGCATCCTGGGATCTCACTAGCATGAGTGCCCTAACATCTCCACAAAGAGAAAAACGCAAGTTTATGACTTCACAGCATTCACAGGATTAAAACAAACCACTTACTTGTGAAGAGTACAGATATTCAGGCGGGAGAGTCCTGAGAGAAATTTCTTTCATGAGTCCTCATTAAAAAAAAAAAAAAAATACACTGCTACATTAAGAGGGCTCTCAACAAAATCCTACAGAAATGAGTTTCCGTAGAGCAGTATCTATTTCAGTTATGGAAAATGACATGGGAGAAAAGAAGATATTATTGCTCTTTACTTTCTAGTATGGGACCTTCTTCAAAACACAACAAAAAAAAGCAGACAGTAATGCACCTGCTTTATAATCACGATGTGCAATTTAGATCACGAAAGTCACAAAGAATGCTAATAACAAAACACTGTTTGCTAACCTGCTATCCCCAGACCCTAGCAGAATGCCCGGTAAATAAGAAGCCTTCAACAGAAATGTTAAAATATGATGAACTTGGCCTTTACACAGACATTCTAAAACAGCTTGTTCTTCTGCTATTTTCCATGATGCTTTCACCAACGATAAACTGGACTGCAAAATGGGAAAAACACACAATAGAAGCTTGGAATTTCTTTCAAAGCATATTCCTTCCTTTCTCTGCTTGGCCTAGGAGCTGGGAGGTGGGTGCAAAACCATTAAAAGATAAGTTTTCTGGCATGAGACCAGGAACAGTTCAAAAGGTGCTATTGTAGAGCTGTCAGCTCAAGGAACTGAGCTACAGAACTCCTAAGAATGATATGGGAAACCTGTGATTTAATCAGCTGCAGACTCGTTACCCACAGGACCTCCACAGAGAAGCCTCTATCCATTAGCGTGTCAGGTGCATATTTCATAGCGGGAAGGAGTGGCACTTAGGAGTTAGGGCAAAAGTTGACGGAAGGAGCTGTGGTTTACCAGGGCACTTCTCGCTGGTCGGGGACTGCATGCTAGTGACAGCTACATGGCCTCCCATTTTTAAAAATACAAAAAGTAGAAAGATGCCTGGTGGGGGGCTCAGTTGGTTGAGCCAAATTTGGCTCAGGTCATGATCTCAGGGTTCGTGAGGTCAAGCCCCTCATCGGGCTTGCTGCTGTGAGCTCAGAGCCTACTTGGGATCCTCTGCAACCCCCTCTGCCCTTCTCCTGCTCATGCTTTCTCTCAAAAATAAATAAAACATTTAAAATAAAATAAAAATAAAAAGGTAAATCCACCAGCCCTTTGGCGGATCCCCCACAGAGGACTCACATAAAGTGACTTGCTCCTGTCTTTTCACTCTCTGACCACAAAACATCCTGTGACAGTCAGATGTTTGTTCTAAAGAGCAAGTCGGGCATTCACCTATTCACCTACAGGCCCTTCCAAAATGAGTGGGTGTGCCCAAGTGCGAGGGACAGCTGGGGGGAGAGAAAACTGAAAAGCACAACAAATCAGCAAGTACCCACAACTAACCAGACCCTCCCACCATCTCTGGGAATGCTGAAGTACTAAACCAGCTCCTGTCTTTACAAAGCAGTCAACCGAAGTAGTGCAAAAATGGAACCACTGGTGCCTAGTTGGTGAGGTCAGGCTGTGAGCCCCCACAACCCCTCAGCCTGGGAGATACACAGCCACGCTGTGAGAGGCCAGCCAGCCCCTTGAGGCTGCCTCAGTTGAAAGCAGAAGGACCGCACATCAATCTAGCCACAGGCTTGCTCATTCCTCATTCCCCTGCCTCTTTCCTTCCCAGCCACACTGCAGGCCATGCTTTCTCTTTCCTTTGGATCTCCATTCTCACCCAAGAGTCCTGAATAAGGAGGATATAACTCATTAACGCTTACTGATCAATGCTGTCCTATCACATCAGCCGGCTGAACACATCAGACCACACAGCACACCCCAACAGAAATAGGAACTGAACCTATTTTTAAAGACATCCAAAGAACAAAATTGCATGTTTTATTACCTAATCCAACCTGAAACTTTGGACTGAAAGGTCAAAGTTCCAAAATTCTGTCACCAGAGTAGGAAAGTATGCACACAGGGGAACCAAAGAGGGCTGGAGAATGTAATAAAAATTAACACCCTTCCCCCAGAGAGTCCGCTACCAAAGATGCACCATTAAAATAATCGCACAAAGAATGAGGTGTCAGGGGAGCACCTGAGACTGGGAAGGTGGATCGGCAGCCCCAGGGCTCTTGCTACCAAATGGCACCTTCCTCCCTTTACCTGAGACTGAAAGACATTCTCTTGCCAGGCCACAGAGGTATCCCTGCCACCAAACAAATTACAGACACCCCCAAGAAAGTTCCTTCTGCAAACAGTATCTCTTGCTAGACATAAACACCTCCTTTCAAAGCTTGAAATTTATTAGCACCCAAATGATGTTTATGACCCTGAGGCTTGTGATCCTGTCATGGATTCTATCAACCAAGGAGACTGGATTAGCTCATGGACTGAGGCATTTATGGCCCTGAAGTGAGCCACTGTTCAAAAAACACTAAGGACAGATGGAATTGATCTACCCCCAGGTGGATGAGCGCCGCTCGAGCAGGAAGGGCCCCGTGCTGGCTGAAAGAACACCCAAGACCAAGGAGAGAATGTAAAATAATAAAGCAAGAACTCACACGGCAGCCAGGAACCACCCAGAAGCAATAACTATCAGAAGTAAGCTAACCAGGGAGAGAAAGCAACCAAATGCTGAAGAGGTATCACAGCCAGCAAGAAAAATTGGCAAGATTTCTACATCAACATGAAAATGCAAAGGTGAGGGGCGCCTGGATGGTTCAGCTGGTTATGTGATTGATTCTTGATTTCTGCTCAGGTCATGTTCTCACAGTTTGTGAATTCCAACCCTGCATCAGGCTCTGCTCTGACACAGCGGAGTCTGCTTGGGATTCTCTCTTTCCCTCTCTCTCTGCCTCTCTCTCTCAAAATAAATAAACATTTTTTAAAAAGTTCTAAAAAAGATTGCAAAGACGAATAAATGTCAGTGGAATTCATTCCTCAAGGAACTTTCTGAGTTATCTATATACAAACACAAGAGGAATTTTTTACATTGTGGTTTGGTTTGGTTTTGATTTTTTAATTCTTAAAAACCTAGAGATGCATGCATTTTTAACATGCAGTTTCAACATTTGTGGACTTTACCAGAACACTTCAAGAGAAAAACGAAAAGTTGGATAAACACTGAAGGTTACTCACTCGGTTAGGAGTTCAGGGAAAGGGGCGGTGGGGGGGGGGGGGAAGCGGAGAACCTACTGAAACTTACTGAAATTCTAAACTCCTGGGACGTAAGTGGGGTAAAGAAATGTTAGTCGCCTTAGTATTTTGTTGTCTCCTGCAGTGGTTCCCAATTTTTGTTAACTCTTGTTCCTTGTTACAGAAAAATACAAGGTGACAGTGGCAAAGAAGACACCTAAATTATAAACTTTGGCCTTTATCTTTGGACCCAATCTCTAAATTAACAGTAATTAGGGGCACCTGGGTGGCCAGTTGGTTGAGCGTATGACTTCAGCTCAAGTCATGATCTCACGGTTTGTGAGTTCGAGCCCCACATCAGGCTCTGTGCTGAAAAACAGCTCAGAGCCAGGAGCCTGCTTCAGATTCTCTATCTTCCTCTCTCTCTGCCCCTCCCCTGTTAATGCTCTGTCTCTCAAAAATAAATAAATGTTTAAAAAAATTTTTTAAAAAGAATAATTATATTGGGGTTTTTAGAAAGCCCTTTCTTTTTTTTATATATATTTTATTTTATTTTATTTTAAGTAATCTCTACACCCAACATAGGGCTCAAACTTACAACCCCAAGATCAAGGTCACACACTCTAACAACTGAGCCAGCCAGGCGCCCCTGGAAAGGCTTTTCTAAGACAAACTTCTAGATTTATATCCCCTGTAGCAAAGCCCTGAAACATCAAGCAATCCTGGCTAGTATTCCTGAGTGTCTCTTGAGAGTGTAGACTACACCCTGATTTACACATATTCGGATACTATTCAACAAATGATGAGCAAAAAACTGTGCTAAGTCTCGGGTTGGGTGAAAAACATAGAAGTAGTATGGTCTGTCCAATTTCAGGGAGCTTACCCCCTTATTAGGAGGCAAGACACTTGCACAAATAACTAAAACACACACATATACAAAAGGTACAATGGAGTAAATGTACTCACCATTTATTATTTATGTATTTATTTACTTATATACATTTAGTGATGAGAAATTTCTGCCTTTCATGTGTGTGCATGTGTATGTATATGTACATGTACATTGTCCAGGATGTGTTGCCTCAGATCCTATGGAGATCTTCTCCATAAGTGGCATATGTGTCCTGCAATTCGCTTGCCCACTGGCTGTCCCCACTGTTGTAGATTACAGGAAGCCAGTCGGAGGTTGTTCATCAATTCTTGAGCCATAATGAAGCACCCACTTTCTGAGTCTTACCTTTCCCCAAACTTACCCTATGCCCAACCAATAGGAAATGAATGAATGAAATTTACTAAAAAGTTTCTCTTTACACTTTCCTTTACATATGTTTTCACCTTCAGAATTCCAACAATAATAACAAGTACTACCTCTGAATATTATAGGATTAGGATAAGTACTAAGATAATACCAATTCCTCATTTCCAGCTTGCCAGTCTATCGGTCATTTTATATGAGCCACACAGTTTTCTCAACTCTGCTTTACATTTTAAAGAAGCATTCTGGGGGCACTTGGGTGGCTCAGTCAGTTAAACATCCAACTCTTGATTCTGTGTCAGGTCACGATCTCATAGTTTGTGGAATCCAGCCCCACATCCTTGCTGAATGGCCACTGGGTGCATATCCATATGGAAAGACATTCCTTCTCCTTGCCCTTAGACAGTTAAGTAGTACATCTATACAGATTTACTGAATCACCTCAATGTGGCTCCAGTTCTCTACCTCTCTGCCCTAGTAGAGACCTGATCTTGGTTTTCTCAGGACAGTGCCGGTCTCTATAGGACAGGGGTCTCCCCCTGGAAGGATAGGAATGTGGAGTTATTATAACTCCTGGAGGAATGGCAGTGTGCCTGCAGCAAAGCACTGACCCTATTTGTGTCACCATTTCCCGTTTGTAAAACAGGGTAATTATAACCTCCCTGCTGTATATGGCTTTTGGAGAAGCTTCATTAATGTTTGTAAATCACTTCACAGATGGGAGTGACTGCTCATTGTTGTGGCAGGTGGAAGATCTCTGGCCCAAGCCTTCCATCCGTCTTGGTGGCCTGGCAGCATGCTTCATCTCAGATTAGGGAGAAAAAGTAATACCCTTCCCTCTCCCTCTTCCTATTAACATGGGATATCTGAAGACAAACCTAGTAGCCCTTTTGCCTAAATTTCTGTGTTCTCAATTTTACACGTTTTCATCACAACACAGAAAGCATTAATATTTTTAGATGCAAGAACTTAAAATTAACATCTTTGTAAACTTTCACAACTGCTATACAATTATCGTCAAGACTTATTTCTATGCAACAATTTCTGCCCATGTGATGTCCAAGGGTGTATTTCTAAAAATTCAAAAGTGGATACATCTTGAATGCTCTTTGCTAATGCAGCTAACACCTAAATCAGTTAACCTTCTTTTAAAAGAAAGAAAAAACATTTAAAAGGAAAAAAAACACGTTTTTAAAGTGCAGATAAAGCACAATCATACACATGTAAAATGAACTTTTAGACATATTCTTATACATTTAAAAAATGCAAAAGAGGGGGTGCCTGGCTGGGTCAGTTGGTAGATCATGTAACTCTTGATCTCAGGGTCGGGGGTTTGGACCCCATGTTGGATATAGTGCTTACTTTTTTAAAAAATGCAAAAGAGTACACTTTAAAAAAAAAAACCCATTTGGGTATTAAAAGCCCCACTTCGGACATAAGTCTTATTTAAAAAATCCAAATAAAATGCAAAAGAGTACACTTAAAAGAGTACACTTAAAAAACTCATGGGTGGGACAGTTGGTTAAGCGGCTGGCTCAGTTGGTTAAGCGGCTGGCTTCAGCTCAGGTCATGATCTCACGGTTCGTGAGTTTGAGCCCCACGTCAGGCTCTGTGCTGAAAGCTCAGAGCCTGGAGCCTGCTTCAGATTCTTTGTCTCCTTCTCTCTCTGCGCTTTCCCCTCCTGTCTCTCTGTCTCTCAAAAATAAATAAACATTAAAAAATTAAAAAAAACAAAAACTCATTTGGGTATTAAAAATGTCTCACAAGAACCACATTTTAAGGATATGCATTAATTTTTTATTGTTTTTTTTAAACTCAAAAACATTAAATGTTTTAAAATAAAGTTTAAAAGCCACTGTGACTTAAACGATCATCAGTAGGGTACTAGCTACATAAATTATAATGTATTCATTATGTGGGGGGATGAAATTTTACATATGTTTCTAATTTTAAAAAAATGAAAGTCAAGAATAGTCACAGGTTATCATTTGTGTTTAAAAACAGATGAAAGATGATAGATAGATAGATAGATAACGGATGGATGAATGGATGATAGATAAGTAGATAGATTGATGGATGGAAAGATGGATGGGTGGATAGATACATAGATATCGGATATTTGTGTGTTTGCATGTACATATGTATATAAAATAAATTATCTCTAGAAGAATACAGGAAAAATGGTAAGAGCAGTTACTTCTGGGAAAAGAAAGATGAGACTACTTTGATAACAAGCTGTAGGAAAAGTCTTCACATTTATGTATACTCTGGGCTTGTTTAATATTTTTTACGTAAGAATGTACCACTTTTTAATTTAAAAAGTTTGTCATGTTAGTATATTTTGTTATTAATTTGGCATCCTGTGATATTTTATCTTATTTTATAGTGTATCCTATTAAGAAAAATTGCCAACTTCACACCAAAAAAATAGACTAGTGTCATTGTATATCAAAATTACCTGCCTTAAGGAGTAAATGGGAAATCTCCATGCCTTCTGCTAAATTTTACTGTGAACCTACCGTGCTCTGCAAAATAAAGTCGAGTTTAAAAAAAGGCCTACCTACAATAAGATGAATATGCTATAAAATATCTCCTCAAATAAGCTCAAGTGAGTCACAAAACTGTTTTCTTTGGTGTAAAAAGGTATCAATGAATAGGTAAACATTTACCCTCTACTGTAATGTGAGCACTCACATGGAATTGCTTTATATTCCTCTCTTGGAATTAATCTCCTTGTGGGCACAGACAAAGCCTAACGCATCTAATTTCCTCCCCCAAAGTCTAGTTCAACCCCTGGTAAATAATAGGTGTTCAAAAAACATTTGTCCAATAAAATAAATAAATTGACTTCACTGATATCTTGCCTAGTCTAACTAACTAGTCTTCTTTAATGAGACACTTTTTTTAAATGTTTATTTATTTATTTATTTATTTATTTATTAGAGACAGAGGGAAACAGAGAATCTCAAGTAGGCCCCGTGCCATCAGCACAGAGCCCAACTTGGGGCTCGAACCCATGAACCATGAGATCGTGACCTGAGCTGAAATCAAGAGTCAGAGGATTAACCAACTGAGCCACCCATGTACCCCTAATGTGACACTTTTAAAAAACCTTTAATAATTAATGGCACATAGTAAATTCAATGAGGTAAATATAGTATTCAGCATTTCTCAAACATGAAAAAATATTTTTCCCCACTAAGTGATTTGTAGTACTAGGGGTAATATAAAGTATAGAAAACTAAAAATGGAAATGGAAAATATTGCATTGGCTTTTAGTTTATACCTCACTGTTTCCTAAAACTCAAGGTCAGCAGAGACCATTAGTGCTCACTGAGTATTCCTGGGCTCCCTGCATCTCTCATGCTGCCCTGCTGTTGGGTCGGGGCCATATGATTGCATCCAGCATGCGAAATGTGAGGAAGGGATGTGCCGTCTCCATTCCAAGGCACTCAAGAGTAGTCAGTATGTCACCTTCATCTTTTTCTCCTTTTGCTGGGACAACTCTGGAAATCAGGTGTTGAGAGAATGACCTCACAAGGGAATCCCCAACTCACCAGATGTGGAACACTCCATGTCAACTCACATCAGAGTTTGTGATGAGCAAGAAATATACTTTTTTTGTGCTAAGTCACTGAGATTTTAAATCACAGAGTGATTTCTTATAACTCCATAACCTAGCCCATCCTGACTAAATACATTCATCATCATCACATTCCTTGAGATAAAAATAAGGAATGAATGCCTACTAAGTGTCGGTCATCATATTTGAGGCATGTTACAATAAGGTATTGCAAAACTGCCAAGAGAGAAATTAAAGAAGCAAAGTATGTGGACTGAGGGATGAATAGCCTCTGTTATTTGAAGGAAAAGTGCTGAGGTTAGATGCCTTTTCATTTTTGCAAACCTAGTACTTATTTCAGAAGTTATCAAAGTAAGCTTAAGGGAAAATAATACAAATTTTCCCAGTGTAACTAGCATTTTACTGTGTCTGGATTACTCCATTCTTTCCCAAAGACTAAGTATTCTCTGAGTAAGACTGGGAAGGAGTATGTCCACAAGTATGATTTCACATCCAGAAATAAATATTTCTGTTCTCCTGTTTTATCTATATAGAATTCTCTGCTTAAAAAAAAAAACTACAAATCTAAAGGGAACACTGCAAGTGGTCTAATATATATCAGAAATTGTCACTAGACCTCTTCAGTCAGTGCTCTTGTGCCTTTGTCATAATTAGGCAATGTGTCTATAAATTTTATGAATTAAGGTTACATAATAGGTCAGTGCTCTTAACAGATTTGCATCATTCAGTCATAATATCCATCCAAAGAAATAATCACATGAGATAAAATTCCATTGCAGTGATGTACTTCGATTCAAAATCTATAACTGCCTTGTGACATTATGGGGAATTGGAGCAGAAGAACAATGTTGGGGGACATTGAGGCAGAATGTACAGGATTCTGTTCATCATTTTCAGTGGTGAAAAAGCCAAATAATGAGAGCTACTCAGTGCCCCACCTCATTAAATCCCAAGGATCTTTTTAAAGCTCAGCAGAATTTTCATGATCACAGTGATCCAAGAGTCTGGAATTCCAACACCAGATGTCAGACAAACCCCAAGTCGTGGGAAAACAAAATCTTTCATTAATTTTCTATCCAATGCTCTAAGCAGCTTCACAACTTTGCTTGGTGGAATATCCACCAGCACATAATGCCAGGTTCCTCCCTCCCTCCTCTTGCTCCTCCTCCCATCAGGGCCAAAAGCGTTTTTAAAGGATTGTTTTGGAAAAGCTGTTCCCAGGTTTGCTGTGTACTGGACAGGGTTTAACCTCAAGTTTATAGAACTCTGAGACCCTTCATGGAAGCCACAGTGACAGTCCAGTTTGAAATCTGGAGTGCTGGGCAATGAAACCACAAACTCTGTCTGGGCACTTGATCAGCCAGGTCCTGCCTTTGAAAGATGACCCCTCTGAGACAGAGGTCAGAGTTGGAATGCCCTACTGATTGCAGCTTAGCTCTCGAGGCTGAAACCCTCAGGAGTTAGGACTGGTCTGGCCCAAAGCGAACTCTGGATACATACATTTCCTCTTATGATTTTCATTTTCAACTTACCAATAACTTGTTCCACCTTGAGTTAATGCCAGCTGAGACAGTCAACCAGATTCTCTTCTGGTTCGTAAACTGCGACTCAGCCCTTGATAACCATTAGCTGCCTCTGCATTTTTTACTTTTGATATTATCTTTTTTTTCACTATATAGCAATTGTATCTACAAGTCAGTAGAGCACATTCTAACTCCTCATTCTTATTTCTTTTTACATATACGCATATACACATTAATTTTTGCATAAGTAGAATCATGTCATATTTGACAGGGATCTGTTTAGTGCAGTCTTTTTATTTCTTTTTCATTTGCCCCCATTTCCTCATCTTTACAATTATGCAGGATCTCCAAAGCTATCGTCCTTATTTTCCTCTATACTCATATCATCATAAACATATGCACACACGTGGAATTTTTGTTAGCCCATGTTTACTGTACAAGTTGGATCATTTTGTACATATTTCTCTTCATCCCTTATTTCCTCATTCTATAATACCTTGTCAACTGTAGTAGCTCTAACACATTATTTTAATACCTAAAAATACACCTTGGTCAAGTGATACCAATTACTTTATCAGCTTTTCTTCCTCTTTATTTCTAGCTTGTACTTGTTTGTTTGTGATTTTACTTTTTCCTATACTAACCATGCTTCAATAAATATCCTTGTAAATATAGCTTCCCATATCGACACTTTCATTTCTAAGGAATATAGTCACAAGAGTGGACTACTACCTTGAAAACCGTGTATTTTAAATTTTTAATAGATTGTTTTCATGGCTAAATTCATTAGATGTTGCATGGTTGTTTCCATAAACATGATGTAATTCACCTTGCAACAAGCCGTGCATAGGTATTACAATCTTTTAAATTTTGCCAGTCATATTTCATTGTTACTTTAATCTGTATTTACCCATTACCGATGGATTTGAGCATCTTTTCATAACTCTTTAATCCTGTTACTTCACTCATCTATAAGTTGCCATTGATTTTACTGGGGTGATTGTCGTTTCCTGTGTTCCCTCTTAAGTGACACACATATGAGGTGAACAGAAGACAAGTGGAATTCACAGCCAAGATCAAGCATAACTGGGAGGTGACTATCATTAATAGCACTGTATTATACATTTCAGAGTTGCTAAGAGAGTAAATCTTAAAAGTTCTCATCACAAGAGAAAAATATATAACTATGTGTCATGATGGATGTTAACTAGTCTTATTATGATGGCCATTTAACAGTATACACACATGTCACATAATTATGTTGTAAACCTGAAACGAAGATAACTGTTAATGTCAATTATACCTCAATTTAACAACAACAGCAAAAAAAGAATAATGGGGAGGAACTTGTATAAGGAAAAGAGTTAGGGATTGGGAATCGCAGTTAATTTTGCCAAAAGGTCAGTGATAAGTGGAAAGGAGTTCTACTTTACGCGTAGATCTGAGGGTGGGACACCATCTGTTTACTTGGTCATGGATCAAGCTGACTCTCCCAAGAGCTCAAGTGCTGAGTTGGCCTAAATTATGGAGGGCAGTTTGGTGAGAGGAAAGAAGGCAGAAAACAAAGAGGGGAGGGAGGCGAGGGGATATAGCATGTGGTTAGTGCCTGCCTTGTGCCAGTTACTGGAAGAGGCATTTTATAGACATGTTTATTCCTGGCAATGAACGTATGAGTTAAGCCATCATCTCTATAGGTACTCAGAGATATCAAGTAACTTGTCCTACACCATTCATTTAGTGAGGGATGGACCTAGAGGTCTGTCTCACTCCCCCATCCATGCTCTTTCCCAGCCAAAGAGAAAATGGCAGTGGGAACCTGAGCCAGGTGCTGTGTTCTGCACAGAAGAGTCGGGTAAATGCAAGGTGCCATCATCACCACCCTAGGAAGCCTTGTGTGTAACTTTGAGTTCTACAAAGGTGTTCTTATAGTCAACACCTCCCTCATGTGGCCAGAGAACCATAATTTGGCAATTCAGTTACACATAGAGTTTTGGGTCTTCAGTAATTATTAAGACTCTCTTGTAAATATTATGCTGAGATAAATCAAAGAAAGACAAATACTGTATGATACCACTTATATGTAGAATCTAAAAAACCCAAACTTGTAAAAACAGAGGATGGTGGTTACTAGGGGCTGGGGGTAAGGTACTTGGGGAGATGTGGCTTAAGGGTACAAACTTGCAAACTTATTAGATCAATAAATTCTTATTAGAACTTATTAGATCAATAAGTTTTGGAGATCTAATGTACAGAAGAGTGATTATAACAATACTGTATTATAAACCTCAAAGTTGCTAAGAGACTAGATCCTAACTATTCTCACCACAAAAAAAAAAAAATGATAATTATGTGATTTCAATTAACATTAAGGTGGTAATCATATTACAATACATAAATTTTCAAATCAACTTGTATACCTTAAACTTGTCTTAAACAATCTTATATGTCAATTTTATCTCAATTTAAAAAAAAAGTCTCTCTTGTGAGGATCAGTCTTCTTTAGGGTGGGTGGCTTTAAAATCACCCAGATCGGGGCACCTGGGTGGCTCAGTCAGTTAAGCGTCTGACTTCAGCTCCGGTCATGATCTCACAGTTCGTGGGTTTGAGCCCCACGTCGGGCTCTGTGCTGACAGCTCAGAGCCTGGATCCTGCTTCGGATTCTGTATCTCCCTCTCTCTCTGCCCCTTCCTCCACTCTTTCTCTCTCTCTCTCTCTCTCTCTCTCAAAAATAAATAAACATTAAAAAATTTTTAAATAAATAAATAAATAAATAAACAAAATCACCCAGATCAATAAATTTAAAAATATATATTCATGTTGCCACAAATTCAGTTTCTGAGCAGCCAGTGAGTACAACCAGACTTATCATACACCAATTAGCATCACACAATATGTTTTTGTAAGGAGAGACAGCTATGTTAAAAAATAAATGTCAGGCATCTATCCAAAACTGTCCTTTGAGTAACAGCTTCAGATACCAATTTAGATATACTATGTCTATTAAGAGGAATTCAAGGGAATGCTGACAGAGGTTTCTGGGTGGTGATTATTTACTACATTTTCAACTTAATAATTACTCCACCAATCAGGTCCCATTGGTCTTGTCTCCTTACTAACTAATTTAGACTTTTCCCATCACAGAAATCCACAAAAATGTCATTCTGGAATGAAATCAAATTGTGCAAGATGAATTCTCCATTTAGAGCTCCAGAAAATAACCTTAATATATAAATCATCTTGGATTTTTCCATAAAGTGATTGCACAAACAAGAAGGCATTACTCATAACATGGAAGTTATCAGCAGTGTGCTACAGAAGGCACAAACAGCTTGTCCAGCTGTCTCAAAGGTTCTAAGGGGTGGACATCCAGTTGAAACATTCACATTGATTTCTCATTTTATTGTCAAGGCTTATCACATAAGGGTGATTTGTGTTCCACACTAATTAGCTAAGAGGTTTGGACATTAATCCACTTTCCCAAGAAGCAGCTCTCTGCAATAAGGTAGTTTTTGTAAAACACCAGCTCTGGCTTTATTGTCATGGGATCCATCACAGTAAGGAGATGTGTGTAGCATGCTCTCAAATGGCAGCTAGAGACATCCATACTTTACATTTGAACATAAGGCTCTTTACTCATGGTTCCCTGTGTGTCTTGTAGGTGCATCACTTAAAAGCAAGCAGTTAGGGGCACCTGGGTGTCTCAGTCAGTTGAGTGTCCAATTTCAGCTCAGGTCATGATCTCACTCATGTGTTCAAGCCCTGTGTCAGGCTCTGTGGTGACAGCTCAGAGCTTGCAGATTGCTACGGATTCTGTCTCCCTCTCTCTCTGCCCCTCCCCTGCTCATGCTAGTCTCCTCTTTCAAAAAAATAAATAAACATTAAAAAACTATTAAAAAAAAAAAGTAAACAGTATCAGTTGAAGAAAAGAAATACCATGTGGAGAATTTCTGTGAAGAGGAAGTTGTACAAATCTGATAAGGGTCTAGTATCCAGCATATATAAAGAACCCTTGAACTCAATAAGAAGAAGACAACTCACCCAATTACAAAGTTTATGAGATTTCTTTCTGAAATGATGAAAATGTTTTAAAATGGACTGTGATGATGGTTGTGCATATCTGTGAATATGCTAAAAACCCACTGAATCATTCACTTTAAATGGGGAAACTGTAGGGGTGCTTGGGTGGCTCAGTTGATTAAGCATACGACTCAATTTCGGCTCAGGTCATGATCTCACGATTGTGAGATCAAGCCCCAAACCAGGCTCTGCACTGGACATGGAGCCTGCCTGGAATTCTCTCTCTCCCTTCCCCTGCCCCTTCCCTGCTTGAACATGCACGTATGTGAATGCACATGCGTGCTCGCTCTCAATAAATAAATAAAATAAAGGAATCATATAGTATGTGAGTTATGTTTCAACAAAGCTATTTTTTTAGGACATAAAAAGGAAACTGTGAGTATGATAAACACTCACTGGCTGAAGTGAATGGCAGAGGGTTGTAGGAAGAATGAGACCAGATGTGAAGAAGCCATGGTCTCATCCAATGGCAAGTTAGTATAGCAGATGAGTAGCCTAAGATGCCCATAACTGGCATGCCAGCATCTGAGCCTCTCCACTCATTTAGTTATTTGGCAAATGTTTATTGAGCACCTACTACATGCCAAGTTACGTTCTAAGAAATTGAGATATAGCCATGATCAAGTGTTTAAAAGAAAGAGAGGAAAAGTTTAGGATGTTTGCTGCAGCATCAGTGTACTCTCAAAAACTGGAAACAATCTGAGGATCCATAGGAAAATGGGTAAAAAACAGTGATGGAATTTTGTCCATCCAGACATTTATTTACAATTATTATAGGGGCACGTGGGTGGCTCAGGTGATGAAGCATCTGACTCTTGGTTTCAGCTCAGGTCATGATCTCATGGTTCATGGGATCGAGCCCCATATCAGGCTCTGTGCTGACCGTGCAGAGCATGCTTGGGATTCTCTCTCTCACTCTCTCTGCCCCTCCCCAATTTGCACTCTCTCTGTCTCTCTCAAAATAAATAAATAAACTTAATAAATAAATAAATAAATAAAATTATTATAAAAATCTATACTGATGGATCTGCTATTATGTTGAACCATCTGAAATTGCCAATTTTGTAGGTCAAAATAGTCAAATATTAGCAACTTCATATATTATTGTATTAAAAAACACATTGCAGTTGGTTGATCAATTATAACCAGCATACCATTATGTTGGGGGACATTAATAAGGGGGGGGAAGCTGTGCAGGTGTGGAAGTGTGGGGTATATGGGTAATCTCTACCTTCTACTCAATTATGTTATGAACCTAAAACTACTTTAAAAAATAAAGTCTGATAAATTATGAAAAAAGTTGCTCATTGGTGTGCATAATAATATGTGTATCTGTATTTGCATAATTTTTTACTAGATAGGGAAAAGTATAGAAGGACAAGTACCTGGATATTACTATAGGAGGGAGAGGAATGTATGTGTGCGTGTATGCATATGTGCATGTATGTGTGTTGGGAAAGTGCTTATTAATTTTTTTCTTTATACATCTTTATATTATTTCATTTGTGACTACACTTATATGTTACTTTCATAATTAATAAGCATAATTGAAAATTATAAATAAGAAAGAGAACATAAGGAAAGCGCCTATGGAACTGAATCCATCATCCAGACTTGTGAGTCTTTCCCTTCAAGTTTAATTTCATGTACAACATGCAGGATGGACTGTCTAGACGTGAACGCCCACCGTATGCTATGGAAAGTTCGTGGAAATGGAAATTAGCTGTGGATCTGGACCTGTCTTCATAGCTACTCACAAGGAAACACAATAAAAATAGTTTCACAACACTTGCGATAAGACTACTGTACAAAGATTGATCACTTGACATCATTAAATCAAGTTCCCTTTGTGTGGGTTTCTGAGGACAAAGAAGCCCAGAGGTATTTTATGTGCAACATGAAATATGAGATAAGAAATTTGCAGAGATATGATTTCAGTACATTGGTGTGTTAGCTGGATTCCACTTATCCTCCCTAACTCCTAAACCAAACCCCAAACATTTGTTTCAAGTCTAGAATAGACTTGAAGAAGAGAGACTATCTTTTTTTTTAATGAATTTATTTTTTGCATATCTCTTCCCTTGGGGGCCCAAGAATGTGGGCAGTATTAAAACGTGAAAGGCGGTGTAAGATCATGGTTAAAGGCACAGTCTTTGGCCACAGAATGCCTGAGTTCAAACCTCAGCTCTGCCGCTTACTGACTTGGGCAACTCATGTGTGTGTAATTTCTCCGTCTGTAAGCTGGGGTTAACAATGAAAAGCACCTCTGGGGACTGTTAGGAGGATTGAATGTGCTGATACAAGCAAAGCATTTAAAATTGAGCCTGGCACTAAACAGTACACATTTTTGTGCATCAAAAACTGCTCATAACTTTGGCATATTGTCTGAAAACTGGGTGTAATCCTGTCTTTCTCACTCACACACATGGACTGATTGCCTCCTGCCTTCCAGGCTGTGTGCTGGGCATTCAGAATAATAAATAAGTGACTGAATCTCACAACCCCTGTGCTGAATGGTTTGCCACACATTTCAAAATGTGCAAGCCTTTTAATCGCTATCCCTTTTCACAGCAGAGGTCAAACAGAAGCTGTTAAAATTATTGAATTAGTCATGATAGAATACACAAAGTGGGAATAGAACACCACAGGATGGGTCCTTGAGGCAGAATGCCACTAGTGTGGGACAACAGGGCTCAACACCCCAACTCAGCATTCGTGATGTGACTATCAATTATTGAAGCTAGATCCCTAACTGGAGCGAACACTTGATCCTGTTACCCTATGAGTTTGGTGAGTTACATCAATCCTTGGTCAAATTTAGACCATGGTGTCTGCAGGTGATTGCGCAAATTCACCCCGGCCCACAAGCCCGGGCCAAAGAGAAAGCAGAGCAGACCCAGCAAGAACCAGAAAATGGATCTAACACAAAATACCAAACCATGTGCCCCTCCTGCTCCGTCTTTTCCCCCTGGATTTCATGAGTCAAGAGGAGAATTCTTCAGTGCATATGGTTTGTGATCTCTAAGCCTTTAGATAGGTAAACAAAGGAAGAGATGACCGTGGAAATGCCCATTGACCACTGGAAACTTACGTCATCAGGAACATTTTTGTGGCTTGATGATTTCCCTAAATCAGTGAGGCCAAACATGTTAGCTTTTGAAGCTGTCTGTGGTTTTGATGAGTCTTGGCAACAAGGCAGAGAGCCCCACACAGTCAGACATTTAAGGGTACCCCAAAACTCTCGTGGTCATTCTATTGATTCATCAACTCTGCCATTACAGCTATTTCTGTGTTCCTGACACTACGCTAAAAGCTGGGATCACACAGATTCTTTTTTAATTCAGAGCAAAAAATGGATAAGAACCTCAAAAGTTGATGAACTTTCAGTCAGAAGAGAAAGTTCCTAGCAAAACAAATACACAATGTGGTATTGCTTTTATGTGGAGAACCTTCAGCCTAATACATTATTATGTCAACTGACCACAGTTCAAGGGCTAATTTCTCAGGAGCTGGTGCAAAGTGGAAGCCTTGGGAAGCTAGTAATTAGGTAAGTGATCTTGCCCATCATTGCTCCTGAAGGAACGCCAGTCAAACTTATGCTTGGAAATGTTACTTCAAAATGAAACAGAAAACAGAAAAGAAATGTTACTCCAACTGATAAAGAAACAATTCCTACAAGGAAACATTGCCATGACAATGTGCATCTGCCTGTAGTTCTCAAGGCAAAGTACAGATTTAAGAAACATTTCCTGGGGTGCCTGGGTGACCCAGTGGGTTAGGCGTCTGACATCCTCTCAGGTCGTGATCTCGAGGTCCATGGGTTCGAGCCCTGCATTGGGCTTTGTGCCTACAGCTTGGAGCCTGGACCCTGCTTCACATTCTGTGTCTCCCTCTCTCTCTCTTCCTCCCAGGCTTACACTCTGTTTCTCTCACTCTCAAAAACAAATAAACATCTTAAAGAAAAGAAAAGAAATGTTTCCCAGCAGTTAGCCCTGCCTTCTGGTCTCTATCTTCTCCCCTGGGGGCTCCCCCCATGAATAAACCTCCTCATCTAAATACACTGTACTAAGCTTTGGCCTCTCTCAGGGCCATCATATTGTCACAGGACAACCATCACATCTTTCCAGCAGCAGGAATCTATTGACCAATGCTTAAATCTGATGTGTGGTAAAGATTCTGTGTGTTTGAATTCAGAAGCTATGTCAGAGTGGGTCATGCTTACTACTCAGCTGCTGGTATAGAGTTTCTTCAACCAGAGAATCCTCTGATTAGTGCATTCCCGCTTGCTCACTCAGCTCCCCCGCAAAAAGGATGAATACATAAGTAACCAAGAAATTAAATAATGTCAGCCACGTATTAAAAATTCATTCAAATGTCAGCTATACTGGAATGAAGGGTTTTTTTAATGTCATTAAAAATGTAGAAATGAAAATGACAGAAAAATCATGTTTGTTTCAGGACTTAACAAGTCCAAATCTAATCCTCGAGCTGCCCAAGAAAGATGAAATTGAGGGATTTGGGACACAAAAGGAAAAAGGAATTCGTGATGGTTACTGGACGTCCTTCCGGGGAGGCAGGAAGGAGTCTCTTTTTCAACACAGGATAATTTCATTTTTACAGTTGCTTTGTGAAAACAACTGACAATAGATAAAATGACCTAAATCTGTCATTTACAAAGAGGAGTTCTCTGTAGCTTATCTAGTACCCCACCCATCCCAGGCTCACACCCTCCTAGACCCAACCCAACATTATCAGCAGCTCTAGGCATTAATCAAGAGCTAACTCTGACCTGCCCAGACTAACAAGCTCCATGGGACCAAAGACACAGGAGCAGAAAAGACTCTGTTGCTCCTCAGAGTTTTTCACTGATTTTAACTAAAATAGAGAAGCCCTCAGTCTTGATTCTCTCCACTCCATCAGAGTGCTGACAGGGTGCTTAAACACAAGAATCCATTTTCTCTAACTCCTTCCTGAGCAACATCTATGACCCTGATGGAAAAGGAAGAGGCATTCCTCAGACTGCCCCCAGGGCTTCCCATCTGATGGTCCACGCCTGTTGGTCAATCTCAGTCTGTCTGATAGAACCCGAAGATGGCCCTTGGTCACATTCTCTCACCCCAGACTCCAAGGGTCATGGAAGGAGGACAGCTGTTGGTTTCCTCTTCCCAGCCCTGCATGTAGGGTGCCCACCTATTTATAGGTGTGTGGTCGAGCCCAAAGAAATAACAAATGGTGTTAGTGGTTTTATTCCTCTTACTCATAAAGGTTGGGAGCAAGTACTTCCAAAGGAATTTAACACTCTTAGGAGGAAGAGGCACACAGCTGAGAACTGTGCCTACCCCTAGTCTCTACCTCTGCTCCAAACATGCCTTTTAAGGGAGCTCCATTGCCACAGGGGCAATGGCGCAGGGTGACCATGTGATAGGATGCCTGACCTAATCCATTCGTTGAACACACACTTATTATATATCTGCCATATGACACATCTGCCATTCTGGCTTTTCCAATGCTCAGTCTTCTCACCAAGTCTTTGGTCAGACTCATAGGGGTCTGATTCCTAAGGAAAAAGTGATAACCTGGACAGGGATGACACAAAGTTGTGCAAGTTGTGTACTGCACAATGGCATGCAACAAAGGAGGTAAGTAGGAACTGAAATGTAGCCCATTATCCTTTCCCTAATGCACAAGAAAAACACTTTCCAGTCAAACAGGGGCCCTGTGCATAAGATACAACATAAAACCAGATATCAACAAGCTGCTGTACCCTATGACTAGCTTTATCGATGACAGATGACATGAGAATGGATGAATTTCTTAATCTGTCATTGCTTCAGTCTCCCCATCTGTCAAATGGGGACAATAATGCTTCTCCATGTTTTACACCTTGTGTTAGGAGCAGACTGATCTGCTCACTAGAAAGAAAGTCCTCAAAGAATGTAATGTTTATATTATATAACATTATTTATATATAATGTTATATACATAATTCATATATAAACATTATTTCCTCCCTTTGTCCCAAGAGAATGCAGCTTAGTAGATATGGATCATCTTCTGACCAGAGAGGAAAATAAACCTATTTTGTAGCCCCTGCCAAGGATAAGTAATGGAAGCTCTAACTTCACTAGCCACACAATGGTCATGGGAGAGACCCAGAAGGGCACCAGCTCCACAACTAAATGCCTATTCAGGGTCCCAACAAAAACTTCAGATCAATTCTTCCTCAAATGTACTCCCAAGTTTGTATGGAAACAAAAGTCATAAACAAGGCTACTAACCAATTTTTGCGAAGAGATGGAGAAGAAAAGACTTTCCACCCTTCCTTGAGTGCAGACTTTGTGCCTTTCTGGTTCTTGATTTCCAGGGCCAGAATTCAATGGTGATTTCTCAACAAACGTTTGTTGCCTTTGTGCAAGCGGTCCAACACTTCCAAGTGCCTGATCCTCCTCTTCAGGGGAGAGATGTGGATTCAGATTAAGATTTGCAGGGCCTTGAATAATTCATACTAAATCATCCAATTCAGCTAGACTTGCAGAAAAGGGTCTTTGATTCCCATGTTTAGAAACTTACCATATCTAACCTAAATCTGGCATGTTCTTTTTCCAGTGCTAATGGAATGAAAAAACACAGTGATGAAGAAGTTATAATTTAACTATTGCAATATGTTGCTTCTGAGTTACAGATGAATTTATCTTTCTAGGTAAAAAAAAAAATGTTTAAACAAGCTAATGTTAGTGTCATTGGGTCATTCTATGACATCTTGCTCAAAGCAGGATACTTTTGATCTGAACTTCTTTTTGTCTGATTCACCATTCAGTCATAGACTGGCCTTGAAAGCCAATAGATGGCTTGCTATTATCTCACTTCAAGAAAAGCTCAAGATTGCAGTAGAGAGAAAGCAAGTGCTGGTCTCCAGGTTGAGGTCCCATTTCCTGGGGACAGAAACGCATGGTATGAAGTCAAATTGCACTTCTATTCTTTTCTTTCACTTCCCTCCCAAGAGCTAAGGAAGGGGGCTGCAGAGGGAGCATCTCACGAACAACACTCAGCCAGGCTTTAAATGTGTTTGCTCTGGTTTCAACAGCATCTATTCCTACAGCACACTCTTGAAATAATACTTGGCCACTCAGGGACTTCATCCCTGAAATGGGATGAAGTAGCCACTAGCAGATGGCTACTTAAGAATGTAATTACCGCCACCTTGTGGAATGGAGACAAACTTACAATATCCCCCCTCCTTATCCATGTCGGGGTGGGGGGGATACATTCCAAGTCCCCCAGGAGATGCCTGAAACTGCAAATAGTACCGAACCTTATACATATTATGCTTTTTTCCTATACGTACATACTTAGGATAAAGTTTAATGTGCACAGTAAGAAATTAACAATAAACAAAATTAAAATGGAGCAATTATAACAAAATTCTGTAATAAAAGTTATGTGAATATGGTCTCTCTCTCTCCCCAAGTAATATGGTCTCTCTCTCTCCCCAAGTATCTTATTGTACTGTACTCACCCTTCTTCTTGTGATGATGTGAGATGATGATAAAATGCCTTCCCAATGGGATGAGGTGAGGTGAAGGACGTAGGCATTGTGACATAGCATAAGGCTACTGGTGACCTTTTGCTTATATCTGAGAAGAGGGATCATCTGCTTCCAGACCCCAGATGACTGTGGGTAACTGAAATCGTGGAAGTAGAAACTCAGATAAGGAGTGGACTACTGTATTTGTAAAAGCTTGATCTGTTCAATTTTTTGTCACACTTGAATATTTTTTTCTATTTTTGATCACTTTTTCTTCTCTGGGAAGGAGTCTCTGCTGATCTTGTTACAGGAGCATCTTGTACCTGGCTGGGGAAAAAAAAAAAACCAAACCTGCTTGCTTCACGTCCTGTTATTCTCAGTCAAATGGAGCTATGACATACAGAGAGTAAAAACTTCCATTCCCTGGAAAGCTTTTAAGCTTCACAGACAGTGCCAGGAATTGAACCATAATCCTAAATAATTATATTTACAAAAAAGGGCCTGCCCATAATCTCTCCAAAAAATAATATTATTCACATATGTTTTGTATAGAAATCCACATACATTGGCTTAGCCATGTTTGCATTCTGATCTTAGACTAGAAAATTAGCCTGACCTAGCAGAAGTGTTTAAAATTGCCTGCCCTATAATATATCACATCATTTGCTTTCAATGCAAAGCATGGTCTGGTTTATTTTCCATTGCATTTTCCTGTTGCAAAGACACTTCTAGAGCTGTGTATATCTCTGTAGATGGCTCTAAGAGAAGGGGTTAGAAGTAAGGTTATACCCATGTTTGGATAAACACATCTATCTGTTTTACCTCAGAGTGAACTATCTCGTCATGGGAAAGTTAAAGTCCGCTGAATAGACACCAACATTTATAAAGAGTTTGATTATAAGCAATGTCTCTGTTTTAAATATATATATATGTGACTTTTTCACTTGAAAAAAGCTGGTTTTATATCATTCCTTTGAGCAGCTACAATTTCCAATACCTGAGTAGATAAATCACATTACTATAGCTTTGACTTGAACCACCAAAATGGTTACTAAACTCTGCAACACGGACATTATGTCTGAACAGAAAAAATGTAGGAATCAACTAGAACCATCTTGCAACAAAGCTCCTTCTCTTGTGAAATCTACTTTCTTTTACTGGAAGAGATACTCAATTGTAGCCAGCGTTGTCACAGAACAATTCCCTTTCTATAGTCTAAGAGATTTTGAGTTGAAAGTTCAGGAGAGGATGGCGGAAAGGATATGAGGCTCTCTCAGGAATGTGCAGGAATCTGGTGACACTGATACATGAATATTTTGGAGGGGAGAAAAAGTGTGACACAAGGCAGGACCCAGAAAGGGAGCCAAGCTGAATACTTTTTCCCAGTGTTTCCAGTCTTAAGTTTTCAAAGTAATGGCAAACCTAGAAGGGGACGTAATACATGAAAAGTCCCAGGGATAGAAGTAACACAAGGAGAATAAAATTAAAGAGAAGAGCAGGTTGAAAACCAAAATACATTCTTGACACTATATGATAGGCCTTATATTTTTGTCTGTAAGTCCTCAAGAGGAGAAATGAAAGAGAATCCAAGTAAAAGTCAAGACGATCATGAGCTCTTTCTGGGAAAGAAGTAAAATTGGTCACCAAATATTTACTCAAAATATTGTGAGGAACATTGGTGCTCTTCACCAAAACAGTCAGCTCTCCCAGGCTCAGGGGAGAATTGCACTTCCAGGCTCCCAGCTGGTAGGGTGGGCTGTGTGACTTATTTTGGTCAATGAGCAGAGAACTGAAATGACATGTGTCCCTTCCGGGACAGAACGTTGAGCTATTGATGCAAGACACAGAGTTTTCTATTCCCTGTGGCACAGTGGCCTGCAATTCAAGATGGCAACTGCTTAGCCATCCTGGGTCTCTGAGAGAATCCCAAGATCATAGCCACTTGGCCTGAACATGTAATGTAGGTAAGCAACAAATCTTCATGGTTTGGGCCACTAACATTTTGGAGATGTTTGTTACTGCAGCACGCCAAAGGCAATCCTGAATGATACACACCTGCAATAAGGAGGCAGTATGGACAGCAGTGTGTGAGGCAATCCTTATGTGCAGCCAGTGAGTGCCTGAAGCTTGCAGTGCAAAGATAGGGAGGGTGAGAAAGAGAAAATCTTATATTTCAAAGCAGTTTTCTGTCTTCTCAAAAATTGAATTCACCTTCCAGGGAGTTGCCACCAGACTTTAGGGAAAAAACACCAAAATATGCCCTTTGGTTACATTAATACAAATCAAGAACACTCCCAATGGTTGTTAGGGGAGGAAACAAAAACACCCAAATCTAATACAGCACTTTTAGGAGAGGAAGTTAAGCCTTGATTTGGAAATGTCTGTTGTTACATAGAGTTGAGTCAGAGTTGTGACTCAGAGGTTTTCATGCTTTCCTGAGTGAGAAAAAGAAACTTAATTCTCTCTTTTTGTCTCCCTCAAATATGTCCCAAGGGTTGAGGTGAAATGGGGCAGCTGAGAAAGACCCTAAAGAGAATCCGGGGCCCTGGGCTTACAGCAGAACCACTCCTGGGAGCTACATGAGTCACGTTACTGTTGGTTCTCATGTCAGTTATTCTTGGGCCTAAAAAAGGACTTGGTAAAACTTGCAGTCTGGCCTCTGTTTTGAGGGGAGTATAAGGAAGAGTAAACTCCCCACTTGAGATACAGTGGTTAGAAGAGCAGCGGCATCTCCCTTAAGGTTAGAGGTGTGATAAAAACATCAGCCAGAGGAAAGAGGAAGGTCCACTGCTCGTTAGCCAAAGATGGCCATCAAGAATGACATAGGGTGCCATGCCAAGAAGCCTGGAGAAAAAGAGAAAGGAATATGATCCCAACACATGTTAATATCGGCAATGGTGATGATGATAGCTAACATCACATGGTGCCTACTATGTGTTACTATGTGTTACTGTTCTAGGAAATGTGCGCGCACACACACACACACATACACACACACAAACCAACACACACAAACATATCACATGAAGACAGCAGCAAGATAGACTCTCCAAAAGAAGTTTGAGGGGAACGGGGTGGGATGTGCCTGGGAGGCTCAGTTGGTTAAGCATTGAACTCTTGATTTTAGCTCAGGGCATGATTCCAGGATTGTGGAATCAAGCCCACATCAGGCTTTGCTCTGAGCATGGAGCCTGCTTAAGGTTCTCTCTCCTTCTGCCCTTCTCCCTTGCTCTCTCTCTCTCTCTCTCTCTCTCAAAAAAAAAAAAAAAAGAAGGTGACAATACTTTGGAAGTGGGGTGCAGTTAGATTTCTATACTTCTATAGCAAAGAGTGAGCAGGGTAAATGGAGTAAATGACCACACTCTTTTAAACAAAAGCTGGTTGTTTGGTAGGATACTTGTTCTATAAAACAATTAGCTGACACTTATGAAGAACCTACTGTGTGCCAGGTGTGTTCACTCAACACATACGCTTTAATCCCCTGCTCAGTGCCAGGTCCCGTGAGCACACTGGACAGCAATGAGCATGGCAGGCCAGGATCCTGTCCTGATGGAGACAGAAAATGAACAGAAAAGCTAGTTAGTTCATTAAATTTTATTATGATATATGCTATAACAGAAACCAATACCAACAGAGGACAGGAGTGCACAGGAGAGCATGCTTCAGACACAGCCTCTCTGAGTTGCCTCTTCAACTGACCTAAGAGAGAGAAGCAAAGGCGGAAGAGGCTGGGGGTGCTCCTAGGCACCTGCAGGAAAGCACTGGGGCCCCAAAGGAATGAAGTCCAAGGGGGCGGGGCTTAGTGAGGAAGGCCAGAGACCATGACTTTGAATTTTACTTTAGCAACAATAGGAAGCCTTTGAAGAGACTTAAGTAGGAAAGTAGAATGATCTCATTTACATTTTTAAAAGACAATTATGGCCGCTAGAGGGAACTAACATTTGCTGAGCTGGCATTTTGTGCCTGACTATTCTAGGAGTTTTGGGTTGTCTTATCTAATCCTCACAACAATCCCAGGGAGTAAGCTACTAGTTTTGCAAATGATGGCTTGGTTTGCCTGAGATGCCACAGCAAGAAGGGCCTCTGCACAGTGTAGATTTCACTCAGTGAAATACTTCATGTATCATGGCTGGCCACCAGGCTTGCTTCCCAGAGAGAGTTTAGGGCTGTGCTCCCAACAAGGAAGATTACTGAGTGGGCACTGGAGTCAATGCAGGGCACCTGAAACCCATAGGTGCACCAAGGATCACCTAAAGACAAAGTAGACAATACACTCTGCTCGTTTTTTCAGTGCTTATTACCGGTAAAATACACATCCATAAAAGTGTCACTGAATTTATTATATCTATGTGCTACTTTGCGTCTTCTCAAGCAACAGAGATCAAAAATGCAACCACAAGCACATGCGGTCCATTAAATTGTCTGATGTTTTAAAAAAAATTTTTTTAATGTCATTTATTTTTGAGAGGGAGAGAGACAGAGTGTGAGTGAGGGAGGGGCAGAGAGAGAGATAGAGAGATACAGAATCCGAAGCAGGCTCCAGGCTCTGAGCTGTCAGCATACAGCCCGATTTGGGGCTCAAACTCACAAACTGAGATCATGACCTGAGGTAAAGTCGGATGCTTAACTGACTGAGCCACCCAGGGGCCCCAAATTGTCTGATGTTTAAAAGGCATCCTAATTCTGGGGCCCTTGGGTGGCTCAGTCAGTTAAGCGTTTGACTCTTGGTTTCAGCTCAGGTCATGATCTCACGGTTCATGAGTTCAAGCCCCAAATCCAGTTCCACACTGACCATGGGGAGCCTGCTAGGGAATCTCAATCCTTCTCTTTCTGCCCCTCCCCTGTGCATTTTCTCTCTCTGTCTCTCTCTGTCTCTCTCTGTCTCTCTCTCTCTCTCTCTCTCAAATAAATAAATAAATAAATATTTTAAAAAACATTGTTTAAAAGGCAACCTCATTCACAACTACTGAGGAACTATGGGTTTTAGACAACAGTTTTATGCCCCATTTCTGAGAAAGCTGGAACGCACAGTGTGGCCAGTGTCCTGTCCACAAAGGCAAGAATGAAAATCTCCTTCACAAAGCCTCCCACCACCTCTGCTTCACATACCCCTACCATTCCACAACAAGGGTGCATCCAAGTCACCCCACCTTTGAATAGTCTGTCTTCACACTGGATAGTATTGACATATACATGTATGCACGGTCCTACATACAGATTCATCTAAAAGGCAGACCTTGAGATGATCAGAAATGAGAAATTTGAAAAACCAAAGATGAGGTCGCCCATAGACAGATGTGCCCATGATGGGCCCATTTGATAGTTATGGTAACACTTCAACCTGATTCTTTTATTTCATGGAATACAAGACCAAAAGCAAGGCTGTCCATCCTACCTCCAGCCAGCCATGTGTATATGAGTGAAAGCAAGATATTGGGTTACTACATTGCATGAATATGTTTAGAGCTTGCCACCAGCAAACTTATGTTCTATTTTCCCAAACCAGTTTGTAAAATACAGCCTCTACTTGACCCAGAGTGGAATAGTATCTTTAGCTAAAACTGACAACCAGAGGAAGGTATAAGGATTTCAGACCTAAACAAGGTATTGATTTTTTGGTTTTCGTCATCTGCTCAGTGTTGTATTGAGTATCTTCCTCATTAATAGGCACTAAACTTCATGTTTTATTGTTATTGTCTTTCTTATACACAACAACCTCTTTAAAGCATAAGATGTCACTCTCCCTATTTTATGGATGGAGAAAATGAGGTTCAGAGAGGTGAATTCGACTGCCAAGGTAGCTAGTTAGCACCTCAGCCAAGATTCATGGCCTGATCTAGGTATGATTGAAGTCTAGGTATGATTTTAATCCCTCCATTCTAGCTTTCTCCTTCCAAGAAACTACAGCCATCTGAGTTGGAGCATCATGGAACACTTTCCAATCCTTTATAAAAGGTGCCTTTTAGGATCATCTACCAATACAGGAACAATGGGAAAGTCAGAATCATGAAATCAAGGATCTAGAAAGTGCCTGAGAGCTTAACAATGGTGCAGTGGACCCTCTCATGTACCAATGAGATGTGGACAAGCCCGTAACCACCATTCAGAGCACTCATCTCATTGGGCTACCAAACAACCGACACTCAAATGACTGTTGTCTTCCAAAGTGAACATACTCTTGAATGTATGAGCTCTAGGCTGTTTATTTTTAAAACTAACCACTTTAGGAGCACCTGGGTGGCTCAGTCAGTTGAGTGTCAGACTCTTGACTTTTGCTCAGGTCATGATCTCACGGTGGTGAGGCTCTGCACTAACCTCAAAGAGCCTGCTTGGGATTCTCTCTCTCCTTTTCTCTCTGTCCCTCCCCTTTTCTCATGCATGTGCGCCTTCTCTCTTTCTCTCTCTCTCTCTCTCTCTCTCTCTCTCTCTCAAAATAAATAAACTTAAAATAAAATAAAATAAAATCAACAACTTTACTATATCACACCTTGCATATATATGCATTGTAATAGGTAAATCCAAACATCATTTAAGGACAACACTACATTAATTGTATTGTTACCAGGATAAAATATTCTTCATCTGAAAATGTTTCCCCACATTCAGCTTACCTATTTTTTCAATGATTACTGCAAGAAGTCTTTCAGTTTGGACCTACATATTTTCACATATTTATTTTAAAGATATTTTATTTGGAATTTTTTTTTTTTTTTTTTTACTGGTCAAGTCAATTTTTAAAATCACCAGTCAGTTCTCTACATTTATCTTAAAGGCTGTTAGACAGCCACCACTCACTAGTAGATATTCACATGATGAGGTGTTCAGTGCTTGATTGTTCATGGAGACATTTGATAATATTTGTACCCCACATCACTGCTTTACCTTCTCACCAGGGAAAAGTCGTTATTTGGTAGATTTTCAGTTTTATATAAATCCAGATAATTTTCTCCCTTTTTAAAATAGTTATTTGTCTGTTACTAACCAGTTAATCCACTTATACTATTCTTACCAAAGCAAGTTTTAGAGAATCCACTAGGGGCACCTGGGTGGCTCTGCAAGTTGAGCATCTGACTCTTGATTTCAGCTCAGGTCGTGATCTCAGTTTGTGAGATTGAGCCCGGAGTCAGACTCTATGCTGACAGTGCAGAGCCTGCTTGGGATTCTCTCTCTCCCTCTCTTTCTCTGCCCCACCCTCACTCACACTCTCCCTCTTTCTCTCTCAAAATAAATAAATAAACTTAAAAAAATAGAATCCATTAAATATTTCTGATCAAATCAGGTAATCATTGTTCCATGCAGTTCCCACTAAAAAGTGAAAATGTCACTCAGTATATGAGCAGAGTTAAGGCCAAACTGTTAGTTTTTATGTATTCCAAGTATTTTTTTAAGAACAAATAATGATATGAAAATTCACCTTAAGCTTAAGCTTAAATAGCTCTC
The DNA here is from genome assembly GCA_028646485.1 of Cryptoprocta ferox. Taxonomy (NCBI): domain Eukaryota; kingdom Metazoa; phylum Chordata; class Mammalia; order Carnivora; family Eupleridae; genus Cryptoprocta; species Cryptoprocta ferox. Next base: position 63,543,115 of record CM053568.1, read on the forward strand.
TTAATTTCATGTAATAAATAGGTATCTATTGTAATAAATGCACAATTATATAAACATTTGTCATTTTTCACTTTCTCAAATGTCTCTCTTGAAACTTCTGAAGTTAAGAAATCTGCTAAAGTATGTTAAAGCATGCTATGTTTCTCTTTTCTCGTAAATTGTGTTCAGCTATAACACACATGAAGAAAATTGCGTACAGCATAATGCCTCAATGAATTTTCATAAAACGAAGTACTCAGATCATGAAACAGAATGTGCCCAACACCCCCCAGGGCTCCTTCCTGCCTGGCTCAGGCACTGCTTTGCCAGAGTAACTACAAGGCTGACCTGCCCCCAAAGCTGAGTTTTGTCTGTCTTTAAATTCCATATAAATGGAAAGATACAGTGTGCACTCAGTGACTCTTGCATTCCTTCAATATTATGTTTTCTGAAATTCATCCCTGTTGCTGCCAATAACTGCAGTTTGTTTATTCCCACTGCTATCTATTCTTATTGCTCTGTTGTAGGAACACACCACAATTCATTTCTCCTCTCCACTGCTGCATGGGACATGCCTACACTAAAACATTTTGCCTTATTTATCTGAAATTCAAATTTCACTGTGTTCTTTCTGGCAGCCCTAATCCTTGCTAGCACTTAACGTTGTCAGGAGAAGTGCCTACTTTATTTAAAAAACAAATATAAACCAACTGAAACCACTTGTTATCCTGATAGAAGTTGCATCTACTAAATAAAAGCTTTAAGAGTCTTTCAGTTCATCTCTATAATGAGAACAGGGAACTGGTCTATTCAACAGTACTTCCTCCTCCAGGAAAAAAAAAAGTCCACTTTATGAAATGAAGTGCATCTTTCAGCTATCTACATTTATTAAATCAACTGAAACATAGCCAAGTCTTCACTTTATTTTTGAGATGTAAACAGCTTCAACTGTGTTAATAGTTGCTGACAAACACAGAAGTTGTAGTTATAACAATGTTTATTATTCCTATGAAGTTTTCCTTTATTCTTCGAAGCATATTACAAATTACAAATTAATGAAGCTCCGCAACAGCCCTCGGCCCCCACCCTGGGGAAGAAGGAAATTACTATATTCATTTTATTATTTTTAAGTCTTTATTTAGATTCTAGTTATTTAACATATAGTGTAATAATTGGTTTCAGGAGTATAATTCAGTGATTCATCACTTACATACAACATGCAGTGCTCATCACAACAGTTGCCCTCCTTAGTACCCATCCCCCATAAGCCCATCCCCCACCTACTTCCCTCCATCAACCCTCAGGTTGTTCTCTATCATTAAGAGTCTCTTTATGGTTTGCTTCCCTCTCTCTCTCTTTTTCCCCCTTCCTCTATGTTCATCTGTTTTTTTATTAAATTCCACATATGAGTGAAATTATATTTGTCTTTCTCTGACTGACTTGTTTAGTGCAATATACTCTAGCTCCGTCCATGTCATTGCAAATGACAAGAATTTGTTCTTTTTGATGGCTGGGTAATATTCCAGTGTGTGTGTGTGTGTGCACGCACACGTGTGTGTGTAGCACATCTGCTTTATCCATTCATCAGCCAATGGACACTTGGGATTTTTCCCTAACTTGGCTATTGTTGATAGTGCTGCTGTAAACATCAGGATGCATGTGTCCCTTTGAATCAGTATTCATTTTAAAGCACAAATTCCCAAAGTCAAGATATGAACCACTGATCACAGAATAAATTTCAAGCCCAAAAGGAAAGATCTTGTCTATATGTTCCAAACACTGAGCTTATGTCAAAAGGAAACATTAATAATCCGCCTAGCAAAAACCACTGCATTCCGCTTTTCCAACTAAAAATGGGAAAGAAATCTGGGGGGCCAGGGAAGGATAAACATCCAACCAAGTGCTTATCTTCATTCTTAAATATAAGCCTCACCAGCAAAGTTTCAACCTCAGTAAAGTTCTGATTTGTTTTTTGATTCTAAAAATGGGTCCTTATCAAGAATACAAGGCTCAGACAAGCGAAAACCAGAAAACCAGAAAAATATAGATTCATGAAAATTTAGTGGGGACAGAGGAAATGCTAAGATTAAATTCCAAATGAGTATTGGCTAAGGATTTTCTAAAGTAGAATTCTTCTGCTGTTATCTTCTAACATGATTACCGAACAAGTACTGAAAATTACTGACCAAGTACAGCAAAGCTGGTCTAAATTTCTCTCTTGACTTTTCCAACCACAAAAATCTTGGCACTGGGGAATAGTTGTCCTAAAATGACTATTGTTCAACCCAGATCCTGATTGGAAGTGAGACTCTGAGGTTCTGTTGGGAACAGCTGGGATATTTTGGGGGAAAACATTTTGATCTAATTCCATATTTGTCTTCAGACATTAACCAATGATTTATGAAACTTTTCTTGACAACTAATATTTAAAGAATAGAAATTGGGTATTTTCCAGAGCAGTTTTCCCCCTGAATTAATCCTTTAGCTCTTGCCAGAAAGATTTCTATCAGCACGCTTACACTAAAGATCTTTGTCCCCATTTTTGCATTATTTTTCTGTTGAATAAAGAAAAATGTCCATTTAGGGGCGCCTGGGTGGCTCAGTCGGTTAAGTGTCTGACTTCGGCTCAGGTCATGATCTCACAGTCCGTGGGTTCAAGCCCCGCATTGGGTTCTGTGCTGACAGCTCAGAGCCTGGAGCCTGCTTCTGATTCTGTGTCTCCCTCTCTCTCTGTCCCTCCCCCACTCACTCTCTGTCTCTGTCTCTCAAAATAAAATAAAGACATTAAAAAAATTCAAAACAAAAAAGAAAAATGCTCACTTAAAATATAAAAAATGTAATTTTAACTATAATTAGTGGCTATGTACTGAAAAATAAAACTGTAAGATGTAGAAGACATATTAATTATTGGTAGTGATAAAAGATCAAGTTTAGTTCACAAGTACAAAAAGTTAAATAAAATATGTTGTGTTTTTTAATGTTTATTTTAAGAGAGAGAGAGCCCACAACTGAAGAGGGGCAGAAGAGAGGGATAGAGAGAATCCCAAGCAGACTCCATGCTGTCAGTGCAGAGTCTGACACAGGACTCGATCCCACCAACTGTGAGATCTCAACCTGAGTTGAAACCAAGAGTCTGATGCTTAACAGACTGAGCCACCCAGACATCTCAAAATATGTTGTTTAAATTCAGTGAGTCAAAGATATAATATGAGAGCAGTACTTTTTCTTTTTTTAGTTTATTATTTGTTTTGAGAGAGAGAAAGGTTGCACACCCATGTGAGCCAGGAAGGGACAGAGAAATAGGGAGAGAGAGAGAATTCCAAGCAGGCTCCACACTGTTACCGACATGGAACTCAAACTCACAGACCATGAGATCATGACCTGAGCTGAAATCAAGAGTTAGATGATTAACAAACTGAGTCACCAAAGTGCCCCAAAAGCAGAACTCCTTAATGGGTAAGGAAGAAACATTGGCAAAAAGTCACAAAATTAAAAAGAAAAAGATTTTCTTTTAATGACTGTCTTTACACAACAATCAACCATGATCTAATGTGGGCATGCTAAAATAAATCTATCTTGTTAAATAGAGTTTTTTAGCTGAAAAAGGGATTTTTAAGAAGTGAATTCGTGACATGCCTCAAGTCCATGAAAAGTTTGAAAGGTTCTTGTTTACACCACAAGACTGGTCGTCTTCCCATGACCCCACCCCTGGCCATCTTTCTCAGCTCAGTAAATAACTGCCCATTTCCACCTGTCACAAACCTAGGAGTCATTGTTAATGCCCTCTTCCCCAATCATCACCTTACTCAATCCAGTGCCAAACAATATTCTTTCTATCTCTAAATTGTATTATAAATCCATCCACCCCTCCCCAACCTGACCAACACCACACCTTGCTCCAGCCCCCATGGGCATCAGGGCAGACCCTAGGCATTCTTCCTAATTCCATGCCTGCCCAGCAGCCATTCCTTATCCATACAGCAGAAAGTCTCCTTTTAAGCTCTTTTTTACTAGATCATATCACTCCCTATTTTTTTTTAATTAAAAAACAAAATGAGGGGTGCATGGGTGGCTCAGCCTGTTAACCATTGGACTCTTAATCTCGGCTCAGGTCATGATCTCACAGTTTGTGAGTTCGAGCCCCACATCAGGCATTGCAATGACAGCACAAAGCCCGCTTCAAATTCTCTTTCTCTCTCTCTGTGCCTCTCCCCCACTTGCTCTCTCTCTCTCTGCCTCTCTCTCTCTCTTTCAAAATAAATAAACTTAAAAAAATGAAAACTCTTTCATCAAACTTCTTAGTACAGCCCACAAGTAACTGCAACTAGCATCATCTTGGCACAAAGGAAGCTGTTCAAGATACATTTGCTGAATAAATAATAAATGCAATAAAGAAAGATTTTTAAGGGAGACTACCAAGGAAAGAAAGAGACCTGCCAATCAGTAACGTCATCACAAAGAAGGGGTGGAGAGGCAGAAAGCTGATCTATAAAGATGTTGTAAGCAGGGCAGGGCTCCACAAGCCATTTGTTGCTGGGTCTTTGTGACCAACCTCCAGAGAGACCTTGAGACCCTTCTGTGTTTAGCCAATGCATTGGCTTGCTCTCCCACCCCACTTCCCAACCTTTGCATTCTGGTTCCATCACCTCAAGACAGCCCCTGAGGAATCCAGAGTCCATAGTGGGTGTCATCAGTTAGGGTCTCCCCCTGCTGATTGGTGTCATGCATGGGGGCTTCTTGGCGGGTGGGGATGGTGACTGCTGAGCAAGTCAGGCTCCCAACACTGGTGACAGCATGAACCTTCACAGGGCTGCAAGTGGCTGAGAGAGGACCAAATAGTTCTCAAGAATAACAGAAACTGGGGGCGCCTGTGTGGCTCCATCGGTTAACCATCCAACTCTTGGTTTCGGCTCCTGTCATGATCTCACAGTTTCCTGGGTTCAAGCCCCACATCAGGCTTTATGCTGACAGTACAGAGCCTGCTTGGGATTCTCTGTCTCCCTCTCTCTCTGCCCCTCCTCCACTCCCACTCTTCCTGTCTCTCTCAAAATAAATAAACTTAAAAAAAAAAAGAATAGCAAAAACTGGATCCAGAACAATTATAAAGAAGAGTCATAGGAGAATGGGCTGATCAAGAAGAGAATCCAGAAACTATCCAAAAAACATTTCCCTTTGCCACATCTTCACTAAGTCACATCGAGGTCGGATTGGTCAATAACCCAGAACTGTGTCATCTACTTTTGTTATCTGAACTTTAATGACACATTTCCCATTTCTAACTATGTTACCTAAATAAAGCATTAAAGCAGAAAAAGATTGCCCAAAAGATAAAAATTCATTTTGTCACTTATTTTTATCTTCCTCATCCTTTCCCTTTAAATTCTGCACACATCTTCTGTCACACAGTTCTCCAATTGTTCTCTAAGAAAGTTCCACTTCTCCCTCACACAGAGAGGACAAAGTAACTTTTCACTTTATGTTAACTAAAAGTTACACGTACTTTACAACTTATACAACATTGCTTGTATGAGTTTGCCCTCAAGACAGTTGTTGGCAAAGATCAAAAACAATCAAACGCTGGCAATTTCCTATGGTTCAGGGTAGTATATTTCATTGGGGCCTTACAACCACCTTGTGAAGAAGATACTATTAGTCCTCTTTCACTAAGCTGAGGTTCAGAAAATTTTAAAAAATGGCACAAAATGCTCAGGAAATACATGTCCAATACTTAAGGGCCCAAATCGTCTGATTCCAAAGTATTTTCCCCCCATTAAAATGTGTTAAATGTAATACGTAGCTCAGGGCTTTTAACATCTCTTGTGCAGAATGTCCAGGTTCTAAACAATCTCATTTCCCTTCACCACCTGAGGTATTCTAAGGAGAATATTCAAGCTCAAGAACCACTGAGATTCCCTTTATTTACATTTTGGGAAGCAATCACAAAGACCAAGGAAAGAGAAGCAGAAGGAATATAAAGATTCTTATTGTGCTCTTGATTGGCTGGGGCTATCAATCCCCCCCCCCTTATGGGTAGAATCAATACAAGGAACTCCATGCTTTCCCTGACCATCTGCTTTCCTTCCAAAGTGTTTCCCTTTTCAAAAATGGATGATTTTCTAACTGATGTAAGAAGAGGATCAGTTCTTCAAAGAAAAAAAAAAAAGCCAGCATCGTCTAATTCATAGCCTGGATCAAGCCACTGTGGGTTTCACTCAAAAGAAATTCTCATTGCTCTAGATCCACACTTGCCACTGGTCCCAGAAACATACCAATAGCTTCAGAGCCAGCATTTGTAAGCTGCCTCCCAAGAATTAAGAGTCACAGGGAGCAACAAGCACATAAAACCTGAGCATTCAGAAATTGGAGAAAAACAATAGATTTGAATCATTCTGACACCCCCCTCAAACCACCTCCAAACTCTCAGCCTCTTGTCTATCACCTCGGCCACTGTGATAGAAATCACCTCTGCCACTGTATGGAAATCACTGGAAAAAGGAAAAGCTCAGATGCATCTTGTTTATCCTAACAAAAGACATCCTTTACTAACCTGGCTGCGTGAATAACATAATGTATTCCATTAAGAGATCCCTGTGCTGAATAAATTTACAAAGTAACTTAACCTTTCACATCTGGAGTGCACATCTTGGAAATGCAATGTGAGAGAATGTTCCCCAGGAGATGGAAACATATTTATGATACCCCACGTTATAGGTGAATAAAGCACAACAGGGAAGACCTAAATCTCTTTGTAAACTAAATTGGTAAAATATGTTTGTGGGGTGGGTGGGGAGGGGGTGCTGGAGGATAGTAGATACACATGTACTCCCAAAACCTTGAACTTTCCAAGGTTGTTAAAATGATAGACTCAAGATACAGAGAGGGCTGATAGGTCTGAAGTGGAACAGTGTGAGCACAATAAGTTTTATTTCCAATTTTCATTTTTAAAGGCATGCTTGGCCTGATTTTTTTCAGACCTGTCTAAATTTCTCTTTGCGCCTGGAGCCTGAGGATGAGTACCAAATGTTTATGGCTGGCTAACGCAACTCTCTCCATGGAGGACATTGTCCTGTTTCTTATTTAAGGCCCTAGTAATTAATCGGAACTGTCTTTTTTCAGACATAGAAGAACCGGATTCTAAAATTCTCTCCTTTCCTTCCTGTCCCCTCCCCACCCTTTCAGGAGAAATGGGAAACATTTTTCCTGTCATCATAAGCTTTTGGATTTTTGCATTGTAAGTTCTGATGAATCTGTTGTTAACCTTCAGGCATTTTGAGCTGTGAGGTATCTGAATGGCAGGAAGTGATTTACTAAGATTCATCCCCAGAGAACAAAGTTTGGAACACAATAGTGATTTTGTTAATAATATGAAAAGAGATTTTCTACATATAAATCACATCAGCATATGTTTCTAGGTTCAATGTCCATAAGGTTCCAATTTAGACTAAAAAGAAAAAAAAATCACACTCAACAATCTCATATTGTAGCTTTGTTATGGAACTAGTGAATTTTGGTCAACAAAACCATTCACCTTTAAGGAAAAAACCCAGGGCAACAAGTGGACTAAATCCAAACTATTCTTAGGGCAAATTGTTAAAATATTTTCAAAGAAAACTCTTGAAAAAAATAACATAAGAATTCTCCCATAAAATACCAATCTTAGATTCATGCTGATTTGTAGTGAGTCTGACATTTAATAGTACATTTCTAGTTAATTGCTTTACCGAAATCTCCCTCAGGCCAAACATCCACAAATAATGCATTCCTTGCTTTTCCGTCAAAGAAGGGAGAAAAGAAAAAATAAAGTCGAGCATCTAGACTTCTTCAAATAATTTCTGAAAAAAATTTAAGCCACTCTGAAGTTAAGGGATCTCAACGTGCGTCAGGAGCCTAGTAAGTGTCAGAGACCAATAAGGCCCTATCTGCCCTTAAGGAATCCATAGCCTACCAGGAGAAATGACATGTCAACACTCAGAATACAACACATAGGTGCTTAGCTCCAGGACCAAACACTCCACAAACAACTCCATTCATACTGTTTTCACTTTCAGGAATAAGGAGAATTCATAATAGCTTCTCTGTATACAGAAAGCATAGGAAGCTATCATAAGTACTTTGTGAGCATTATGTTAAGCCTAGCTTCAACAATTCATACGGATATTATTTGTTCTATTTCACAGATAAGAAATACTGAGTTTCACCATATACAATGTTGGTAGGAATGTAAACTGCTACAACTGCTATAGAAAAGAGTATGAAGTTTCCTCCAAAAATTAAAAATAGAACCACCATAGGATCCAGAAGTCCCACTTCTAGGTATTTATTCAAAAGAAATGAAATCACTATCTTGAAGCAAGATCTGCATCCCATGTTCATTGCGGTACTATGCATTCTAGCCAAGACTTGGAGACAGCCTATGTCCATTCACAAATGAGTACATAAAAAAAAGATATGGCATATCCAAAATGGAACATTATTCAGTCACTAAAAAGAAGGAAATCCTGCCTTTTGCCACAACATGGATGGGACTTGAGGGCATTATGCAAACTGGAATAAGTCAGAGAAAGACAAATACTGTTAGATCCTAGTTATATTTGGAATCTAAGACAGTCAAACTCACAGAATCAGAGAGTAGAATGGGGGTTGCCAGGGACTTGGAGGTGAGGGAGATGTTAATCAAAACTTAAAAGTTATAGGATGAATAAGTTGCAGAATCTAATGTATAGCATAGTGACTAGTTAATAATACTGTATTATATACTTGAAAATAAGAAAGTAGGTCTTGGATGTTCTCACCATTAAAAATGGTAATTATGTGAGGTGATAGAGATAGACAGATAACTAACCTTATTGTGGCCATGATTTTTGCAATATATATGTGTATCATATCGTCACGTTGTACACCTAAACTTGTTATATGTCCATTATATTTCACTAAAGCTGGGGGGGAAAATCTGTGTTTCAATGCCAAAAATGCATAGATAATACGTGAATTAATGGGTGTTGCTGTGTTCCAATAAAACTTCATGGGTACTGAAAAGAGGTTTATAAACTGTATATCTTTCCTGTCCAATGGGCATAAAGCTTCAGTTGTGAGATGAATAAGATGTGTACAACATTGTTCCTATAATTAACAATACTGGATTGTGCACTTAAAATTTTATTAAGAGGATACCTATCATGTTTAGTATTTTTACCACAATAAAATTTTTAACCAAAAAGATGAAAAGAAAAAAAAAAGAGATCAGCAGTGCCATGGGGGAAAAGGTGATGGACATGGAACACATTATCTCACGTCTTGGCAATGGTGGATGGAGATAACAAAAAGCAAAAGACAACGTCAATATACAAAAATCAATGGATTTCCTCTATGCCAGCAATGAACAACCAGAGTTGAAAATTTTTTAAATACCACTTACAATAGCACCCAAAATTGGAATATTTAGTTATAAATCTAGCAAAACATGTACAAATCTATGTCCAGAAACCTATGAGACAGTGTAGAAAGAAATCAAATAAAATCTAAATAAATGGAGAGAAAGGTATTCTTTTAAAAAAGTGGGGAAGGCAGTTTAAATCAGTTGTCTAAAAATCACACAGTTATTAGACAGGAAAGCCAATACCTGAATTCCTCTGGCTCCACGTTCCCGCCGACCTAAGTTTTGTGCTAATGTCTCCTTGTAGATTAAACCAAACTTCACTAGTCCTTTTGTTATATTTCTGCAAATTAATATTGTTGCAGCAAGGGAACTCCTTACTGCATTCTCATGATGGTTTGCTTTTGGAAAAAACATAATTCAATTCAACCATAGCACAAGTTATAATACATTATACAGCTTAGGACTCAAGACTCCATTTTCATGTGAGCACTAGAAGTAAAGAACTTCTACACACTTTCAAGTACCTTTTTCCTTTCTCTAGAGTACCTCCTTTGTGAATCCCAAGAGACCTGAAACTTCATAAAGCCATCTGTGCTCACATAAAACTATCCCTGCAGAGAAACATTGGTGTTGGCAGCAAACTTTAGAAGTAGTCTGGTTACATGTCTAACGAGTTGAATTCAGTGTTGAGTTAGTTAAATTATTAATTCACAGATTGTGATGAGGCAAGGCTTTCCTCAATGGAGAAATTTCTCAGTTCAACACTAAGCAAACGTTCAGACAAGATGGTGAACATTGTGTCAGCTTTGGCCTCCAATCACAGATAACATGGAGTTCATCTCATTAGGAGGCCTTGTCTCCATTGGCCAGGATCCCAGGTACTCATGATGTTTTAGGGACTTCCCTCCAACCAATCTCGACAGCTGCCGGCACACAGATTCACCTTTTATTCTGTCTTAACTGGTTTCTTAAGGAACATTCACAGATGGGCCATCTGTTGCTTTTAAATGTTCTGAGTTTAAATGCAGAGAATAATATTTTTTTAATTACACATACTAATTTTCTTACCATATATACCCTAAAGGAGATAACATACATACCTGCAGCAGATTCCCCAGATATGTGCTCCCCAATTGTGCTTATTTTTAGGACAATATGTTCCTTTTTCATGTCTTGTATATGGCCAGGTTAAAGCCAAGTTATTTTGACTACTGGAGATATTAGTAAATGACATAAAAAGAATTTTGATGGGTTTCATCCCATAAAAGTTGTAAGTGAAACCTTTCCCTCCTATTAGGACAAAGAGTATTAATTCAGTGTTTCAATTATTAGATATTATTTTCCAGTATATTTTTTCTAAAAAAAAAATACAGGTCTCATAATCTGCACTCTCCTGTCCCTCTCTGCTAATAGTAGAACTGTCAGAGGTTTTGTGTTGAATTTTATAATTGAGGTTTCAGTTGTGTGGGAGTGGGCGGATATAAGGATGAGTCTAGCTTAGAAACTGGTTGGTCCATTGATGGAAACAAGGATTACAGGAGGAGATACTGGGGAAAATGAAAATCAGAAGCACAGGAGAAAGATCTAGACTGGAGTCATAGATTTGGGAGTTAATGCACAAAAGAGGTACTAAAGTGGGCTCTAGAATTTTTACTCCCTACACACACACACACACACACACACACCCAAAAGATCTATCCTTGCCTATGTAGATGAAACAAAGACCACGTTCTGATCAGTTGGCATGAGCTTTGCCAAGCCTCACCCTGTCTGCAGGCAACCTGACTGACAGTGGTGTCTTGACAGGTGACGATGACATCAAGATCCCAGAGCCTCAGTACCAGGTATCAGGGTCTGGGGTGCCTGGGTGACTCAGTCAGTTAAGCACCTAACTTCGGCTCAGGACATGGTCTTAGAGTTTGTGAGTTCAAGCCCAGCATCAGACTCTCTGCTGTCAATGCAGAGCCCACTTTGGACCCTCTGTCCCCCTCTCTCTCTGCCCTTCTCCCACCTGTGTGCTCACTCTTTCATGCGCACTCTCTCTCTCTCTCTCTCTCTCTCAAAAATAAATAAACAATTAAAAAATACCAGGTATCAGGGTCATCAGAGAAAACAAACAATATGGTGGTCCTAGGTGGACCACACCTGGAAAGGCAGGAAATGGTGCTACATAGCACCCAAGAAGCGTGTCAAGTGTCTCCATATGCCCAGCACTATGTAGGAAGAATTTGAGAATCTGGAGTTTCCAGAGTTTCTAGAGGCAGAGCCTCCATTGTGACTTATTTTCACCTTAATTTTACCCCTAGTCCAAAGTGATTTCAGAAGTACAAGCTATACTGAAAAATAGGGTTACACAAAGAAAGGAAGAAAAGATAAACACATTTTATAACTCCCACCATCTCCCCATGGATGCAAAAGTATCTATTCAATCACCCCTCATAATGCCGATTTTTTTTCCTAGGAAAATATAAAAAGTTACATCATGGTTCCCTTTTCATCCCCTGGCATTGAAATGCTACAGCAACTGTTCTCTTAATGTATCGGTCCTCATGTGAGCCTCTTTTGCTTCAAAACAAGAAGCTGGTTGGACCGTACTATTATTCACACTGATCAGAGAAACAAATTTCCCTGGAATTCTCCAAGACACAATAGAAGGCACTGTTCTTATGGCTAATTGGGGGAACATGGATGGTGCCCAGGTTTGAATCACACAGACGTAATTATTCCTTTCCCTTTGCAGATAACTTTAGAAAAGCATTCCCTTACATTCGTGAAGTTTTCCCTCTGCAGCATGAGAAATGCAGGAATGTAGCCCAGCCTGCCTTGCCTAGAGAGAGATCTGTTCCCCAAAATTGAGTGCATTTGTTTAAGCCCCTTTCCAAAAAAAAAAAAAAAAAAGAAAGAAAAAGTTGAAAGTTTAGCTCAAGATTGGCTTTTGGGAAATGGAGGGATGGGATTTTATCAGATCTCTGGGCAAGTAATGTGAGTATCTGCCAAAGAATCATATTGCTCTCTTTTTCTTTTAACAACAACAAAAAAAGTTTAAACTCATGCTGATTTGGCAGCAGGGAGCCTGCCCATGTGACAAATTAGTCAAGATGAAATGCAGTGGTTTGGCATTCCTGGAAATTTAATTCTCAGGTTTTGAAAAATGTGGAGAAAACAAGAAATCTTATTGTTGAAAGAGAGTCAGCACAGTGGCAGCAACCCACTTGTAAGAAAAGCTCGTTTGCAAACAGGAAGGAACGTTTTGAAATGTCTTGAACTGGAAAGGTTGTCTGTAAAACAGCCATTTAAAATAGCTACAAAGGGATCATGTAAAGCATAGAGAGAAAGAAGCACAGAGGTAAAGGCCTGATAGGCAAGAAAGTAGAATCTATATCCAAGGAGCTGAAAGTCCTATATCGTTTTTAGCTTTTGCTTCCTTTTATCCAAATGTCAGGAGGAAGGGACCCAGGTGCCTCTGTCTAAGATTTCAAACAGAATCCAGATGCCAAATCAGAGTTAAAAACTTAAAGATAAAAACCTGAGGCAAGAGAGAATCAGAAAAGAGAGAGCAAGGTCAAGAACACAAGTAAGATCCAGGTCACCAAGTCAAGATCACATACACTTAAAGTCAAGGGGAAGAGACTGAAAATTGCCAAGTTCAAGCTCACTTACTAAAGAAGGGCAAGGCCAAAGAGGCCAAGGAGTGCCTTACACTGGACTTTTCCAATTCTTTCAAGGAAACTAATGGTAGAGTAAATTCATATCCTTAGAGATACTGGAGGCATGACTGGAAATAGATGGGTACTGTGACAGCATTTGTAAATACCATATATTTTAAAAATCAATGAAAACTTGTGCATTTGTCTCATACAGTAGCTTTATTCTTTTCAAAATAAAGCTGATATAAGATGAATGTCTCGCCATTGAGTAAAATAGACTGCTCAGAAGGACACATCACAGGCAAAAGTGCAGGAGAAACCGCACCCCTGTGCAGCTGGGAGAACAGAAACTGTTTTTGAGAAGCACAGGGCTCAACCATTGTCCTTGGCTGCACTTACAGGTCATGTTGGGCCCTTACCCTCCCTAGGATTCAGGAGTAAGCCCTGCTTCACCCCACAGCCATCAAGGTAGGCAGGGACCACAAACTCAAGTGACAAAGGGGGTCAGGTAGCAAACACAATTGCCTCAGCTACTTGTCTCGAGGCCAAGGATAATGTCTGTCAATTACAAAATCTTTTCAAAATGCCATGGAAGCCAAACAAAAATGTCAAACAGAAGATGTGGACCCATATGCAGCCTGAGGGCCACAGTGTACCAACCTCTAGCAGTTTACTCCTCTGCCCCGTAATAAGAACTTACCTAATATTTGAGTGAAGAAGGACATAGAATCTAAGAGCTGGATGGCAGATCTTTTACAAGAGAAGAAACCATGTCCAAGAAAGAGGAAAAGTAACTCACATCTTAGCATATCAACACTATGTTTTTCAGAGTCTTCATTTATAAAAAACTGTTTTTAATGTTTATTTATTTTTGAAAGAGAAAGAGACAGAGCATGAGCAGGAAAGGGGCAGAAAGAGGGAGACACAGAATCCAAAGCAGGCTCCAGGCTCTGACCTATCAACACAGAACCTGACATGGGGCTCAAACTGATGAACCGTGAGTTCATGACCTGAGCTGAAGCTGGACGCTTAACCAACTGAGTCACCTAGGCGCCCTGGGAGACTTGGAGACTTTTCATTTTAACAAAGGACAAAGGTAGGCTGGGTGTGGAATGGATTTTTTGTGTAAGTTATCCAGAAAGCAGTAACCTAGACAAAGGTCAATGAGCAAAAACTCTATTGAGGGAGTGGGGAGAGGGAATGGAGTTATTGTTTAAATGAGTATAGGGTTTCAGTTGTACGAAATGAAACATTCTGGAGATGGATGGTGGTGATGGTTGTATAATATAAAAGCACTTAATACCACTAGACTATACATTTAAAAATGTTTTAAAATGTGATAGGTAGATACCCACCCACACACAATGGAATATTATTTAGCCATAGAAAAGGATATCCTGCCATTTGTGACAACACGGATGGATATTGAAGGCATATGCTAAGTGAAACAAGTCAGACTGAAAAAGACAAGGGGCACCTGGGTGGTTCAGTCAGTTAAATGTCCAACTCTTGATTCTGACTCAGGTCATGATCTCATGGTTATGGGATCGAGCCCCACATCAGTCTGCACTGAGTATGGAGCTGCCTTGAGATTATCTCCCTCCCTCTTCCCCTCTCCCCTGCTTTCTCGCTCTCTCTCTAAAAAACAGGGAGAAAAAAGACAAATTCCATATGATCTCACCTAGATGTGGAATCTAAAAAAAAAAAAAAAAAAAAAACCATAGACTCAGAGAAAAGATACAAACTTCCCACTATAAAATAAGTAAGTCCTGGAGATATAATATATAACATGGTGACTACAGTTGATATTACTGTATTCCATATGTGAAAATTGCTAAGAAAGAAAATCTTAAAAGTTCTCATCACACACAAAAAATTTGTCACCATGTGTGGTGATGGGTATTGACTAGACTCATTGTGGTGATCATTTCACCATACATACAAATGTCAAACATTAAATGGTATGCCTGAAACTGACATACTACTATATGTCAATTATGTCTCAATTAAAAAATGGTCAGGATGGTAAATTTTATGTGATGTGTATTTTACCACAAAAAAAAAAAAACTTATTAGGGAGTGCAATCCTAGGGAACAGGAAGAGGGAAAGGGGGAGCAAAATCAGATGGGAGAGAGCCAGAACAAAGAGGCCTTGAGGAGTCAGCCACCAATTACAGGGGATCCCGCAGAATTGTCCCATGAATTTTGCAGAATGTGACTCAAGACCATCCATTAGGGAGCAAGGGAAAAGCAACAACCTCCAGGCTCCACCCTGCACTGGACACAGGTTTGTCCCACAGAGGTATCGCTCCAGCATGTCCGGGGTCTCATCAGTGGAGCCAAGTGGTTTAATTGTCAGAGATGAGGCCCTATCAAGTTGCACATGTGTATAACTGTTCAGAGCCCTGTAAAATCAATTATAACGGTAGCCACAGTAAGAGACAGATGAGCCCCTGGGAACCTGAAAGGGTGTCCAATACACAGATAACCTATAAAAACAAAAGGAGGCAAAAAATATTCTAAGTAATGTTCTAATGCAATACTAAGCAACAGTCCAATTTTGAGATGATCGTTAAATTCAGTATGTTCCACTTCTGACCATTTGCCTACCATCTTTTATCATAGCTACATGCCACCTCTATAATTATGTGATAATTGCTTTAAATTAACTCCTCTTGATTTACATTTTTGGCAGCTTATTAAGATATAATCTACATAGAGCAAAATTCACTCTTTTAAGTGTGCAATTCAGAAAAGTTTTGATAAACATACTTGTGTAAACACCACCACACTCAAGATAAACATTTCTATCATCCAAAATTTTTTCCTTGTGCCTCTTTGTATCCATGACCCCCCTGGCAGTCATACATATGATTTTCATCCTTATAAATCTGCCTCTTCCAGACTGTCTTTAAAAAAAAAAAAAAAAAAGAATCATATACTATGTGATCTTTTTACTTACATTTAGGTTTTTTTTAAAGGAAACTTAGGGCACCTGGGTGGCTCAGTTGGTTATGCGTCCAAGAGCTCAGGTCATGATCTCACAGTTCGTGAGTTTGAGCCCCACGACAGGCTCTATGCAGACAGCTCAGAGCCTGGATCCTTGTTTGAATGCCCTGTTTCCCTCTCTCTCTGCCCCTCCCTTACTTGCATTCAGTCTGTGTCCCTCAAAAATAAAAATTAAAAAAAAGTTTAATAAAATGAAAAGGAACCTTTAGGGGAGCCTGGGTGGCTTAGTGGGTTAAGTGTCCAACTTCAGCTCAAGTCATGTTCTCACAGTTTCTAAGTTCGAGCCCCACATCAGGCTCCATGCTGACAGCACAGAGCTTGCTTCAGATCCTCTGCCTCCCTCCCTCTGCCCCTACCCCACTCTCACAGACACACTCTCTCTCTCTCTCAAAAATAAATAACCACTTTTTAAAAAGGAGACTTAATCTCACTATTTTAAAGCACAGATGTGATATGCTAGTCATATTGTAATACCTATTAAAGAACATATAAAATGTAAAAATTAAAATATACCACCTAAACCATAAACACCACATGGATTTGGCTGGGCTGGGCTAGGCAGGAATGTAAACTAACACAGGACAAGCAGGGGGTGGAGGAAGCAGAGTCCAGCCCTAAGCTACTGGTGGCAGAGGTGGAATGAAGTCCGCCATGCAGACAAAGCGTATTTGAGCAGGTGAGTGGACAATGGGAACAAAGGACCCATGCAAAATTGACCCCTGGAATTCCGAGCAAGTATTCCTTGATTCAGACCAGAGGTTGATGGGCTGTTTACAGTCTTTGTGTGGACACTGGCCAGAATAAGGGAAGACTCCTTGCAGAGCTTCTGGAACACTAGGCTGATGTCCAAGAGAAGGACTCAAATTCAGGGAATACAAACTAAACTTCTTTACATTGATGGTTTTTCAATTTTTTTCTTCCTAGCCCCACCACTTGGTTCTCCTTATCCTTCATCCATTGGTAATTGCAAGAGATATAAAACCTAACTGCCAAAACCATAGTCAAGGGTCATGGTGAAGGGTGGTTTCTTCCTTGTGCTCCAAATAGAAAAACATCCACCCTTGCTACCGTGTTCATCTGATTGTCTTCTGGACCTGCAGGTTCCATCCATCTCCCTCAGTGAGGTCGAGAAAATGGGCAGAAACCTGAGCAAGAGGTAGAGGGGACTTCTGATTGGACCACTTCCAAATATCACTTCCAAATTCTCATTTCAAGAGCAAATTAAGGGGTGCATGGGTGGCTCAGTAGGTTAAGTATCTGACTCTTGATTTCAGCTCAGGTCATGATCTCATGGTTGTGGGATTGATCCCCGCATTGGGCTTTGTGCTGAGCACAGATCCTATTTGGGATTATCACTCTCCTGTCTCTCTCTGCCCCTGGCTCCCACACTCTTGCTCCCTCTCACTCTCTTGAAATAAATAAAGATTTTAAAAAAAAAAAGAGGAAATTAAGACCAGGTGGGAGTAACTTAAATTATTTATTACAGCATACTTCAAAATATGAAGGCAGCTCTAAGACGGCATCCCCCCTAATCTCCCTTTCTAGAGCAGTGTGACAACTTGAGCAATCTGAATTGCCATAACTCATAAGAAAGATGACTCTCTATCGAAAAGTGAACTGTGCTCCACCCTCTAACTCGCACCCCCACGCGGAGTAAGTGGTTGTACACAAAGAGATATATGTGCTGTCACTTTGACCACAGGTTGTTTGGAGTGGTTTGAGATTTGGGAAGGAAAAGCTGAGCAAAACACGATGCATTGTGTTTGTGTCTATAGACATAAATTACTTTTTCTTTTTAATCTACTACAATAAGTAAATATCTAAATTCATTGTTCAACTAACACCCCCAAGGTAAAATGAGCACCAATAGTTTTTTTTTTAGTACAATGGACCTTTATGAAAGGGTTAATAAGCTTCCCAACGAGTCACTTATATGAGCTATTACATTTTCAAATCGTGATTAATTTCACAACAACCACTGTTTTGTGACATATGTAATTATCCAAGCAGTGTTCCTAAAACATTTGAAATAACTAAGTTCTAGAGTCTATTGGTGTGTAGGAAAGTAACGTTTATCAGCACTAGGAAAACTTTCTGCTTTTTTCCTCTTACGTGTCATGAGCGTGAGGACAAAGCTGAAATGTACCTGTTTTTCAGATTCTCCTCAGCCTTGGAAATCCAGCTAGCAAGAAGTTTACTACTGAGTGGTCAACTTTCAATCTTAAAGGCAAATCCATATTTCTGATCTCATTTTTCCCCTCAGACAAAAAGCAAGTATGCACTTCTTATGTGATGCTTATCAATTGCTTGAATAAATTGTGATATCTAAATAATAAAAATATTACACAGCTTTATTTTCTGAAATAAATTTGGATCTACATCTATCCTCCCTGAGGGAAACATGCATTGTATAAAGTGAAAAAGAAATGTATTGAATTTCTTGAGCAAAGAAAAATGAGAGCATTGGCCAAAAATAATTCCAATATAATATATACAGAATCTGTAATTATAGTCCTACTTCTTAAGATACAAACAAATGGACACCTGGGTGGCTCAGTTAAGCAACCGACTCTTGGTTTTGGCTCAGGTCATCATCTGAGTTTGTGAGTTGGAGCCCTGCATCAGGCTCTGTGCCTATAGTGTGAGCCTGCTTGGGACTCTGTCTCTCCCTTTTCCCCATTTGCTCTCTCTCTCAAAATAGATAAATAAACTTAAAAATTTTTAATTATTAAAAAAATAATAAAATATAACCAAAGAGAACCTTGAGGTAGATGTAAGAATGTGAGTGTACGTGTATGTGTGTGTGTGTGTGCCTTTGTACGGGCACAGAGAGTCAAGAACATTTATTTTAGGCTGTTAATATATGGTTACTGCGTATGGAGTTGTAGGGTACCATGACATTTTTCTTTATACATCTTTCTATTACTTAAATAGCTATAACGACTATAAATTACCCTTGTAAATAACAAGAGGAACAAAAATAAAAATGGAAAATGAAGGAGCAAGGGAGTGTAGACGGTGCTAAGTTCTTTCCAAGTTTTGGGTTTTTTTAAGTTTATTTGTTTATTTTGAGAGATAGAGAGTGATCAGGGAAGGAGCAGAGAGAGGGGGAGATAGAATCCCAAGCAGGCTCTGTGCTGTCAGTGCAGAGCGCAATGCAGGACTTGAATCATGAACTGTGAAATCATGACTTGAGCCAAAATCAAGAGTCAGACACTTAACCGACTGGGCCACCCAGGCGCTCCCTTTCTTTCCAAGCTTTAAATGCCAATCATTTGGGTCCAATAATCTAAATTGTTTTCTTGTTTTACTGGGTTTTTTCCCCCTCTGGTTAATTCCTTTTTCTTCCAGTTGTATTGTATAATTGACACACAGCACTGTGTAAGTTTAACGTGTACAACACGGTGAGGTGGCTGACATATTATGCAATGATGACCATAGTAAGTATAGCTAACACCCATCATCTCCTATAGATACAGAAATAGGGGAGGATAACTTTAAGCATTCACTCTCTTAGCAATTTTCAAATATACCACTCAGCAGTGTTAACTGTAGTCGTCAAGAGTGTACATTATAACCCCAGTATTTATTTTGCACCTGAAGTCTGTACCTTTCAATCATCTTTCTTCAATTCCCGACTCCTAACCCCCTACCTCTGGTAACCACAACTGATGTCTCTTTCTATAAGTGTGATTTGGGTTTGGTTTTTTTCCCCAAGATTCCACATATAAGTAAGATCATATCATATTTGTCTTCCTCCATCTGACTTATTTCACTTAGCATAATTTCCTCAAGGTCCTTCCGTTTTGTTGCACAGAATTTTTTTTCTTTTTATGGCTAAATGATATTCCATTATATATATCCCATCTTTCTTACCCATTCATCTGTCAATGGATATTTAGATTATTTCCATGTGTTGGCTATTGTAAATAAAGCTACAATAAACATCTTTGGTTAATTCTTTCTATCTTGAATTCTTCTTCTAGGAATGTTTTCGAGGGGCGCCTGGGTGGCTCAGTTGGTTAAGTGTCTGACTTTGGCTCAGGTCATGATCTCACATCCTGACACATCATGGAGCCCCGCATCAGGCTGTGTGTGTGGACAGAGAGCTCAGAGCCTGGAGCCTGCTTTGTATTCTGTGTCGCCCTCTCTATGCCTGTCCCCCACTCACACTGTCTCTCTCTCTCTCTCTCTCTCAAAAATAAATAAACATTTAAAAATAATTTTAAAGGAATGTTTTTGATAAGTTAAATTTACCTAATGTAACTAGCAGCTCCAGTTTTATAAAAAGCATCCATATATATGTATTCAGCAATAATCTAGCATTAAACAATGTGATATAAAACAGGAGATCTTAATAGCATGCAATCAGAGTTTAAATATTTCTAATGTGAAAGAGAGGACTTGAAAAATCAATTCAGAACCATCGGACTTGGATTTTAGTAAGCCCATCCACAGCTTGCCAATGCCTTCAGACAAATCCTTATGGTCATGTACTAAGCTGCTTAGATTCATCAAGTAAAATCACTCCCCAAATTCAAGTAAATATATATAAATATATATAAATGTGCCCACTAATGAATGCATCACATAACATTTTGATAGGACTATAGAGAAAGGCGATTACTACCTTAAGTACTCTAGCTTAAAATGCTCTTTGGAAGACTGAACTTGAAAACTGGAGTAAGATAACATAAGCATAAGAGAAAATAAAGATGTCTCACAACTTTCAGCACCCTACAGTTTTTACACCCCCTTTCCGTTTAGGCAGGTTCTAGGTTCAAGCATAGTCCCAACGACATGTTGGGCCAGCTCAAATTGTCCCGCTGGTCCTAGTCCTCCCCACTTTGTGATACTTCCATCACCCACTCACAGAATTGTCTGGATTTGTCATTCAGGAGCACCACACACCAACATCCAGTTGCAGTAAAAGACAATTTCTCATACCCCCCCCCCAAAAGAGCTCAAATTATAATCAGACATCCCTGATCATTGGGTTTCATCTTGCCCTAATTCTACCTCAAGACAAGGTCCCATAAAGTATTCAATCCCAAACAACTCAAGACATGCCTAGGGGATCCAGGGAACATCCCACCGCCCTGTCAACCTCTGTTCTGTGTAGACTGATATTAGTTACCTAAAACATGCATGTTGAGGAGCACTCTGAGCCACCAGAGCTGGGTTATAGAAACCATAGGAAGAGCTAACACACCACCCAACACATAAATGTTATAAAAGGTGGTTTGTGATAAATGTAGTGGCCTGTCTTAGGCTCCATTTATTCAGTAAAATGAGCTCTTCCATCAGATAAGCAAGTTCTGCATTTTTTTGTTGTTGTTGTTTTTAAGGCCTACATTTTAACTTACTCTACCACCCTAGCACCACAAGATGGAAAGTGGTTGCTAATCTAGTAAGGAAACACTGACTGGGTTTTACCTTCAACTTTCCATGGACAGCAAACATATTGAGCTGTTTCTACATTAGGAAGGGAGTAATGTTGGCTTTGGTTTCCTGCCCCATATTTTGTGTCATTCCCCAAGAAAATGGGTGATTATTCACAACTGACACACAAATTTGGGCATAGATAAAGTCCTTGCCCATGTGTGGTTCATACTTTCCTCCTCTGCAAATGGAAGCTGTCAAAAGCAAATTAAGTAATTACATGGTGTTCTTGCAGCTGTGTGTATCCTTCATTACATTATATGGCTGTGGCTAAGGGATGGCTCTCTCCTGCCTAGTTTTTAAAATATTTGTAATGGAAGGTGGATTGTCAAGGCATGTTCCACTGTTGCCAGAAAAAACAAAAAGTAAATGAAAATGACATTGATGGCATGGCACAGCTGTGCATGTGTGTGTGTGTGTGTGTGCGCACATGTGCATATGTGTGTACAGTACACACTCTGCTGTGAATTATACTTTTTACCTGTTTTTTTAATTAATAAAAAAGAGGCTATAAAAATAGAAACAATCTTCGAATGACTCAATAAATAAAATATCCTTAGTGCATACAGTAGGATTTACTGACCACAATCTATCATTTCTTTTAAAAATTAGCAATCTCTATCCATTGAAAAACATTATATAAATAAATAGCAAGTATTTATCCAAGAAAATAATAGCTTTAAGACCTAATGATCCTGCAAGGTGAGTGTTTGGTTAATTATTGTTTGATATATGTATGGAAGAAAAGAATAAAAAGGAAAGATGAATTTTAAAAATGGTTGATCATTCTAGAATGCTTGCTTTAAAATTCTACATTAGCCTTTGGACATTGATATTCTCAAAAACCTTATTAATTTCAGGGGTGCTAGGGTGGCTCAGTCGGTTAAGCATCCGACTCTTGATTTAGGCTCAAGTCATGATCTCACAGTTTGTGAGTTTGAGCCCTACATTGGGCTCAAACAGGGCGTTGACAGTGCAGATTTTCTCTCTCCCTTTCTCTCTCTCTCTCTCCCCCTTCCCCACTTGTGCACTCTCCTTCTCTCTTCCCCTCTCTATCTCAAAATAAACAAATAAACTTAAAAAAAAAAACCTTCATTCCAGCATTCCTAGTAAGGATGAGGGAAGAAAACTTATTATTTCAAAGTTTGTGCCTGTTTTCTTAGGGACTATCCTCCAACTTGAGAAGCCTAATTTTCAACAAATTGGATTTTCATAACTGTAAGGATATATATGTTTAATGGAAATACCAAGCAAAAGGCACCTGGATAAAAGAGAAGTTGTTATATACATATACACATATACGCATATATATGTATGTATATATATATATGAAATATATTAACATCATATTAAATTTTTAAGATAATACAGTTTATTTAGAAACATATATTCAGAATATCAGAGCTTCAACTGGAACCAACAAAAAAGACCAAAGACTTAAGGACAACAAAGAAACACAAAGACAACCCAAAAAATGGGCCATAACCAAATGAGTGCCAAAAAAATTCTCCAAGGCAGATAGGACTTTCAAGAACATGAATTTTTATGTTGTCCTATAGGAATTACCTTCTCAGTATAAACATTTAGAATTATGAGAAAATGTAGCAAAAACAATAACAAAATTAACACATAACCATGCTAAAAGAAAAATAGAAAATCTCTACATGCAAGATAAACAGAGAAATCAAAGCCAGAGCAGAGAGGTGACCCAACAGCAGTTCCAAGCTCAATCACAGACCCTAGATGTTCAGAGATAAGTTCAGATGACTCTGTTTTGTTTTGTTTTGTTTTGTTTTGTTTTAAGATTTTTTAATTTTAACTAACCTCCACACCCAATATAGGGCCTGAACTTACAACCCTGAGATCAAGAGTTGCACACTCCACCAACTGAGCCAGCCAGGTGCCCCATCTAATGCCAATTTGAGTACAGGAGAAAGAATGTCTGCAGGGTGGGAGTGGGGTGGGGGGAGAGCTGTGGTCGAATACCCCTCTGTGAATCACAGAGCCTTGAAGTACTACTTCCTCCATGAAAACACCGAAATAACTCCTCCTACTTACTGTGAAAGCGGTTAGAAGGCTTGCCACCTCTTCAGGGCCTTGGGTTAAAAATAAATCACCTATGAGAAATCACAACTCCAGGTACCCATTTTACATAAGTGTAGGGTTTAAATGGGTAACACCCACACCACTAAGGCACCACAAACCATGAAGTTGATATCAAAATTTTTCTAAAAGACTCTTAGCATCCTAGAAAATGTGAAACCGCTCCCTGGGGATACTTTAAAAACAGAGGCTTAAGAAACTCTCATGGTGGAAGAGGAGTACTTGGGTGGTCGATTGGTTAAGCATCAGACTCTTGATATCCACTCAGGTCTTGATTTCCCAGTCACAATCTCAAGGACGTGATCCCATGGTCGTGGGATAGAGCCCCAAGTTGGGCTCTGCAATGAGCATGGGATCTGCTTGGGATTCTCTCTCTCCCTTTATCTCCCTCTCTCCCCAACTCACACACAAGTGCACGCTCTCTCTCTCTTTCTCTCTCTCTCTCTCTCTTTCAAAATAAATAAATAAACATTAAAAAATGAAGAAGAAGAAAAGAAACTCTCAGGGGAGAAGAGGTGAGGGTGGAGGAGTCACCATAGCTGACAATCATTTGTTTTCATTCCCTCCTTTTTAAATTTATTTTATTTTTATTATGGAGAAAGAGTAAAGCAGCAGGGGAGAGGCACAGAGGAAGAAAGAATCTTAAGCAGGCTCCACACTCAGTATAAGCTCTTCTCAGGGCTCAATACCACAACCCTGGGATGATGACCTGAGCTGAAATCAGGAGTCAGATGCTCAACTGACTGAGCCACCCACCAACGTGCCCCTGAAAATTATTTTAAATGCAATGAGAAATCAAGACAGTATGAGGGAGATTCAGAAAATGCAATCAACAGGAAAATTAGCACTCCAAAAATAGGGATTACATACAGTGTGAAAGAGACTACAAACAAGTTTATTTAAAATTAATAAAGAGATAACAAAGGACCAAAAACCATAAGGTAAAGACAAGAGACAATGGAAAAGAACAGGCCAATTTGGAAAGAAGCCAGTGAGAACTCCTAGAAAAGACAAAGTCACTGAAGTTAAAAACAAATGAAAATACCCTCATTCAAACATGTTATGGAAAAACTTCAAAAGTTCAATGACAAAAGAATGATAAACTAAAGGCAAATTATCCATAAATAAATGGCAGTTAGACTGACAGCCAATTTCTCATCATCTCATCAAATGATTCCAGAAGGCAGTGAAATATCTTTAAGCAATGGGGGAAAATAACCATTGGTGTAGAGTGCATATAAAGCTAAATTATACACAGTGATGACAAAATGAAAACATTTTTAGATAAACTGATAGAAAATATTTACTACCCACAATTCCTCCCTGAAATGACTATTAGGGTAAACCATGTGAACTATTTTGTATCTGGATGTTTTTGACCCACCAAAAAAATTCATATGATTCAAAGTAAAACTAAAAGAGGTATTTGCTTTGAATATAAGATATAAGATGTAGGGAGCAACGATGAGAATTACTTATAAATCTCAATAAACCTTGACTAGTAAATAAGAATACTATTTTATGAACAATAAAATAACCAGTAGAATTTTTGGAATGGGAGGAAAGAGTTAATATATATCTGGGGGTATGAGGATAGAGCTATTAATTAATATGAAATCATATTAAGTCATGAGTCGATGTTAAA